>OW203772.1:7812240-7902975 GCA_934045905.1 Leuctra nigra | reverse complement strand
AACAAGGGCCTCATCCCCCCCCCTTTTTTTGGAAATTTAGCCCAAAACTATTGCATCATTTGTACTACGTTTTTGTAATCAAAATTTTCATTTGAGCAAGTCTCCTTCATGTCAAAACACAATAAACAACATTTTGTACCCCCCCCCCCCCCCCTCCTTTGGAAATTTGCCCCAAAAACTATTATAATATATTGTGCTGGTTTGTGCAATAAAAAAATTCGTTTGCGCAAGTCTAGCTCCAAAATAGCCAAAAACAATAGTCAAATCTAGCATCCCCCCCCCCACAAATTTGGAAACTTGCCCCAAAAACTATCGCAATCGTTAGTGCTACGTTTGTGCTGGTTTGTGCAATTAAAATTTTTGTTTGTTCAATTCTCCTTCATGTGAAAAATTATAATCAACATTTTGTACTAGGGCTCCCCCCCCCCCCCCCCCCCGCCCTTTTTTGGAATATTGTTCAAAAACTATTACATTGTTCCCGTTGTTCCCGTGCAAGTCTCCTCTCAAACACACATCAGCTCTGAGATGCTACGGTATCAACAAGTCATTCTTGAGATTCAGCTACTGCAAAACAGATGTCCCCCTCCCCCGCGCACGCATGCAAAACTCAGTACTTGGGAATAACTCCGCTAGGAGCGCGTTTCTACAGAAGCATGAATTGCAGATACTGGTCCAGAAAATCTACAGCCCGCGCGGCGTCACTTTTTCCCCCAGAATAACGTTAATATAAGTCCAATCAATGTGAATCTTTCACCATTAAATTCAGGGATGTTTCACGAGTGTGATGAATTAGTTTGCATTACATTTGAAATACCCGTCTTAAAGATACAGGCATCAGAAGATGACGATAATTTATGTGATATTTAATGGGATTAAATTTTATTTTTTTTACTCTTCTGGGGAAATGCATATGTGTTACAAAACAACCCACAACAAAATATACAGTTCAAAGGGTATTATAACAAAATCTTAGCGTATTCCAAAATGTGATTTCAAAGTTCTGGGGGCAAAAATTAGCCTAATTTAAAATTCGATTTTCCAACGATTTTCCGGAAAATTGTCGACCTAGAATTTTTTAATTAATTTTATGTTAAATTTTAAGTACATATATACTAAGATCAATACAAATTTCAACACATTTTGAAAGGTAAGATCCACCTTAATGTCATCTTACCCCTAACTACAGAACTTTTGTCTTCCTTTAATTTTCAACACAAGTAGAATTACCGGGTCCTGATAAGACATCTGCGTAGGGAGGAAATATTTTGAAATGCATCAAAACAGCCCCAAAACAGGCATGTGAATTAAAATTTAAAATACAACTATCGAAGTGGAATAAACATAACGTAGATAATTTTCACAGTGATGCAACATGCAATCAAAGTGATAAGATAACAATAGATATTTATCGGCGTACTCGATCTCCAAAACATTTTTTTCTTCAAATTTTATCAGTTTTGGAATAGCATGTGATTTTTATCATGTTGGTTGTTGGCGCATGCTGAACAGTATAGGTACTTTTGCGTATCTGAGACAGACCGAGTTCAACCCAGCAACAGGTATGTGGCTCATACATTATATTAAGGTAATTACTCTGATTTGGTGCAGCTTGATTATTTCCCTTATTTTGTCAATTGTGTTATTTTTGTTGTAATTCTCATGTTTATTTATCCCTTGCTTATAAGATAACGTCATCGAAACTATTAAAGCTAGAGTTCTGAAATTTTTACCCATTTTAGAAAACACATCAAAATTTAATATGTGCAAGTTTTAAAAAAAAATTGTTGAATAGCAAAAAAGTTGGAAACGATTGATGTTACATTCAATCAAAATTCAAAATCTTTCGTAGTTCTGTCGGAGGGACCTCTCATACAGGGGGATTTTTTTGCCCCCATCCGGTAGCTACAGTTACCTATATTGAAGTATTCTAACACAATGACTCGTGTGTCACTATTACAAATGATTAGATGAATGAAGAATATCTGGTTTATGAGCTCACTTCAACAGTCATTGAATGGACTTAGCTTCTTCTACCTCTGAGTTTCTCACGCACCACGCCCTCGCGTTTGATTTTAACGTCGCCCATGGGTTTCTGTTTCCACAGAATGCCACGCATGTTGGTAGCAGCTCTGTGCGTGCTGATGGCGGCGTGCGCAAGCGCACAACTCTTCCCCGGCATCGGCAACTACGTGATTCGGGACAACTTAGTGCAGACGTGGTACGACGCCGACAATGTGAGTCAAATGCACATCCATATAGTCCCATGTCAAGAGCAGGGGAGCGATCACATAAATGATAACTCCCTTGTCACGGTGACAAGTCCCTAGAAGGCAGTGAATAACATTGAGATGAGAAGCTTGTCCACATCAAATGGCAACTGTCCTATCTCAATGTTATTCACGGCCTCCTGTAGGAACCATTTTCATCATCATCTTTCATCATCTTTCATCGGAGGGGGGAAACCTCCCAACCCTAGCTCCGCAGGGCGCTTTTTAGAATTTAAACCATTGAAAGTTATTCTGGGGCTCTAAAATACACAAAATGAAGCAAAAAAATCCTCCAATTATTGACCCGCAGGGCATTTTTTCGAAAATATGTATTTAAAAATCGATTTTGGGATGCTTAAGTGCTCAAATTACAACAAACGACCCCTTATTCATGCCCCGCAGGGTGTTTTTTTATAATTGAAACCATTTTTCAGTGATTCGCGGACACTAAACTTAATTTTGTATGGTGAATGGGGCGGGGGGGGGGGGGATCAGCCTGCTCGAGTGGGGGAGTATCCCCCCATCCCCCCTTCCTACGAGCTGCCTCCTAGTGAATGAGAATCTTGTCACTGTGACAAGAAAGTTGTAATTTTATGTGATCGCCCCCTAGGGTTACGGTCGGGCTAGTTGCTATGGTGACAGTGTTTACTCTTATACCTAAAACTATTTAAAACAAAAGATACATTTCCTTCTGATTTCGGACCGGTCCATAGTGGGGTAAGGGTCCTGAGCTAAAGAACAGCTGTACCTCAAAGGTAGAAGGTCGGAAGTAAATATTCTCAAATTTGTGTTGCATACTTTTAGAATGATTTTTGGAAGCTTGACCAATTGCCATTCATTTAACTGATGTCAACAGATAAAGTTATAATGAAGTAATCTCTTACACAATGACTCATATCACCATTACAAATATGATTGAATGACGACAGAAGTTCTATGGCTTAACAAGCTCACCACAAGAATCATTGAAATAGACTTCCGCTCTTCTACGTTTTAGATACAGATATTAGATACCTTGAGCAGGCGCGTATGAAGAGGGGTGGGGGGAGGGGTGCCACCCACTCTGATTCAGTTCCCCTCCCAATGTTCTTATGCATTTATAAAACAAGATAATAATGCTTAAAAAGTGGTAAAATCGCGTAGAATGCACAAAAATCATTCCTTGAAGCAAAACATTTTACGGGCTGTGCGCCCCGGACCCGCATTTCACTTGGGTCCCTCCTCCCGTCTTCGTAGACAATAGTATCTCCAACTAGAGTTCGTATTCTTCTCTTCTCCTTCATTATTAGTTCCTATACGCGCCTGACCTTGAGCCTCGCTGATCTGATCAAATCAAATGCAATGCATTTCTTCTGCGTTACTGTTGCTGGTTTTGGAAGAGTAAACCTTCTGGTCCACAGTACTGCCGGCAACTGAAGGGACATCTCGCTTATCCCGAGACCCAGGAGGAGGCTGACGTCATCTGGGGTCTAATGGCTGACTACAACATGACTCAGATTCATGGGGCGCATCACGACCAGTACATTCTCGGAGACTGGTACACCCTTAATGGTACGAGCAATTTGTAGCAATCAATAGGATTTAAGGAGATATTTCTGAAAATCACTTTTCTTTTTAGAAATCTTTCAAAGGCTGCATAATAGTTATTTGTGTTCTGTAGGTACTACAATACTCAGAAAAAGTGGTCAACTTGATCTAATGTTCAAGATTTATCATTTCAAATTTACAGTTTTTCTCTCAGTTTACATTGCGACGATACAGAAAAAAACACCCTGATATTTTCAAAATTCTTTATAGACTATTTATTTCTTCGATAAGTAAGTATAAGTACGATATATATATCGTGGATCAGTTTCAATATTTTATTTTTAAATATTTTTAGTTCCAGGACTGTATGAATTCCGCGGGAATGGAGCGTAGGAGAGCAGTGCGGTTGGCAGCATTGTTTAGCATGACTCTTCCTGAGCACAACTGTTTTTTTTAGAATCTCGATAACCTTCTTTATTGTAAAGCTACAGATGTTATGGTGAAACAAGATTTTTGAGATTAAAGATTTTGTGATAATTTGTGAAATGTAGGTATCAAAAAGAATGTCTCTTCAGAGGGTCTCTTCAGTTTTGGGGGTAAGGGGAAGTCTCTTCTCCTGTAATGACACTTTTCAAAAAGTTTTCGTCGTCATTTTGCCATTTCAATATTGCTGAAAACCATGTCAACAAATTTTAACTGAAAGTTGCAGATGAGATGAGTGACTGAAAAATTTGTTCCGAGACTTTTGACCGAGAAAAAACAACAACGAGCTTTGGTTTGTCAGCAACTTCTTGAAATGGCAAAATTACGATGAAAACTTCTTGGAACGTGTCATTAACGGAGACGAGACGTCCCCAAAACCCCCAATACTTAAGAGACCCTCTGAAGAGACCTTATTTTTTTTATCACATTCACAAATTATCACAAAATCGCCAAACATGAAACATGGCTCAGATTCGATCGGTGGCGTTTGGGTTGGCGGCACGCTCCAAACGCATAACGGACTCGGACCATTTGGAGGCGGAGGCTGGAGTTCTGCGAGACGCTCTAATCAGCAACGGGTTTCCCAACAGCCTGGTCCATAAGGCGTGGAGTCGTCAACTTCGAGTTCCAGTGGAGGCGGCTGACCCAGCGGAAGAGCCCACGAAGGAGGAGGATCCCGGTGGACTGGCATTCTTGCCTTATGTCAAGGGGACGACGGATCGGATCGCTAGGCTACTCGCAGCGGAGAACATCAAGACGATCTTCTCCACGGACATAAAGATTGGGCAGATGCTGGGGAGCGTCGTCGACAAGGTGGTCGGGGAACAGAGGGGAGTGTATGAAGTCCCTTGCCTTGACTGCAACCAGACTTACGTGGGGCAAACTGGTCGGCATCTGTCAACGAGGCTACAAGAACATCGCCGAGCGGTGTTTCATCAGAAGAGTACATCATCACTGGCCCAACATGTGGTGCAGCTCGGACATCACATCGATTTCGACGGAATGAAGTGCCTCGCAACAGTGGAACATAAGACTACGAGGACCATACGCGAGGCCATCGAGATTGAGCGGAGACTGCACAACATGAATAGGAGAGATGATAGCATCCAACTGCCGTTTGCGTGGAAACCGGCGATCGCGAGGTGCTTCATAGAGCCGAACCAATAGAAAATCAGCGGAATCTCGAGCACAACCAATGACAAAATAGTGACATCACTCTCATGAGTATATAAAGAGCAGAAACTTCTCACTCTGCAAGCACTTCGAGACCTGAAGATGGCTGGACGATTCCAGTCGAAACGTCGTCAACAAGGGCCCACTGGGCCCGCATTCCATCAAAAAGAACAAGGAGCTACTACCGCAGAAACCAGTCACATACACAAATCTTGTTTCACCATAATAGCCGTAACTTCACAATAAAGATGGTTATCGGGAATATGAAAATCAGTTGTACTCAGGAAGAGTCATGCTAAACAATGCTGCCAACCGCACTGCTTTCCTACGCTCCATTGCCGCGCAATTCATACAGTCCTGGAACTTTTTGATCAACCCATGTACCTACACTTCGTGAATGTTTTCCCTTCTGAAACGTGCAGTTTTACATGTAAAACTATGTTGCTTAGGTGAAAAAGTCTTCTTGAATTGCGTATTTCTTTGCCCATGTATGGAAGTATCAAGATAACCGGTGTGCATCGCTGGTAAATAAACTGCTGACTTTGTTGTCCAGGTGAGGAGGTGTCTGGACTCTGCTGGAGCCAATGGGCTGACGGCTATCCGATGAACACTCCAGACATGAGTTGTGGATCGCTCAGAACCGATGGCCTCGCCAACCAAGCCTGTTCTGATGCAAGCACATACATCTGCGAGCTTCCTCTCTGGTAATTAAAGTGGAACTCCAAACATCATGCTGAGAATACTCGTTTGGTCTAGACACGTTTGATCTGACAAGCCTGCAAGCCCACGGGAATTGCCATTTTATTTTTCAGGAAAAAGGGGTTACCTTACAGTACAATTATCTTTATAGTGGTATTGACTACAATAATTCGGGTTGTACCAAAGTATTCCCAAAAGATCGCTCTCAATGTTTTATAATGACACTTTAATAATGAAAATTCTTAACTTTGTTAAAAGGTTATGTGAATTACGAAGTAACTGCGACCAAAAACAGATTTTCAACCTGTGTTCAACTGGCCAAAACAAATATATTTAACATACCTGTAATTCTAAGAAGAAGACTCTTCCTTATTTTTCACCACGATTCTTCTCATATCAATTACACATCACGAAAAATTTCCAACTCGCCTGTGCTGTCAATGCATTCATCATTTTCGTCTTCCACTTATTGCGCATTTTTTTACAGTCGCGACATCATAAAATCAATTGAACAGCATAAGGAGGCCGTGAAATCAAAACAATAAACACAATATTGCGTAAAATGTGGAGGACGAAAATTATGAATTCATTGACAGCACATGCGAGTTGGAGATGTTTCGTGAAGTACCACATGGAGACGCTGCCTTGGGTGGAGGCGATGAGGTGGTCGTCAACCTCCTTTTCACGACCCTCTGTTCCAGGTCCGACTACGACTTCTTCCCCTCGCACGGCAACTACAAGTACCACACGGAGACCCTGCCCTGGGTGGAGGCAATGAGGTGGTCGTCAACCTCCTTGTCACGACCCTCTGTTCCAGGTCCGACTACGACTTCTTCCCCTCGCACGGCTACTACAAGTACCACACGGAGACCCTGCCCTGGGTGGAGGCAATGAGGTGGTCGTCAACCTCCTTGTCACGACCCTCTGTTCCAGGTCCGACTACGACTTCTTCCCCTCGCACGGCTACTACAAGTACCACATGGAGACCCTGCCCTGGGTGAAGGCGATGAGGTGGTCGTCAACCTCCTTTTCACGACCCTCTGTTCCAGGTCCGACTACGACTTCTTCCACTCGCACGGCTACTACAAGTACCACATGGAGACCCTGCCCTGGGTGGAGGCGATGAGGTGGTCGTCAACCTCCTTGTCACGACCCTCTGTTCCAGGTCCGACTACGACCTCTTCCCCTCGCACGGCTACTACAAGTACCACATGGAGACCCTGCCCTGGGTGGAGGCGATGAGGTGGTCGTCAACCTCCTTGTCACGACCCTCTGTTCCAGGTCCGACTACGACTTCTTCCCCTCGCACGGCTACTACAAGTACCACACGGAGACCCTACCCTGGGTGGGGCGATGAGGTGGTCGTCAACCTCCTTTTTACCCTCTGTTCCAGGTCCGACTACGACTTCTTCCCCTCGCACGGCTACTACAAGTACCACACGGAGACCCTGCCCTGGGTGGAGGCGATGAGGTGGTCGTCAACCTCCTTGTCACGACCCTCTGTTCCAGGTCCGACTACGACTTCTTCCCCTCGCACGGCTACTACAAGTACCACATGGAGACCCTGCCCTGGGTGGAGGCAATGAGGTGGTCGTCAACCTCCTTTTCACGACCCTCTGTTCCAGGTCCGACTATGACTTCTTCCCCTCGCACGGCTACTACAAGTACCACACGGAGACCCTGCCCTGGGTGAAGGCGATGAGGTGGTCGTCAACCTCCTTGTCACGACCCTCTGTTCCAGGTCCGACTACGACTTCTTCCCCTCGCACGGCTACTACAAGTACCACACGGAGACCCTGCCTGGGTGGAGGCGATGAGGTGGTCGTCAACCTCCTTGTCACGACCCTCTGTTCCAGGTCCGACTACGACTTCTTCCCCTCGCACGGCTACTACAAGTACCACACGGAGACCCTGCCCTGGGTGGAGGCAATGAGGTGGTCGTCAACCTCCTTGTCACGACCCTCTGTTCCAGGTCCGACTACGACTTCTTCCACTCGCACGGCTACTACAAGTACCACATGGAGACCTTGCCCTGGGTGGAGGCGATGAGGTGGTCGTCAACCTCCTTGTCACGACCCTCTGTTCCAGGTCCGACTACGACTTCTTCCACTCGCACGGCTACTACAAGTACCACATGGAGACCCTGCCCTGGGTGGAGGCGATGAGGTGGTCGTCAACCTCCTTGTCACGACCCTCTGTTCCAGGTCCGACTACGACCTCTTCCCCTCGCACGGCTACTACAAGTACCACATGGAGACCCTGCCCTGGGTGGAGGCGATGAGGTGGTCGTCAACCTCCTTGTCACGACCCTCTGTTCCAGGTCCGACTACGACCTCTTCCCCTCGCACGGCTACTACAAGTACCACAGGGAGACACTGCCCTGGGTGGAGGCGATGAAAGTCTGTGAAAGTGAAGGCACGAACCTCCTGATCTTGAACTCTGAGGAGGAACTCCAGGCGCTGAACAACGTGTATCAGTGGGGGACGGAGGTTTGGGTCGGAATCCATCATCTTCATAGTAACATGAACTTCATCACCATATTCGGTGAGTTGAGATTCTAGCGTCACGGTATCGGAATCTGTGTCTGATTCTATTTTTATATATTTTCCAATGTAATTTGGTTTCCAATTCCATTGAAGATTGTGCATGTATTTCCTTTTCCACTTGATAGAGAAAGATTTTATGTCAAATATAAGAAGTACACGTACAGAAACAAGAATAACATGTCAGTGAAGTGTTGTACCTTTGAAGTTTTTTAATTTTTTACTGAAAATTAGCAAAAACACCTAAAATATTGATCCTAATGACACCGCAAAAAATTATTTCATTTGTCAAATGGTTCCATTTTTTATTTTCAACCAATCACAGGAACTCGTTCAAAAACAATACACGTTATCTCTATTACTAGGAAAACGCTCGGTGTAACGCGTTGATGAGCGAGCACCGACACGCACGACATCGCCAATCATAGCACGATCCATTCAATCAAAGATAACTAACTAGGAAAACGCTCAGTGTAACGCGTTGATGAGCGAGCACGGGTACGTGCAAATTCTCGAACCGGAAATGCGTACACAACGCACAGAAAACATATACATCCATATGGAATTGATTATGATATCAACTTAAAAGTGTATGCTTTTCATCGAAACTTTAAAATAGCATCTAAGCACCTGGTTCATAAAGCAAATCAGAATCAATTTTCAATTGGCACTGGAAAACATTCATTTCGATACTTCATTACTGACAGATATTAAAAATGTAAATAACTTCATACGTTCTTAACTGATTGGGATGAAATTTTGTAAAATAAGAGACAATATTGGTCTTAATGATCATGCAAAATATGAGTTTGATCAGAATTATCGAAGACCGTTTTCATTTTTCAGCCTATCAGGAGATATTTATTTAAATTTTAACCAATGAATCTGAGTAACGCGTTGATGAGCGAGCACGGATACGCGCAACACCTCGAACCGAAATTCTGTCTATCGAAAATGTCATTAAAAGCCAATAATTCTAAAATTTCGCCACAGATTTGTATAGAAATCTCAAAACATTCCTAAAATATTGGTCCAAATAACCATGCAAAGCTTTAAGTTGATCAATTGAACCTTTATGATTGAACTGTTCCGTGTTAATTTTCAAAAATCACAGGATCTCCTTCAAAAAATATACCTGAGACCACTCATATGATATAAGTGTGTCTACACAATATCAGATCGACTGTTGAACGGTCATTATCAGTTTCATTTGCGTTTGAAAGTTTCTGCTCTAACTACCTTGCCTTGAACTGAAGAGTCGAAGTCGCCGTGAATTTGACAGCCAACACGCTAATAGTCCGTAAAATGTCAATAACGTTTGGATTTAAACACAGATTAGTATGAAAATTGTCAAAAATGCAGATAATGTTGGACCCAACCATCATGCGAAGTTATAAGTTGATCGTTCAATCGGTTATAGTTTAAATTTCTAAAAACACAGGAAAGATGGTTTTAAATTTTAACCAATGGGAGGATTTGGCTGAAACTTTGTTTGATTGGGTACAATGTTGGGGGTAATGACTTGTCAAAATTTCAATTTGATCAAAACAACCAATCGAAAGTTAATTTTTTTTAAATTTGAACCAATCAATGGATTTCAAAAAAATTAGGGTCTGCAACAATCAGAAATGTTACGTACATGTGTGCAAAATTTCAGCTCGATCGAAGAAAAACTCTGACCTGTATATCGTCAGTAACAGAAAAAAAAAAAAAAAACAAAAAAAAAAACAGAGGTCCGTGCCAAAAGAGCCAAATGGAGACGCTCGCTTCGCTCGCTCAACTATACATTATTTATTACCAATTTTCCTTGCAACTTTTCATAAACACTCTGGATCAATTAAATAACAGATTATTGTACTGATATTTTTCCATCAATCTCTTTGGACAGACTTAAAACAGCAATAAGTTTGTAAATTCTTGACCGATTGGGCTGGAAATGTGTAAAATTTGATACTATCTAGTCAAAACGTTGTTTTCATAACTGTGAAACACAATCCATATCGTAAAATAAATTATTTTAGATAAGGTATACCTATACCTATGTATATGAAATACCTACATTACATTTTGACTACATTATGTATTGCAATATGATCCACTAAGAAAATAATCTGTCTTACATTGATATTGAGAATAGCCATCTATAAACTTTGCTTTGCTTCATAGAGCAACCCAGAATGCAGTGGAATTTCTGTTTTGAAATGTCATTTCTGACAGTTATTAAAACTGTCAATAAGTGCATCTATGTTCTTGACTGGTAGGGCTGAAAATTTGTAAAATAAGAGACAATGTTGGTCTGAACGACCATGCAAAATATGAGTTTGATTGGTCAGATTAATCGAAGACCATTTGATAGGTCAAATGGTGGTGTGGCTTTAGGCCGTTTTAAATTAAGTATACAAATGTCAGTAAAATCTCTATTACTCTTGAAGCTCATTACAGATTTGTAAAAAATCACTTATAATGCTGGTACACATGACCTTGCAAAATTTGGTGATGATCGGTCAAACTATTGCAGTTATATACACAGAGTTTCCTTCATCCCCATTGCCAAGCTAACTATAACTACACAACAAGTTTCCGATGCAACCAATGGAGCGAACTTGCATTTTGACCATAACAAGAATAGTAATTTAAGTTGTGTGAAAAAATTGGCCTGATCCATTACTTCGTTTGGCAGAAGACGCCAAATGCACAAATAAACACACACAAAAAAAACAGAGATTCGAGCCATAAGTTTCAAGTGGAGACGCTCGCTCCGCTCGCTTAATTATGACAGTGATGTGTGTGCAAAATTACAGATTGATTGGTTCTGATGTTATTACCTACAAGCAGCTAAAGAGACTTAATTACTTATTATAACAGATAAGTGATATGCCAGCCTTTAGAGCAATACCTATTTACGTCTAAAGACGAAGAAGAGCTTCCGACTGTTGTACATGAGAGTCCCTTATACCCTGTTCTGCTTCCAGGAGAAAGTCTGGATAGTACTGGATATTCCAGATGGTATCACGGAGAGCCGGATGGTGACAACATTCTCTACCCCTACGTCACAGTGCATGGAATGCAAGGGCTCAGGATCTTCCACGGTTACTGGGCTTTCATATGTGAAGTTGAAATGTGAATCATATCAATTTCCTAGATGCTTGATAAACGACGATATTGAATTTCGGGACAATAAATAATTAAGTGATATCTTATTAAATAATATCTTATTAATAATGTACAGTGTATTAGATTAGATTAGTTTGGTTTAATGGCGCGTCAACGACGAGGTTATATTGCGCACATTAATTGTTATATTTAACTTTGTTGATCATAATTGGAGGGCAAGGGGAGGGGGTCGACCTAACGGGCCCGATCCGGGGGAGTCCTGCACTGGTGGGAAGGCCAGGCCGGTGTACAGTGTATTCCTTAGCTGTTAATAAAATTCTATTCTATTCTATTCTATTCTAATATAATGATGATCATTTATTCAATACCAAGCTATCATTAAAAAAAAAATGTCATTAGAACTAAATTTGATATAATAATGGTTTTGTGAAATTTGTTACATTTGTTTTAGACTGCCACTAATAAGAACCGGCTCAACGCGATTATTCTGGAATATATCAATAAAATTAAATAGATCAGAGTTCCGTTCTTTCGAAGTTCCTCTGGATCGCACAGTTTTCCATAAATTGATCATATCTAGTTGAAACATAGTAATCCAGATTCAGATAATTTGCTGTTTATTTCGTCAGCATTCAAACACAATTGTACTTAATTTCCATGTTTAGTTATTAAGACAATAAAAGTTACAATCATCACAGATGAAATTTCTCTGAAGTAGGTAGTAGCTGGTTTGAATAAACTAAACATACAAAAAAAAAGTAAGCGACAGGGCAAGTTGGACCCCAGGTATAATTTCCACCCCTACTGAACCTTCCCCCACCATGCTACCACGCTGCCGAGCTGCAATCTCGCCGAACAACAAGACCTGTCAAAACAAATTGACATGGGTCGATATCCAACCACCTCATTAGTTACAAATATTATTTTGTTGCGTTTTTGCTCAAAATGATTTAGTTTTTGTCAGATTATTATCCTGCCTTAAAATTGAATGTCATACCTCTTTTAAATTTAAAAAACGGTCAATATTTGACTTAACTACGGAAAAAGGTGTATCACTGCAAATACAGTTGGAAATTCGATTTGTCGCGGTTTATAGCCCATAATAAAGTTGCGTTTGTTTGTTTATTTGTTTGTTTCATGAAGTTATATAAACGATCTACCAGGCAGTGAATAATTGCTAGATTGTATGACGCAACTCCAATTGCATTCATTTAATATTATTGGACAAACATTGATTCTTCAAATCAATAGTTGTGCATGAATAATTCAAATTATAGTCGCAAATTTTAACAACGAATGAAGATGAATAAATCGCCGTGTTTCCAAGCAGTTTGTGTGCAGCGTCTGATGATTTATGTTACAATACACAATTTGAATATCATGATGTTCAAATACATCATCAAAGAAACATAATAATTTGACAGCTAATTTATTAGTTTCTTTGGGGTAAATAAAGTTTTATCTTGCAAGATGGTATAATATCTGATCATTGCTAAGGGATGAGGATGTGACGGCGGATCTTGAATGACTCAATAGTTATTAGCGATATTTAGGAAATATTATCACCAATGTTTATCTTTTAGTACAGCTGAATCTTGTTGATTGTCATTAAATTTGGGGGTTGAGATTCTACTCGAGGACGATATTGTCGACAATATTTTGCATCAGTGGGTGTTTTTCACTCGCCATGGCAGACCATTAAGCTCGTGACCAATCGCCCGACAAATATTTGATTGCTCGATCGAAAGGGAAGCCAGTGTCAAGCCAAGAGCGTCGTTTATTTTTGACAGTGTATGCAAACTTGCGTAAGCAGAATCCTGGACTTGGTGTGAAAGACGTGATAGTGAAGGCAGCCGCGTTGTGCGGCATTTCTGTATCTTAAGCTTAAAGCGAATTCGAAATGAAATTCGACATGATATTCAAATTGTGTATTGTAACATAAAATCATCAGACGCTGCACACAAACTGCTTGGAAACACGGCGATTCATTCATCTTCATTCGTTGTTAAAATTTACGACTATAATTTGAATTATTCATGCACAACTTTTGATTTGAAGAATCAATGTTTGTCCAATAATATTGAATGAATGCAATTGGAGTTGCGTCATACAATCTAGCAATTATTCACAGTCTGGTCGATTGTTTATATAACTTCATGAAACAAACAAACAAATAAACAAACAAACGCAACTTTATTATGGGCTATAAACCGCGACAAATCGAATTTCCATCTGTATTTGCAGTGATACACCTTTTTCCGTAGTTTAGTCAAATATTGACAATTTTTTAAATTTAAAAGAGGTATGACATTCAATTTTAAGGCAGTATAATAATCTGACAAAAACTAAATCATTTTGAGCAAAAACGCATCAAAATAATATTTGTAACTAATGAGGTGGTTGGATATCGACCCATGTCAATTTGTTTTGACAGGTCTTGTTGTTCGGCGAGATTGCAGCTCGGCAGCGTGGTAGCATGGTGGGGGAAGGTTCAGTAGGGGTGGAAATTATACCTGGGGTCTAACTTGCCCTGTCGCTTACTGTGGTAGAAGTGTTAAGATAATAAAGGATTTTGGGATGTAAAGATTGAGTTTCAAAGTTGAACAGGAAAGGTTGAGATTCTATGGTCGAGTGAAGAACATAGGAACAGAAAGAATAAGTACCTACCACGAAGAGAGTTTCAAAGATGGAACTGTGTTGGGAAAAGGAAACCAGGAAGACCGCGAACAACGTGTATCAAAGCAGTAGAAGCAATTGTGATTGAAAGATTTAATTGGGAGACGGTTGTTAAAGAGAAGTGGTGGACAGATCGAGATAAATGGCGAGAGTTACTGGTTTACCTTTTGGGGGGGGGGGGGGGGGGGGTGAAGAAGATGACGTGATGGACTTGACAAGTTGGTTGCGAAGAAGAAGGCCCAAGTGTTATGATGTGTTACATCTCCTGACATGATTAATAATTGTAAGCAGATTTTTGAAATAAAAATACAATAACTTCGAATTTGAGATCATGAAATAATGTTGGCAAACGAATAGTACATTTATAGTGAAATGAAGTACGTAGAAACCACTAACATCATGTTTATACTCCCATTTTATTTCGGTATTCATTGTGACATTGCTTCACTTCAAAGAGCAATGCAGGTTGATGTAATCAGCCACCAGAGGGTTCTCCACGATAGAGCGATGACTGGCGTCAAACATGGCGGTCTCTGGCGGCAGTAGACAGTACTGAAACACAAACACACAATGCAATGCTTGTTGATGTAATCAGCCACCAGAGGGTTCTCCACGATAGAGCGATGACTGGCGTCAAACATGGCGGTCTCTGGCGGCAGTAGACAGTACTGAAACACAAACACACAATGCAATGCAGGTTGATGTAATCAGCCACCAGATGGTTCTCCACGATAGAGCGATGACTGGCGTCAAACATGGCGGTCTCTGGCGGCAGTAGACAGTACTGAAACACAAACACACAATGCAATGCAGGTTGATGTAATCAGCCACCAGAGGGTTCTCCACGATAGAGCGATGACTGGCGTCAAACATGGCGGTCTCTGGCGGCAGTAGACAGTACTGAAACACAAACACACAATGCAATGCAGGTTGATGTAATCAGCCACCAGAGGGTTCTCCACGATAGAGCGATCACTGGCGTCAAACATGGCGGTCTCTGGCGGCAGTAGACAGTACTGAAACACAAACACACGCTAGATAGATTCACTAGAAGAATAAGGGGCTGTACAATGTTGATGAAGAAGGAAACACACAAAATCTGTCGACTTTAGACTCGTCTAAATCGTAATTCATTTAGCTGAATCTCAGTATATCCTCTGGTCATCCTTCAGATAGGGCAGGAAGTCTCTTTGGTATGCAGTGTTGCCAACTTGCACTGTGAAACTGAATATCTCCTCACCTTGCTCAGCCCGTAGTCCTTCTCAATGCTCAGCCCCGGATACTCCGGCCTGAGCAGCGTCAACTGAGACTTGAGTCTGAGCGCATCGGGCCAATGGAAGTCGTCCAGGCTTCGGATTCTGTTTAGAGTCGAGCTGCAGATTCTGGCGAGATAATCTCTGCTGTGACTGGATTCGGGAACCAGCGACAAAACCATCTGCAGTCGCTCGTCCCAAGACGTCAGTTCGCGCAGAGCAGAGCCGATCTGTAAAGAATATCACGCGTCCTGCTTATACTGGCGCTCAACATCTCAAATGTGTTGACAAAATAATACTTTTAAATACATTAGAAACTTGAGAAGGAAAATTTAAACTACCAATCAATAATAATGATTTTATTGTTGAGCAATATTTCACATCAGCAATATTATTCTAAAGGATATCAGACAAGTATGCCTGATAGGCAAAAGTTAATCAAATTAATAAATAATATATTAATATTAATTTAATATGTGTTATAAACTGTTCCTCTCTCTATACGCTTTCTCAAATATGGTGTAAGTCATATTTTACTCTTCTTCAACAATTATTACATTGTCATTACATCGTTGTTATTACAATAAACTTGGTATTGTTCAAAAATAGTTGCAGAATAACAATAAAGTTTCAAATTTAGTTTTAGGCAAATTTGGTAAAATAAACAAAATGTAATATCATTATTAGGTATTACAATTCAGAACTAGAACAAAGCTCAAAAATTTCTACTTACACCATTCTGGTTTCCAGATCAGATATAATATGTGATTTTACTAAATATAAATCTATACCCTTTTCCGTAAAGCTTACATCGTCCACAGTTCTTCGGTCTTGTGTGAGGGCATCCACAATCCAGGTTAAGAGACTAATCTGTCTCGAAATATCGTCGCCTGTAGCTGAAGCGTAGTTGCGATTTAGCAGTTGCATGAAATCTGGCGATCCGTCCACCAAGAAGAGTCTTCCTACTCGACCTGTTGCTTCTAGCAGCCGTGTTAGATGCAGCGCCACCAACGAGCCGAACGAGTAGCCGAGCAGGAGGAACGACTCGTCGGCAGCAAGTCGACTGGTCACTTCCTGGCGGTGGAATCAGGAGACACAATGAATTAGATGATCAGACTGCATTTTATTGGTCTTCATCAAAGTGGACACATTGTGGAGAATGAACTCCAGAAAGGCAGGTTTTCTGATTGGGGTTTTCCGTTGACGCTCGGTATTTGACTCCAATTATTTCATGTCACAAACTGCCATGAATGTCTTCTCTCGGGCTCGGCTTGGCTAAGCGATTGTAACCACCAATGTTCCGTCCTTCTGATCTCTACCACTAGAGTGCAGAACTGATCTTGGTTGTGCGAATTTTCAGTGAAAACAGTGCTAAACCGACATAGATGCAAGTTTAAAAACTACGATCATCATTCGCTACAGTTATTGAACATCAAACACAGTGAGTTTGCTCTTGAAGCATGTGAATTAACCGTTATACCATCAATTAACTACTAGAATAACAGCCCAATTCCATCAAGGGGTGTGAAGATAGAATCAGCGCCAGCGCCGCGAGCGCCCACTAGCACAAGCAGTGGTGCCACGCTCCTGTGAAAACAACAAGCAGCGCGCGCAAAAGGCGCCAACATTCGAAGTAATAAAAGTAGAATGCTAGAGAATCAAAATGCTACTGGTGCGGCTCTAGAGAGGCGTCAAGCGGACGGCTCCAGTCTACCGAGAGGCAGCAAATTGAAGGCTACAGCCGAGCCCCTCGCCATCGACTGCACTTATTCCGACATCAGACACGAGACTAACGTCATCATGGACTCACGACAAGACGACGCTCCCTCTACGAGCTGGTTCACTTCAAATGCGCCGAACAAAAGGCGCAAAACAACTAAGACGTCGGATCATTCTTCGCCTGCCCTTCCGCTTCAAAATAGATTCGACGTTCTATCTGGAGAAGAAGACGAGTCGGCCCACTCCGCCATGATCACAGAACCCATCATTCCGACTACTGTAAAGAAAATTTACATTCCACCAATCATCGTATACGGCGTTACGTCGTACAAGCCACTTATTGACACGATAAAGCTGTCATGCAAGGGAACCTTCGAAATTAAACCTAGGAGGGACAGCTACCGCATACAGCTATATTCAATGCCTGACTACAAAAGTCTAATCGAATTATTAAAAATCAGACTTGTTCAATTCCACACGTTCCCGACCAAAGACACCAAACCCATCAAACTGATTATTCGCGGACTCCCAACAATATGCGATGTTGCAGAGATAACCGCCGAACTATCAGAACTAGGCTGCGCGGTCGAGTCAGTTCGACAGCTACGAGCACACACCACAGAAAAAACTCCGATGCCGCTATTCCTCGTCTCCTTGAAGGCAGGCTCAGCCACAAGCCCGTTGACCGACACTACCCACCTTTGTCACTGCCGTATAAAGGTGGAACGCTATCGAGGAAATCAAGGCCCCAACCAATGCTACAAGTGCCAACGATTTGGACATTCAAGCACCTTCTGCCAAAATATGGCAGTCTGCTTCAAATGCGCAGGACCACATGAAGGGCGTAACTGCACCAAATCAAATACATTGCCATGCAAGTGCTCCAACTGCGGAGAAGCGCATCCGGCCAGCTATCGCCGCTGCGAGGCATTTCTCCGGGCCATTGACATTCATGAGGATACCACACTCAGCCGTCAACAGTATGCACCAGCTACGCCAGCACCACATGCACAGAACCGTCATCCATCCTTTACACCCATCCAACACCAATATGACAACTATGCCCAGGCTACCAGACAGGAAGCACAAACACAGCCGCATCCTTCCTATTCGGCTCAAGCAACTCCACCCCAGAGAGCTGAGCAACACCAACTACCAACACCGCCTCCTCATCCAGAACCGTATCAGGCCCAACCTCGACCCTTTCTCCCACCGACCCCGCCCAAAGACATCTGGTCTACAGTCGAGCTTATAGCCGAGGCCATACAGCAAATAGACACTCCTCCCACTGTAAAAATCCTACTCCAACTTCTGGTTGAACTGGTCCGTGGACAACGCTCCAATGGCCCCTAATCAACCAACAATCACCCTGGCGGCCTGGAATGTCAACGGCGGACTAAAGGCCAAACTACCTGAACTAGCCATATTTCTCCAGGAACACAATGTTAACGTTGCTCTTCTTTCCGAAACCTTCCTAACTCCCACTGATAAACTCGCCCTCCTAGGATACAGCATCTACCGCTCCGACCGCATTGCCCTACATCGTGGTGGGGGAACAGCTATCCTAGTCTCCAGCCAGATCAAACACCACGAGTACAGCCTTCCTAAACTCACTGCAATGGAAGCCAACGCCGTCATAATTCAAACAGCCCATGGTCCGACACGGCTGATCTCAGTCTACTCCTCTCCTAGCACCAAATTCAAAACACAAGACATGGACAACCTCTTCAGCGATCCCGTCCCGACCATCATGACAGGGGACCTAAACGCCAAACACAGGACCTGGAACAGCCGAGTTAACAACGCGCGAGGCAACGCCCTCTACAGCCACGCAAGAAGAAACAATTACATCGTTGCTGGCCCGCGAGAACCTACACACTACAGTGGCCATCTGCGAGCGACCCCAGATGTCCTCGACATCGCCGTCATGCACAACATCCAATGTTCATTTGATCTAGAAGCAATAACAGACCTTCCATCTGACCACAACCCGATTTTGATCCGGGTAGGAAACCACTACATCCCCTCAATCCCCCGCATCAGCAGAAATTTCAAAAAAGCAAACTGGGAACGCTATCGAGAGGAAATCCATAACCTCCTCCCAGCCGAGCAAGCCCCAATCACCACCACAGCCGACCTCGAACATCAGGTCACCCTACTAACCGAAGCGATCACAAAGGGAACAGACAAGGCTATTCCCATCTCAACAGCTCCTCGTCGAACACTCTATGACCTACCTCAAGGGCTCAAGAGATCAGTAGCCATCAAGAACAAGGCGCGACGTGACTATCAACACTACCGCACACCAGCCCTCAAAGCACACTTCAACAAACTTGAGAGACAACTGAAAAAAGACATCCAAGATCACAGGCGAGCCACATGGGACTCCACAGTAGGCAAACTCGCTTTCTCAGACCACACAGTATGGTCAATGTGTCGCAAACTTCAACGCCGGCCCGAACCAGACCCCCCGCTGCAAGGGCCACATCACATAGCGCACAGTCCTGAAGAGAAAGCTGAAATCCTCGCAGACTCCCTTCAGCAACAGTTCACCCCGAATCCACCAAACCACAAGACACCTGCAATCGAGTCACTCGTCCACCAGTACAAACAGCATTTCGTAGCCCCACAACCACTCCCGGACAATTCTACTTGCACCTCCGGTGAGCTTTTCGACGTAGTAAAGAAATATCCTGCCGGCAAAGCCCCAGGTAACGACAACATCATAAAATCGCAAGTTTTGGAGCTACCTGAAAGAGGGATTTCCCTTCTTCTGTCCATCGTCAACGCCACTCTCACCCTGCAGCATTTCCCCCAACAGTGGACAAAGGCAAAAATCATACTTTTCCTAAAACCAGGCAAACCTCCTAGACAACCCACCAGTTTCAGACCCATCAGTCTCCTTCCCCTCCTCTCAAAGATAGTAGAGAAAGTAATCCTGCGCAGAATTACTGAACACACGGACTCAAACAACATCCTTCCAGACGAGCAGTTTGGCTTCCGTTCAGAACACTCTACCATCCATCAACTCCTCCGAGTCACCAACAAGATCACCGAGGGCTTCAACA
This sequence comes from Leuctra nigra, assembly GCA_934045905.1. Classification (NCBI taxonomy): domain Eukaryota; kingdom Metazoa; phylum Arthropoda; class Insecta; order Plecoptera; family Leuctridae; genus Leuctra; species Leuctra nigra. The sequence continues at coordinate 7,882,453 of OW203772.1, read as the reverse complement.
AGAAATCTTACACCGCCTCCGCCTTTCTGGACATTGCCAAGGCTTTCGACCGAGTTTGGCACACTGGCCTCCTTTTCAAACTAATAAAGCACAAATTCCCACCCTACCTTGTACTTCTGATAGAATCCTACCTAAAAAATCGCACATTCTTTGTGACCAAACTCAGCTCCCAGTCTTCTGTTCGCCCCATACTTGCTGGGGTCCCACAGGGCTCCTGTCTTGCCCCAATCCTATTCAACATATTCACCTCAGACCTCCCGACAACTTTCCCACACGTCACAATAGCGCTGTTTGCTGACGACCTCGCAATACTAGCACAATCACGGCGAGCTACTCAGGCAGTTCACAATCTACAACCGGCTCTTGACAGCATCGCAACATGGTACGATCTGTGGCGAATCGACATCAACGCCTCCAAGACGCAAGCGACCCTGTTTACCAGAGGACTGCAGGAAGCCCCCGAGCTCATCCTACGAGGAGTCAGCATTCCCTGGACGAGAGAAGCAAAATACCTGGGAGTTCTTATGGACAAACACCTTACCTGGACAGCACACATCCGAGAGGTCCATAAAAGAGCCAACGGCAAATTAGCAGCACTCTATCCGCTTCTAAAGAACAAATCTATGTCCTGGAACACAAAATTACACCTCTATAAATCCATTATCCAACCAACCTTCACATACGCCTCGCCGATCTGGTCTGGTATTACTTCTGCCACGAACCTGCAGACTCTTCAAGTCCTTCAAAACAAAGCCCTCAGAATGGCAACTGGCGCTCCCCGAGCGACACGCATTATAGACCTCCATAATGCGCTGAACATTCCCTACATTTCAGCCACACTCATCCACTTTGCCGAAACTTTCTTCGCATCACTTCCGCTTTCCAAAAACCGTCTCATTCTGGAGCAGTCAACAATCTCAGTCAGCTCTCATGATAGGTTCAAAAGACCGGTCGCATCACTCCAAACACCATCCTCCTTACCGCCTCCACGCACATCAGGAGCGCGAAAAAGAAAATCCTCGGACAAATAACAACACATTAATAATCTTAAGTAGCCTCGATCGAGCGCTAATTTCACCAACAAACATCCAAGTTTGTCCACAACCTGGCATTCCTAACATAATCGCCGCTAGCTCTATCCACGAGCTCCACCAACTCCACCTCTGTCTCAAATCAACTGGCAGTCATTTATAGCCATACAGGCTGGCAATGACATTTTCGAGAGTAGCCGCTGCGCGGCAACTCACAAGAGGAATCTGCTCCGTCCTTCTAGCTCCATTTTATGACGTACCGGTCACTCCTCTATGTATTATACTCCTCTAACAGTAAGTTCAAGTCGCTCACAAAGGAACTCCAGTCTGCGATCAAGTTGGCGCACGACAGTCACATGGCAAATCTTTTCGATGAAAAGAACAATGACAATTGGAAGAGATTCTACCGACATGTAAGCTCGAAGAAGGGAAACTTCAAGAAAATTCCGCCGCTTATCAATCCGGATAGCACTACGGCAATCTCGGACCTTGAAACACCGATGCACTTAACCTGACCTACAACAATGTTTTGAACTCCGACCCTAGACGGTCCCTAAAGAATAGGGCAAACAAGATCCCAATGACATCCACACCAGCTGGACAATCATCATTTGAAATTTCCAAAGAACGCATAAAAAAGTACTGAAAAGTCTAAAGCCAAACACTGCTCCAGATCCAGATAACATCACCGTCCAGTTACTTAAACTATCCATCTCCGGAATAACCCCTTACTTTATCACGCTATTCAACATATCTCTGAACAACTGCCAAATACCAGAAGATTGGAAAACAGCCATAGTTACTCCCATTTACAAAATTACCGACCCATCAGTAAAACATCAACTGTGTGTAAAGTAATGGAGAGACTTCTGACAAAATACATCCACTACACTTGGGAAGACAGCGACTGGCTCACCGACAGGCAACAGGGATTGCGCACCGGCTACTCCTGCGAATCATCCCTCGTAAGTCTGACGCAGGAGCTCTCAAACCACCTGGACAACGGCAGTCAAGTTGACGCTGTCCTCATTGACTTCTCAAAGGCTTTCGATATTGTACCACACCGTCTCCTCATCGACAAGTTCGATAACATGGGCCTTGATGTAAGTAAGAGTGGTCAGCTGGATCCAAGAATTCCTGTCTGATCGTACTCCGTCTGTACAGGTCGGTAATGCAATTTCACCAAAGCTCGGCGTTAAGGATATTATGACAGGTCTAGAACTAACGTTCTGGCTCAGTAGATGGCAGTACATCCGTTTTCGACCGCGAAATATGAACATGACTTTTGAACAAGAAAAGTAGGAGATTTAGCCCCAGGCTGCGGAGGGGTAGGGTGGAGTGAGTCGTCTGCCTCATCGCATCAAACATCTACCTGTCGAGCAATTACGTGACCTTTGCCATCAGTAGTAACAACAAACAACATCATTGTGTTGTGACGAATGAAGGAATGAATGAATGTGTGAAACAAACATGCCTAAGTGTTTTATCGCAACCGTAATAATAGATTGTACGCTGTCTTAGAATTAACTTACTATTATTGACGACAGAAAAAATTCATATAGCAATTATGTGTCTACTAAATGAATGAATTAATTAATGGGCGAGCGTCTACTTTTGTTTCTTTGGCGTGGTCATATTTTGTGTTTTTATACATTTCACAACTTAAACTTTTATCACAACTTCACTTTTTTATTGGCACAGCCGTCAAGAGAGAAGCAATCAACTAGAATTAGCTTACTAATATTGGCAACAGGAAAATGATTTTTTATTGCAAGTGTCTTACAATTAAAATGAATTGAATATAAAGTATAACTGCTCCCTGCCATAATTCACTAACGGGGCAAAATTTAATAAACATTGTGTTTACATGGCGAGAGAATCGTTGAAGGGGGATTTGGGATGCTGTAGGAGCTTGGTTGCTTTAGGCTGCAAACACACGAGGCGATTTTCAGTCGCTCAGTCGCGGCGACTAAAAGACGCTGCAGTTAGGAAGCATTGAGTCTTATGGGAGCAAACACACGAGACGCGCAAAAGACGCGCGTCTAAAACTCCCCAGGGCGCAAAATCGCGCGACTGAGCGATTAAAAGTCGCCCCGTGTGTTTCGCCCCTTATACGTCAAGAGTGCGAGAATATTTCATTGACATCATAATGTACTAAACTTGCTGATATTCCCGAGGAACCTAATCGGGAACAATGCTCACGACAAAAATTGAACTGCCGTCCTCAATGGAAGCGCTTTGCTCAATTTGTCAGGGTATCTTGATAATGAAACAACTCTGCTTTCAGGGCCGGATTAAACTGTTTGGCGCCCCTAGGCTAATCACCAGATGCCCCCCCCCCCCCCCCCCCAAAAAAAAAAATGGAAACAATTCAACAATGTCTATTTCAATAGCCCTCAACTTGCCCCGCAGGGCCTCATTTGGATTTTTGAACACTTTTATAATGAATCTTGGAATTTAAATTGATGCTCTTTTCTCTTAAAATCATGTACCTAACGACGCTGTTATCACAGAAAGTGCCTAAAATGGGGTATCAAACCCGCGAGGATGAAGGCATTAGAACTGAGAAGGCAACACACGCCCCACATGTATTTTTTTAGAATGTATACACTTTTTGATTGAATCTTGAGCGAGAAAATGGCGCCTTTTTATATCCAAGTCACCTCAAGTTATAGGAACCATACCATTTGCAAGGGGGGAGATCTCCATATCACCCATTCTATTAAAAAGACTTTGCAGTAATTATCTTGACACAAGTTACCATATTTTCAGATTACCTACTTTGTATTGATAGTTTGTTTTTGATTTCATATTTTTTATCATAATTTGGCATTTATTTGACACTGCGGCGCCCCCTGGAAGCTTGCGCCCCTAGGCTATAGCCTAACTTGCCTAATGGGTAATCCGCCCCTGTCTGCTTTGTTGTATGAGCGTATTAAAAAAATACGTTTTCGTAAATTTCATATAATCATTTGAAATACAATTTTAAACAATAAAACAAAAAACGTTCTCAATAAGTTGAATGTGAATTGGTTGAAAATGTAAGGACAGTTTGTGTTATGGAAGTTTTATCAATAAGTAAATATATTTTAATCAAACAAAGCACCATGTTTTCAAGAAAATTTCAAATTCATATAATTTTAGGAAATCTATCGTTGTTACTGGATATTACCAATAATTATATCAAAAATGCACACATTTTCAGTTAACTACAAACCATTTTAAAATCTGTATTGAGTATTGCATTTTATGGTGACGTCATTTCAGTGCAAACATAGTGCGGCCAGTGGAAAACGCCAAAGTGAAACCTGACAGACAATAAAATTCGAAAGAAAAAAATTAGTTCATAAAATAAGGTTCGAATTCAAGTTTTAAAATAGTTCAAATTAATGTTCAACTAAATTAAACTGGCTGACGTTAGAAACTTCGTTGATTACTATCAAATAAGATATATTTTATGAATTATTTAAAATAATTATTATAATGATTTAAATAAAATGTAAACTAAATATACAGTGTCCTGGGAATCCACGTCCCGACACAAGGTCCTAATGAATATGCCTAACTACCGCATTTGTGAGTTATTGTGATTTGTTTTGATTGCGGGGTAGATATCGAGCAATACTTGTCTCCATGCCCCGGGCTGTTACAGGTTTTCAAACTTCACTATCTGACCGCTACCGATTCAGAGCGCCGATATCAGTCAGCGAATTTTCCGTCAAAAATACGAAATTTTCACTAAAACGCTTGCTGTTTCTCAGAGGATTTTTTTTAAATAAATTCCTCTTGTAACTTTTTCGGTGGTTGTATGATCTTCATTATGCTTGTAAAAGCATCTCGCTATGTTGAACAGTATTGCCATAAAACTATGTCTAAACTTTTTCAAATTTAATTCGTAACTTTTAAACGGAAATGAATATCTTCAATTAAGAAGGTGCACTGTCTTCCTTAATATGTTTGGCGTTATTTGAACCTATTTGAACTTTGTTATGATGAATATTTTTCATGAACGAGCAATTTATAACATTGGTTTCACGCTCAGACGCGAGCTAACTCTCGCCGCCGAGCTGCTGTAATATCCTTAAATCAGGCGTACCCCAAGGCTCAGTTCTCGGTCCTGCCTTATCCATTGGCTTCATTAATGACATCACTGAAGGAATCACGTCATCCACTCGATTATTTGCTGATGACTGTATTGTCTATCGAGTAATCGCAACTCCAACGGACCAAGAGGCTCTTCAGGAAGACCTAGACCGAATTCAATGTTGGGTGTCTCAGAACGGTATGAAGTTAAATGTAAATAAAACTACCCTCGTCAGCTTCGCACGACGCCAGAAGTTTGATACGTCCTACTCCTTAAATAACGTACCTCTTGAAAGACATAACACTTGTAAATACCTTGGAGTCAATCTGTCCTCAAACCTGAACTGGAACCATCACATCACTCTTACAGTCAGCAAAGCAATGAGGAATCTACACTTCGTCATGCGAAACCTGAAGGGAGCGAGTAGAAGAAGCAAGTCACATGCGTACACCTGCCTAATCCGCCCCCTTCTTGAGTACTGCTGCAGTGTGTGGGATCCACATTACGATTCCCACATCAAACAGATAGACAGAGTCCAACGTAAAGCCGCTCGCTACGCCACGAACATCCACCGTCGCTGGAAAAAGACACTAAACAACCCTACGTTAGCGTAAGCAAGCTTGTGGACGAGCTTGGGTGGGAGGCACTGACCAACAGAAGAAACCGAGCGTCACTACGCTGTCTCTTTAAAGCCCTCTCCAAGCACCCAGCGTGGCACGACATTCGTCATCTCATCTCTCCTTCTACCTTCCTTGGCAGAAACGACCACCGCTGGAAGGTGCAGCTGCTCAGGTACTCCACGAACATCGGTCTTCACTAATTCCTGGGCCGGGCTACCCGCTCATGGAATGCGCTGAAGAAAGAAGAGATCGTCGACCTCGGCTACATTCGCGACCTCGACACTGCTCTGGATGACGATTGACTTGTTATTACTTTGTACTTTGTGTCCTGTGTCTCACGTAATATATATTTTATAAACAAAAATCAAGCAGACTTCAATAATATGCAGCTTAACTAAACATCGCAACGATATTATATAATGACACGTGAAAAAGACAGAACAATAGAAATAGTCCCTACTAAATTAACATCTTTGGAAGAGTGTATACAGAATTTAAGTCGTTCTTCCAGAATATTGGATATAAAGAACATATCTCCACTTACAGGAAGGAGTGATTCCGCCATCTGCTCCAATGAGTGTAGTGTCTCGTCTTCACGGAATCCCAGCTGCAGCGCTGCTGTGCAGCAACGTAACTGACTAGCCATTGGTTCAAACACGTTTCCAAACGACTCGATGCCAGGAACCATGAACAGCGTCGCAGATTGCAAGTAGGTCACGAGAGATGGCAGCAGCAAACATGGTGTGTTCGCCGAAGACTCATCGGATATTTGGCCAAGGAATAGGTTTTCACCAACGTTATCCTTTACAGGAGCTAGAACAAGACAATGCTTTAGGCATCCAATGTTATATCATCTTTAAAGAAATGCAAAACTTATGTTTTCTAAGATACTCTGCATTCGCAGAAACTAAATGCTATTCCATAACAGAACCTTTTATGATATTAGTTAATACCTATTACGGTTTCAACTGTCTCCATCGACGTGCTCAGTTCGATGATCCTTTCAAATGTAAGCGACCTCAATTCCTTTGGAGTCAGGAACACTTGGTATTCTCTCTCCAGGATCTGTTTGATCTCCACAGCTGACATCGAGTCCATTCCTTGCTCTGCCAAGGTCGCCTGATAGCTGAACGTCTTGAGGTCACGGATCCCTGAAGGAACACGCCAGTGGATAAGAATCACTTAATAATAACAATGTTTTAATAATGTCAATTAACAGATTGTGGTATGTTAAGAAATCAATGTACCAACCCATTATGTTGGCTACACATTCCAGCAAGTTGCCTGACAGACCAGCGCTCTTTTCTGCCACAACCATGCTGGCAACGACAGGCTGCGGCTGTCTCATGAACCCGTCCAATACTTTCAGGCACGACGATATCCTCTGCTGTAGAGTTCCACCTTCAAATGAAACCAGCAGTTGGTATAATACCACTTGAAAAAATAACTATACAGTATTGAAAGACAAACTAACCTATAACAAGTTCCCGGTTATCCTCCTGCATATCGGCCACTAGCCCTACATCCCCCACCGCCCCCCACTGCACCGCCATCCCCGGATATCCCTCCTCCACCCTCTTCTCGCAGATCCTCTCCATGACGCTGTTGGCCATGCCGTAGTTGGTCTGTCCGGCGTTGCCTCGGCCGCAGGACACCGACGAGAAGACGACGAAGTGCTGGAGTTGCGGACACATGCGACGAGACAAGACGTCCAGATGACGCGTGGCGGCGGCTTTCGGAGCCAGTGACGTCACGAAACTCTCCGGGGTTTGGTTCTCGAACAGGGCGTCCGCCAACACCTTAAAACAATCAGACATTTACATTATGGCTCGATGATTCGATGAAAACATTGACTTTAATACAAGTCTATACTAAAATATGAGAAGTGATAGCTGTGATTGGAAATTTTTAAAGAATATAATTAATGTTGAATTAATTTTAGTATTGCTTGTAATGAAATTATAAATAATTTGGCAGTCAATGTTTTATCTTTGAACAATTATATTTGTATTGCTCTTATGGGAAAATCAGAAAAGTTTTAAATAGTTCAGCTTGGTTACATTTTCTTGACGAAGGTGTGTTCTATCTACCTTAACTTTAGTTTAAGGAAAAATTTTCACCGTGGTAGCATTATTTAAATTGAGGGGAAAGAATTAAACTTCCCCTCTTATAAAACTTCATCAATATTAATTATAGTATAGGACAAAAGTGAAAATAGAATTTAGTTCTGGTACCCTCTCTAATTTTTCGATATTATTGAGGATGTTACAATAGACAAGTGCAAGAAAACATCGCACCACTTGAAAGAAACCAAAACCAAAATGAAAATTGGAATATCTCTATAGCCCCGTATTTGGTTGACTCCATTATGCCCTTTATATAAATAGAAGTATTGTTATCCTTCGTCATGACCTTACCACTGCAAGATTGAATATGGCTGAAACAGGACCCAGACAGTTGGCTTCCTGCAGGAGGGTTTTTGTTCCAGACTCTGTTGTGACGTCAGCCGTTGACACGAGAACCGTGACGTCATACGACCTCCATGTGCTGATTCGCGAGCTCTGATATCCGTTACTGACACCAGTTCGTGACGTCAGCACAAGCTTGCCAGCACCGCGCAGTACCAGCCAATCAGCAAGCTCCAGACCAAACCCTCCCAAACCACCTGTTGAGGAGAATGAGTAAAATCTACCAGAGTGATTGCCGAGAAACTTGGAAATAAAAGCAGGAAGTTAAATGTGAAATGTATTACCTGCAATGACGTACGAATGAAGAGGGTTACAGGAGTATCTTGGCAAAGCTTTCATGGGCCATACTTTAGGAGCAATCACCTTCACATCTTCTTCTGGTCTTATTTGAATAAGAACTTTACCGATATGTTTGCCAGCTCCCATGAACCTGTTAATCGAAATAACATGGTCATATGTTGAGTAAAAATTATCGATGAAATGAATGTAATAAATCTATGCAGCCAACCTGAATGCTTGCTCCACTTCATCTTTCTGGAAGACTGTCCTTGTTAACGGCCTAATTGCGCCACTTTGAATAGCTCTGCTCACAGCTTCGTGCATTGGCTTTATTCTTTCGCAAGTTGCAGTAAACAAGTCGTCAAGCATCACTCCATGGAAACTGGTCTCCCTCAAGAATGAATTAATTCCTAGAAGATTGAACATAAAAACATGTTTAATCGATTGGGTATCATGCATAGCATAATTCATTAATGGGATATTGCAGGAAGACCATAAAAACATTTCGGAAAATCGATGTTTTCTGAGAATACGTAATATGAAATAGGAATAGGCAACTTTATATTGAATACTTTCTGTCGCGTTTTGAAACTTGCTTATTGCACTGACCCTTCGCCACATAATTTATTTTCATATGAGAGGATCAAGTAACTAAGAATATCAGAAGTCAACATCAAATGTTTCTTAACCATAGCACGATTTAAGCAATTAAACAATAAATTCAGCTTATATTTCACATTTTCTTACTCTAAAAGGTGCTTCTTAACTTAAGGGTAAATTGATATTCCGTGTAATTTGATCTTACCCAGAGTGTTGTTGTTCGCGAGGTCGAACTTCCCGATCTCCAGGAATCTTCCTCCAACTGCCAGACATCGCACTGAAGCCTGGAGTTTCTCCTCAGCCAAAGAGTTCAACACCAAGTCCACACCACGGCCGTTCGTCTCCTCCATAACCAGCTGCTCGAACGAAGTGTCTCGTGAATTGCCGATGTGTCGATCCGTCAACTGAACACACGACAAGGATTAGAAGTGTCAAGTACATGTGGATGTGTCTGCTGACAAGGTAGGAACTCACCTGCGGGAACTGCTGTTTGATGAAGTCGCGCTTCTCCTAAGTGCCTACAGTGGTTAACACTGTGCAGCCCGCGTGCAAGGCGATGTTGATGGCAAGTACATGTGGATGTGTCTGCTGACAAGGTAGGAATTCACCTGCGGGAACTGCTGTTTGATGAAGTCGCGCTTCTCCTGAGTGCCTACAGTGGTGAACACTGTGCAGCCCGCGTGCAAGGCGATGTTGATGGCAAGTACATGTGGATGTGTCTGCTGACAAGGTAGGAACTCACCTGCGGGAACTGCTGTTTGATGAAGTCGCGCTTCTCCTGAGTGCCTACAGTGGTGAACACTGTGCAGCCCGCGTGCAAGGCGATGTTGATGGCAAGTACATGTGGATGTGTCTGCTGACAAGGTAGGAACTCACCTGCGGGAACTGCTGTTTGATGAAGTCGCGCTTCTCCTGTGTACCTACAGTGGTGAACACTGAGCAGCCCGCGTGCAAGGCGATGTTGATGGCGGCTTGACCAACCCCACCTGAGCCAGCGTGGATCAGCACAGAGTCGCCCCGAGTCATGCGTCCAGTCAGGTTCAGAGCGACGATCACCTGCAAGCGTCATAACATGAGTACACGTCAGAGAATGTACGCTCGACGTACAAGAAGGTTTCTAAGGTCAGTGCTTCATTCTAGCGACACCTGTCCTACTTGTATCACTAACACGATCTCTGCTATTCGTATGTTATATCTGAATTTAACAATCTATCGGTATGAAATCGCAATCCTAATTGCACACTTTGTGACGGTTTTTCAATGTTTTATCAAGTCAATGTTGTTGTTTAACAGGATACTAAGTATTCATTTTAAAATGTAATTATTTGTTGCAGTGGCAATGTTATCCTGTTTTAAGGATAACGTTGCCTTTGAAAATCCGGACCTTGATATTTCAAAACTGACTCATGTTTTGACTTCGCTTTTCACAATCTTGGAACACTCACAGTTGAATAAACGACTGGTACAGTAGCAGCATCTTCAAGCGACCAATGATCTGGAATTTCCCACATTAATCCAGTTCTTGCAACGACCATGTTGGATGTTGCTTGCCGAGGATGCATCCCCATGACGCGGGTTCCATCTGCAAGTCTCCCGGAATACTCGAATCCAATGACGCAATCCTGGAACAGAGTTTGTTACATCTGAAGGAAAGTTATATTCACAACACTCAGGTACGCAATTACTATTACATACAACAGCATAAAACCATTAGCATAAAGCAAAAACCTGAATGTATGCGAGTTATACATTGAAGTTCTACTAATACTATGCTAAACTAATTCATATATGCAGTACAACGATGGCAGATTTATGGTAAATTTCTCATATTGTACCCTTTTCCTTCTTATATTGTCGGTGACTCTTTATTTCGGAACAACAGTTTTATGCTAAAATGAACTATTTTCTTTTAATTTATAGATAATATTTTCAATAAAATGCCATTCCTTGCTTTTTTAGGAGCTATTTAAGGCCAATGTTCCGGGACGATTTCATATCTCCCTGAAGCAAGGGGCATACATATTTTGCTAGTTGTATGTATAGTTGTATAGTTGTTGTTTTTTTGCAAAAAAAAAAATAAGAGCAAAAAAGGAAAGAAAAGAAGCAAAAAATTAATCTCGTACCAAAGAATAATTATTCTTTGATATGAGGTACAATGAATTCTTACTCCTATGACGCAACCCTGGAACAACTTAAATATATTCTTCTCACCTGTGTTAACCTGTTGCTATCCGCCACTTCTGTTGCCAGTTTGCCCGTGGCAAGCATGACGTCACGGAAGTTCAAGGACGCGTTGTAGATGTGAACCAGCTGTTGTTGAGGACCAAGACAAGGACTGAAAGCAGCGAACATCTTGGGATTAATTTGAACTTGATCAGACTTCGATTCTCGTCAGATGGTGTAACATTATTTGGAGATTTTGGAGAATTCGGTGACTGGTGTTGTAGCACCAATCACTGCAGCAAAATATTAAATCAATACTGCGTGCTTACTTCTTTGGGTCGATGGTCCCTTCAATCCAGCTGATACTGCTGAGGTCGCCTCGAGTCGTGATGTTGGAATAAGCGTGCTGCGCTGTTATCAGAGATATGTCCGGGAGCAGGAGGTGACGATAGCTGCCCCAGCTGCCGTCCTTGTACACGTTCACAGCCAGGTCCTTAGCCAGCTGCTTCTTGTAGAGCGGCAGCTCAAGGTCAAACGCAGGAGCGTCGGAGTCCAGAATGAAGAAGCATCTGTCAAAGTTATCCGTTATGAACAGTTAGATCATAATATCTTCAATTTTGAATCTTATATCTTATGTACACCAATATTTTAATGCTGGGCCGGGAGATACCTTAAAATGTTTTTTTTTCAATGATGGCATTATATAATTTTAACATGAATGATGGATACATAGAAGAACCATGAATGTGATTCAAGATAGCCGACGGTGTGGACTGCATTGTGTCCCCAAAACTGTAAATTAATATAAATGAAAGGAAGAACACAAAGTTGGAATAAGCAATAGACCGGTTATATATTTTTTCCCGCCAACGGTCGATTTGGAGCTGTTTCAGAGCGAAATACGAAATATAAATTGCCATATTTGGCAAACGGTTATGAATATCGAAAAAGCAAGATAGACATGACATGAATTTTACCTTTATCTAATTGTTCATTTTATACTGTTATAACTTTGTATACAAACGGAAAGGCTACTGAAATATTACCATGTCAAAATAAATAAGTTTTTGATATATATGTAAATAAATTCAGATTCCTTTTTACTGAATGAAACCTATATGCCAGCATCCATATATCTTCTATACAAAGTTATTGTGATAATATGGCAGATAAGGTTACCTTATTCTATCTCCACTCGGCTCTTTTCTAATGCAATTAAAGAGTCCCATAATCCCATTCATCGGATCATTTTGAGCAACCAACAAGATGCGATCTTCTGCTTTCAAAATTTTGAGAGCTGCTTGAAGTCGATGTATCCATCCAAAGTCATCGTCCTTAATTCCAATCACCAGCGGAGTATTTCTTGCAATACTCTATAATGAGTGATATAAGTATAAATCCACTGCAGTAATTGTTAAACTAAACGAGAGCAAGGGTATCACCATGTAAAGAAATCTGTTAGTACCGACCTTTCTGAGCAGAACTGTTCTCTCGTCACCAATGCTGTACTCGTTGAGGACTTGGAGACCGGCGTTGCTATTGGCAACAGCCTCCACCGTCTCACGTGATATCACGAAGCCCTTGAGTCCGACACAGTCTAGAGCAGTCTGCAGGAGCCGAGGACGCCCGAGTAAGTTCGTGCCCAACACGAGCATACAGTCTGTTTCCGAGGACAGTGGCGAGTCCTTTACAGTGATCTCCGAACCAAGGTCTGTAGTCAGTGGATGGTTTCGTGGAGAAAGTACAGTCACTTCTGGCTGGAAGTAGAACACGATAAAGTTATCGATTAAACCAAATGTTGATACCCAAGAGTCTTTCATTCTTCAGGAAAGAAATTACGGGAAACACCCTGCTCGGAAAGAGATGTACTAGCCAAATCCTAAAACCTGGTCCAATACATTGAAGTTAGTTAGGAAGAAATGGAAATCATGGAATTTGTTGAAGTTGATCCATGAGTCGCACTTGAATAGTCCACCAATTTAACCTGCAGGGCGATTGTATAACTTTCTTAGCTGAGATAATGAATCGTTATCTATACTAATTGATGAAAGTAAACTATTCATATCATTGTTAATCATTTGAATTGTGCAAAAGCTACGAGGATATGAAATATAATTACATTATTTATCTCAGGAAGTCGACTTTACGCACTTTGAATTGCTTTACCTTCTGATAGGCTAAATTACTTTCATCAATTGGTATCGATAACGATCCATTATCTCGGCTAAGAAGTTATACAATCGCACTGCTGTTCTCCTTCTGTTGCTGCATGTATGTTTACTGATTGGAATGTGCACAATTGCCACACTGATTTGGATTTGGAATGAACCAAGATTTAATGCCAACTGGACCTCTTGGCTTACAAGTATCTTAAGCACCTCAATTCCACCTCAAGATGGCTGCCATCTAGTACTCCAGTGTTTTCAGTGCTCAGTTATTTACCATTTAAGCATATCATTGCAATCTGTGACCCTACACAAGTGTACTAATATTTAGTGATAGATGCGTATGTCATTTAAAGTGTATTAATATCCTGTGCAAAGCATTCATTACTTTATTATGGCCACATACAACCCACAGTGGAACCCACAGTGGAACACGCATGAACGAGGCCTGGAGGCGCATGGCAGGGATGTTCAAGAACACCAGTGTAGCATCAATGCCGCACTATTTCGTGAGTTGAATGAACTGAGATTACTTCTAAAACAAAGCCTGAGCTGTAATAGTACCCAAAAGCCAACTTACAATCAGAATTACAATGAAAAATGGGGAAAAAGAGATCGCGCTCCCAGTTCCGAAATTGCCCACAAGATAGCACCACTACGCGCTGAGGATGGCACTGACCTACATTCCAAACTACACCCTACACAGATGGCAGCACCGACCAGAACTGCTAAGGAACCTACTGCTCCCAGTTCCGAAAATGCCCACAAGATAGCACCACTACGCGCTGAGGATGGCACTGACCTACATTCCAAACTACACCCTACACAGATGGCAGCACCGACCAGAACTGCTAAGGAACCTACTGCTCCCAGTTCCGAAAATGCCCACAAGATAGCACCACGTCGCGCTGAGGATGGCATTAACCTACACTCCATGTACCTACCACACCCTACACAGACGCCAATGATGGCAGCACCGACCAGAACTGATAAGGAACCTACTTCTACCACTACCACTGTCAAAAATAAATCATTCACCACCCAAGAGAAACCGAACATATTAATCATTGCTGACAGCCACGGAAGAAAGTGCCAGGCTATATTGCAGGATCAGCTAGAAAGCAGAGTCACAGTTGTGATGAAGCCTGGCGCTAAAATGCAGGGAATCTTACTAGGAAATGGAGTCGAGAAATACATCAACAACATCAAAGAGGACTACACAGTGATCTTTGGTGGAACTAACGATGTGGAGACTGTAGCACCTTGGGATGCACTGCTACCAACACCACACTCAGGTGAAGACATCATACAAAGTGAAACAATACTTGAAAATATTATAAACCCCTTGCTCCACAACATAAGGTCATGCCCAAACAAAAAATTCATTATCATGACAGTTCCATTGCGCCATGATAAACCGAAGACCAACCCAACAATACAGCTAATAAACTCCAAATTCCACGAACATATAGCGCCTCTAGAAAATACAATAATCCTGAACCTAGAAAACATTCTCAAACGAGAACACTACACACGGCACGGGCTCCATCTCAACACTAGAGGGAAGCGAGTACTAATGTCACATCTTGCCCGCGTAATCGAGGATGATCAACGCCCTAAGCTCCAGCCAGACAACCAAACAGATAGACCACAAGAGGAAGAAATGGCAATGAAAGGTCCACCTGCAAACGTAACGAGACAGGAAGAGCTGGAAGTTCAAGAGGTCGTAGAAATGACAAGATCCGAACCAGAAGTAACAGAACAAGTTAAAGCGTCAGAAGTTCGTGAAGCTATAAAAAAAGTAAAAGACACTGAAACAAAAGCAGGTGAAACTTTGAAGACGAAGATGCCAAGCCCGGGGACCAAGCCACAAACATCGGCAAGAAAATCGTCGGGAAACGTCATCCCAGAGAAGAAAGCTGGGCAGCCATCATCGGCCACAGCTAAGAGAACATCGACAGCATCGACAACACAGGCAACGAGGACCAACCCCGGGAAAGCACAGGGTGCTATAAAAAAAATCCCTGAACTTCGCCCCCAACGGAAGAAAACACCGAAAGTCTTGACGTCATACTGACACGACTATGAGGACGAGGAAACACAAACTACACAAATTACACAACCTACAAACAACAACCTACGCAAAAAAACAAAAACAAATGAACACGGAGACAATACACAAGAACACCTGCACATTATACACCAAAACGTTCAAAGTCTCAAAAGCGCACAAAATAGCATAGAAGTTTTCCTTGACAATCAAACACTTGTAGGCGAAACTACCGACATTCTTTGTATTTCAGAACATTGGCTAAAAAACAATGAGATAGAATCCCTCAACATATGCAATTTCACACTACAAAATTCGTTCTGTAGATCGAAATACATTCATGGAGGAGTAGCTATATATATAAACAATTTACTAATGAATACTGTTAAACCGAGGGTAGATATTAACTTATCAAGCCAAGAAAAACATATAGAAATAACAGGGGTAGAAATTGTAAACACCCGTCGCAACCTCCTAATTATTACACTTTATCGCTCGCCACTGGGGAGTTATGACATCTTCCTAAATACTCTTGATATATTATTACAAAACATAACATCAAATGAAAACAAAGATATAATAATCCTAGGCGACTTCAACGTAGACTTCAGCAAAGATTCAACATCCCAAAGAAATATTACTAACCTTCTGCTGTCATATAATATGAAGGCAACAATAACAGAACCTACAAGATTTAGTCAAATTCACAATACCTCTTCTACAATCGATAACATAATAACAAACATACCATCTCATAACTTTTCAACTGAGGTTATTGAAAACTGCCTCTCAGATCACACTGCACAGAAAATATCAATACAGCTCCACTCAAATAAGCCAATACCTAAAATTCTAAAACGGAGAAAATTCAATGAAGAAAACGTCAAATCTTTCAATGAAACGCTTCAGGAAACTGATTGGTCCAAAGTCTATGATTCATCTACGCCTGATGAAAAATACGGTGCATTTGAAAAAATATTCCTACAAAAATTCGACTTTCATTTCCCGTTAAAAATTGTAAAAATCAAACAAAGACAAATAATATCTAAATGGATAACAAATGGAATAAAAGTATCAAGGCTTAACTTAAAATTTCTATTTCAGCTGAACAAACATTTCCAGAGTGAATTCACAAAATCATATTATAAATCATACAAAAAAACATACAAGAAGGTCCTAAAAGCAGCAAAAAATCTAGACATACTCAACAAAATCAAAAGATGCGACTTAAAATCACGATCAAAATTTATCTGGAATACGATTAATACTCAAACAAATAAAAATAATACTAAGATGCGTCCAACAGAAAACATTAAAATTTTGGATGATAGAGACGTAATAATAACGGACCACACACAAATATCGAATGCTTTCAATAAAGAATATGCTACTGCTGCCAAAAAACTAACGGACAATCCTCTTGCAAACAATAACGCATTTTTGAAACATATGCCGGTATTAGAAAACACCTCGAGCAAATCAATCTTTATCCATGCAACTTGTCCAAAAGAAATTGTAAATATAACATACAACTTAAAAAATAAACACTCGAGCGGTATAGATGGCATACCGATATCTCTCATTAAGAAATGCATTGTGCACATTAGTCAACCATTAAATGACATATTCAACTCTAGCATTGAACACGGAATTTTTCCAGACAAATTAAAAATCTCCAAAATAATACCAATATTCAAAAAGGGGGAAAAGAACAAATTAGGGAACTATCGTCCAATATCCCTGTTACCAGCAGTATCTAAAATTCTTGAAAAAATATTACACAATAGACTCACATTATTCCTAGAACTAGAAAACCATTTAACGAACAAACAGAATGGATTTAGAAGGGGCAAGTCCACAAATAATACAATAGGTAACTTCTTAGATAATGTAATCAAAGGGATAGATGAAAAGGATCATGTCATGGGTATATTTTGTGACCTGACAAAGGCTTTCGATTGCATACACCATGACACACTGCTAAGAAAGTTAGACAGGTACGGCATTAGAGGGATAGCTCACAAACTGCTTGAATCTTATCTTACAAATAGAATCCAATATGTTGAAATAACCGCAAATGATGTACACAATAAAGAATCAAAATATCTTTCAGAGCCACTTCTAACTACCACAGGAGTACCACAAGGATCGATTCTGGGTCCACTCCTTTTTATAATATTTATTAATGACTTGCCAAATACACTAGAAAATGCAGAACTCTTTGCGGATGATACAAGCATCATAGTAAAAGGAAATAGCAAAGAGGATCTTAAGAAAAAAGCAGAAAAGGTTATGGAGGATGCCACAAACTGGTTCCAAGACAACAAGCTAGTCTTAAACTCAAACAAAACTAATTTCATTCTCTTTAACAATAAAAATATTGACCCCCAAAGCTTTGATTCAATTCGAAACAATCTTGATAATTCATTAATAAAGAAAGTAGACAATACAAAATTTCTCGGCATCACCATTGATGGAAAGCTTAACTGGAATCGCCACTGTGAAATTCTAAAAAAGAAACTGAGCTCTGCATGCTTTGCCCTAAAAATTGTAAGGCAAACAACTAATATAAAAACAGCAAAAATTGCCTACTATGCAAATTTTGAATCCCACGTCCGATACGCAATCGAACAATGGGGAAACTCAAGCCAAATACGAAAAATATTTACACTCCAAAAGCGAGCAGTAAGAACAATTTTAGGCCTTAAAAGCAAAAAAGATTCCTTCATCAAGCCACACTGCAAACCCCAATTTATAAAACACAAAATCCTAACAGTACACAGCATATACATATACGAATGCATACTCATTACGAAAAAGAACATTCAACAACACGCACTCAACGAAGACATACACTCACACGACACAAGAACAAAAACACACGTTCACACTTCAAATCATAGAACAAAACAAACACAAAAAAACTCGAGTTATATAAAATGCAAACTTTACAACAAACTACCTGAGAACATAAAAAATGTAACTGACATTAATAGATTTAAGTATTTACTCAAAACATTTCTAGTTAATAAAGCATATTACTCTTTAGATGAATACATGAATGATTGAATAGAATAGAATATAATAGATTTTTTCCTTATTATTATTATTTGTATTAGAATGAATGAAACCATGTACTGAGAATGAATGAATTACTTTTAATTTATTCATAGCGACTATACTTTATTATGGTAAAATTAGATTATAATAAATTCCATACACCCAAGACAAAGCATAATTATTTATGCTTAAGGGTCACTGACAATGCTTGTATACATTACTTGTAATGTTGAAATGGAAATAAACTTACTTTGATTTACGCGGTACAATTTCTTGAACAACTTCTTTGTCATATTCCTATTTTGCATAAAATTTATTATTTACACAAAGCAAATTCTTGTAACAGACCTTGGGCTCAACTTTTATATCATCTGGAACATGTTCTAATTTCTATCAAGAAGTGTGACACAGAAGTGTGGCACTAAAGTAAAACAAGAAATTGTTCCGTGAAAATTGGGCTTAATTTCTATAAAGAAGTGTGACACATCAGAGCTCACACTTCAGAGAAGTGAGCAGGGAGCACACTGCAAAAAATTCAGAGCCGGCTGTGACACTTCAGTGACTCACAGCTTCTTTGTAAACTTTTAGCATTTTCAACAATCTCCTCAATCGTTTCATAAACTCGCTGACCTATCAACACTTATCTCAATTTCTTGTGTAAAAATGTTTTTCATAAATGTTCACTTATGAATTGTTATAATAATTTGTGTTCATTTTTATCATTCTAAAAATATCTTCTGTACCTGCATCAGAGGAAGATCTTCCAGTATCTTGAGGAGTTGCGCAGATAACAGTTCCTTGTCTGCGCATGTCTGCTCGTCGACCAACTCCACGGCCTTGAGTCTCAAGCAGGCCTGGTTCTCCAGAGCCACATGGACGCACACGCGCAACGCAGTCGCAACATTCATGGCAATTAATGTCGACACATTCTCTGTTGGGTTTGAAGAACATCCAGGACAATACATTTAATTCGTCAGAATAATTGTAGAAGCTTTCAGACCTGGCTGTGTACCACCCTATATGATATTGTAACGTACTGTATGGTATTAGCTGGTAGGACTCCAGGACTGGTTCTCCCATTGCCTTCCTAAGACTGATGGCAGAGACTTGCAGACCTAGCTACTTGTATCTATCTGATATTCTAACGTACTGTATGGTATTAGCTGGTAGGACTCAAGGACTGGTTCTCCCAATGCTTTCCTAAGACTGATGGCAGAGACTTGCAGACCTAGCTACTTGTATCTATCTGATATTGTAACGTACTGTATGGTATTAGCTGGTAGGACTCTAGGACTGGTTCACTTATTGCCTTCCTAAGACTGATGGCAGAGACTTGCAGACCTAGCTACTTGTATCTATCTTTGAGCGAGCGAAGCGAGCGTCTCCTTTTGGCTCGTTTGGCACGGACCTCTGTTTTTTTTTTTTTTTTTTTTTTTTTTTCTGTTACTGACGATATACAGGTCAGAGTTTTTTTTCGATCGAGCTGAAATTTTACACACATGTACGTAACATTTCTGATTGTTGCAGACCCAAATTTTTTTGAAATCCATTGATTGGTTCAAATTTAAAAAAAAATAACTTTTGATTGGTTGTCTCGATCAAATTGAAATTTTGACAAGTCTTTACCCCCAACATTGTACCCAATCAAACAAAGTTTCAGCCAAATCCTCCCATTGGTTAAAATTTAAAACCATCTTTCCTGTGTTTTTAGAAATTTAAACTAGAACCGATTGAACGATCAACTTATAACTTCGCATGATGGTTGGGACCAACATTATCTTCATTTTTGACAATTTTCATACTAATCTGTGTTTAAATCCAAAATGTATTGACATTTTACGGACTTTTTACGTGTTGGCTGACAAATTCACGGCGACTTCGAATCTTCAGTTCAAGGCAAGGTAGTTATAGCAGAAACTTTCAAACGCATAATGAATCTGACTAGGAAAACGCTCAGTGTAACGCGTTGATGAGCGAGCACGGGTACGTGCAAATTCTCGAACCGGAAATGCGTACACAACGCACAGAAAACATATACATCCATATTGAATTGATTATGATATCAACTTAAAAGTGTATGCTTTTCATCGAAACTTTAAAATAGCATCTAAGCACCTGGTTCATAAAGCAAATCAGAATCAATTTTCAATTGGCACTGGAAAAACGAAGCAATCAAGAAAGGAAGGATTCCTAATATTCCTCTCTCTGATTGGTTGGAGTAGCGCATGCGCACTATGATATTCTGGGACTTAGAAGAAATTGCAAGGTGTAAGTAGGTGTAAGATTTGAGGTTATGACTTCTTTTGTGACTTTTTGTGTGTTTTTATGACGTTCGTGGTCATGGAATAGTGCTAGGTAGTAGGTATTGTGATAAGTAAAGTAATACTATAGGTATCTTTAGTCATGGAATCGTGCTATTTATGTGATAAGTCACTGTCAAATTCTTACAATCTCTACAAACATTTGCGCAATGTGCACAACATAGTGCCTCAACTCAAACAAGGATCTCCTGGTACTTTGAAGTCCTTTTCATGCCACTTGTGCGAGTCAAGTTTTCAGAAAAAGTTTAACCTAAATAAACATCTACGCAAGAAGCATTCCACTTGCCCGAAGACGTCTCCTCGCAAACTTGCTTCTACCGGGAAGGTGATGAGCAAAATAAAATGTTCTGAATGTTGCTTTGTTCTTGCCGACACCAAACATTTGCGGAACCATTTGAGCGATGTTCACGATATCAACTCGGAAAAGGAAGAATTGAAATTTAACTCACTGAAAGGTAAGTGGCTCTTGTAGGACTCACTAATAGAAATGTCATCAATTCATATTTTATGCTGATTGAAAATTAAAGTTAGCAAACACACTTCAATATCGTAACATTTTGGTTATGTTTTGATTGTTACAGAATTTCAATTATGGAAGGCAACGACCGAAAGAGAAACACGCACACAGTTCGTTTTGATGACAGGAGTGAAAGTACTTGGAAATCGGAAGAAATACTATTACAACTGTCATCGGTCAGGCAGTTTTTCTACAAAAGCAACTGGGAAAAAAAGGATGAAAAGTCAAGGTTCGAATAAAATTGAAAGGACATGTCCTTCTTCTATGGTTGTTACTGAGTCTGAATGTGACGTCGAAGTGATTTACTGGAAAACTCACTGCAACCACTCCAGAAGCTTCAGCCGCCTGTCACTCACATATGAGGAACGAACACAACTAGCAGGTAAATTGCACTTTCACTAGTAACAAAATATGAATATAGTCGTTAAATGTAACTACTATTGTGTTCTGATAGTCAGATTTTATTAAAAAAAATGTAGTAGGTATTTAGTTATCCAACCAATAAAACAAAATTTCTATCCACAGGAAAAATAGCCGATGGAGTGACATTGGAAAGAATTATGGATGACATCCGCGATGAAGCTGTGGACCAGATTACTACGAAGAGTTTTGTCACCAAGAACCATCTGCGAAACATCAGGAGAGACTTTAATCTCCACGTAGGCCGACAACACGCCGATGATGCAACGAGTGTTCACTTGTGGGTTGAGAGTATGAACAAGCTTGGCGTCGAAGAGAACCCTGTTGCTCTGTACAAGCCTCAGGGAGTGGAGGACCCCTCTGGGGTGTTAGAGAAGAAAGATTTCTTTTTGGTAATATTGACGTCATTTCAAAGAAAAATGTTAGAACAGTTTGGCAAAAAGAAAATATGTGTAGATAGTACTCATGGTACAAACCAGTACGACTTTGAGTTGACGACACTTCTGACCGTGGACGAGTATGGATCTGGCTGTCCTGGGGCTTTTTGCCTAAGTAATAGGAAGGATACGCTCTCATGGAACTTATTTTTTAAAACCGTCCGTGATAGAGTAGGAAATATTGAAACCGATGTATTCATGTCAGACGATGACCCTTCGTTCTACAATGCCTGGGAAATTGTGATGGGTCCATCAAAGCAAAGGCTTTTGTGCACTTGGCACGTCGATAAAAATTGGCGAAAAAGTATCAGAGAGAAAATTACGGGTAGTAATGAAATGAAAGCTCTTATCTACAAGGCCGTACGTGTACTTTTGCAAGAAACTAATCCTAATCAGTTTGCAATCTCTCAAGAACAGTTAATTCAAGAACTAACTGATGATGAATCGACCAAGGAGTTTGGTGAATACTTCCGAAAACACTATTCTACTCGATCAGAAATGTGGGCGTACTGCTTTCGTATAGGTTCTGGGATTAATACAAACATGTATTTAGAGGCACTCCATAAAGTATTTAAACATTTTTACCTTCAAGGTAAGAAGAATAAGCGAATGGATACATGTATAACGGCTTTGATTAAGTTCAGCCGTGATAAGATTTTTGAGCGTCTGATAAAGGTTACAAAAAATAAGCCTTCGCAGCGTGTCAGCAGTATACATTTGAGTCATCGGCGTAGTGATCAAATAACTGATTCAATGATACAGTCATTTGAGGGACCGGTGTGGGAGGTTACATCGAGTAGTAACTCTGATATTCAGTACACCGTACTGAAGAACTCTGAACCATCATGTGTAAACAACTGTCAATTTCTTTGTCCCACCTGTAACATCTGTGTCCACATGTACAGTTGTAACTGCATTGATAATCTTATCAAATTCAATATTTGCAAGCATATTCATGCATGTGTACGCAGGTCATCAGATCCACTAGAAAACGATGTTCTCTTGATGGATAAACTAGATGCTGATGTTGAAGATTCAACCACTGCTGATCTGCTCTCCGCTGTACAAGCGCACAATGCGATACTTCATCAAACTGCAGACACGAAGAAATTGATGATGGAAAAGTTAAATCTTCTGATGGGACAAGTCTCCTCCTTGGAGTTTACGGAAGAAGATTCGAATGTAGTCATTAAAAGACTTGACCAGTTAATTGACATTACTAAAGACATCAAACGCAGAAGTTCATTGGACGATGTCGACTTAGATGATGGTGGAAATAAGGAGCCTGCAAATAAAAATGTGGAGCCCCAAACTCGCTTTTATTCTACGAAGAGGAAGCGTTCTGTGAAAGACAGTAGTGTTACATTTTGCAAACCTTCTTCAAAGCAGCACATCAACATTATTCAAGGACTTAATGACAAGAATCATGAAGTGTTAAATATTCATTCAAGTTTTGATCATCTCTACTAACAATATCTACGTGATGGTAAATTAGTTGATGATGATAATGTGATGGTAAATTTGTATAAAAACCATGATTGAATCTCATTATTAGTTTTGGAAAACGGTCTTGTATTTAATTTTCATTTTGAGGTGCTATAATATCATCTTGTAATTAGGTAGACTATACGTAACTTATTAACTGATGTAATTCTTCTATGGACATGGCCATTTAAATCAGAAGACATTTGAGATAATTTTCTTGTATTTAATTTTAATTTTGATGTGCTATAATATCATCTTGTAGTATTTACTATTTAGGTATACCTATGTAACTTAAACTGATGTAATTTTTCTATGGACATGGCAATTTAAATCAGAAGACATTTGAGATAATTTTCTTGTATTTAATTTTAATTTTGATGTGCTATAATATCATCTTGTAATATTTACTATTTAGGTATACCTATGTAACTTAAACTGATGTAATTTTTCTATGGACATGGCAATTTAAATCAGAAGACATTTGAGATAATTTTCTTGAATTTAATTTTAATTTTGATGTACTATAATATCATCTTGTAATTAGGTATATAATCGTAAATTTTTATTTGGACATGGCCATTTAAGTCGGAAGATACTTCATGATTCTTGTGAACAAAGTGAAGTTGAATTGACCGTTATTGTGTGTTATAATCTTGAATTTAATTTTAATTTTGAGGTGCTATTATATGACCACTAATAAATGTTGTCTTAAACTTACCAATTTCATATTTTTCCCACATGTAAAAATTTATATTTAAAGGCTAACGTAGTAAGGGCCGGTATAACCAAAGTTAATCTGAGCCGGATTAACTAAATATTGGACTAAATTGGACTAAGCCAATCAGATACCTCAAAATGAGTGAAACAGTTGAATTTAATCCAGCACAATTTAACTTTGGTTATTACGAGCCTAATTGTTATTAAAAAGCATTTGAAAAATCGCGCCAAATCATTCTGAGCATGCGCTACTTCAACCAATCAGAGAGAGGAATATTTGGAATCCTTCCTGTCTCGATTGCTTCGTCTGGAAAACATTCATTTCGATACTTCATTACTGACAGATATTAAAAATGTAAATAACTTCATACGTTCTTAACTGATTGGGATGAAATTTTGTAAAATAAGAGACAATATTAGTCTTAATGATCATGCAAAATATGAGTTTGATCAGAATTATCGAAGACCGTTTTCATTTTTCAGCATATCAGGAGATATTTATTTAAATTTTAACCAATGAATCTGAGTAACGCGTTGATGAGCGAGCACGGATACGCGCAACACCTCGAACCGAAATTCTGTCTATCGAAAATGTCATTAAAAGCCAATAATTCTAAAATTTCGCCACAGATTTGTATAGAAATCTCAAAACATTCCTAAAATATTGGTCCAAATAACCATGCAAAGCTTTAAGTTGATCGATTGAACCTTTATGATTGAACTGTTCCGTGTTAATTTTCAAAAATCACAGGATCTCCTTCAAAAAATATACCTGGGACCACCCATATGATATAAGTGTGTCTACACAATATCAGATCGACTGTTGAACGGTCATTATCAGTTTCATTTGCGTTTGAAAGTTTCTGCTCTAACTACCTTGCCTTGAACTGAAGAGTCGAAGTCGCCGTGAATTTGACAGCCAACACGCAAATAGTCCGTAAAATGTCAATAACGTTTGGATTTAAACACAGATTAGTATGAAAATTGTCAAAAATGCAGATAATGTTGGTCCCAACCATCATGCAAAGTTATAAGTTGATCGTTCAATCGGTTATAGTTTAAATTTCTATAAACACAGGAAAGATGGTTTTAAATTTTAACCAATGGGAGGACTTGGCTGAAACTTTGTTTGATTGGGTATAATGTTGGGGGTAATGACTTGTCAAAATTTCAATTTGATCAAAACAACCAATCGAAAGTTAATTTTTTTTAAATTTGAACCAATCAATGGAATTTAAAAAAATTAGGGTCTGCAACAATCAGAAATGTTACGTACATGTGTGCAAAATTTCAGCTCGATCGAAGAAAAACTCTGACCTGTATATCGTCAGTAACAGAAAAAAAAAAAAAAAAAAAAAAAAAAACAGAGGTCCGTGCCAAAAGAGCCAAAAGAAGACGCTCGCTTCGCTCGCTCAATAATGACCGTTCAACAGTCGATCTGATATTGTGTAGACACACTTATATCATATGGGTGGTCCCAGGTATATTTTTTGAAGGAGATCCTGTGATTTTTGAAAATTAACACGGAACCGTTCAATCATAAAGGTTTAATTGATCAACTTAAAGCTTTGCATGGTTATTTGGACCAATATTTTAGGAATTTTTTGAGATTTCTATACAAATCTGTGGCGAAATTTTAGAATTATTGGCTTTTAATGACATTTTCGATAGACAGAATTCAGGTTCGAGGTGTTGCGCGTATCCGTGCTCGCTCATCAACGCGTTACCCAGAGCGTTTTCCTAGTATTGTAACGTACTGTATGGTATTAGCTGGTAGGACTCCAGGACTGGTTCTCCCATTGCCTTCCTAAGACTGATGGCAGAGGCTTGCAGACCTAGCTACTTGTATCTATCTGATATTGTAACGTACTGTATGGTATTAGCTGGTAGGACTCCAGGACTGGTTCTCCCATTGCCTTCCTAAGAGTGATGGCAGAGGCTTGCAGACCTAGCTACTTGTATCTATCTGATATTGAAACGTACTGTATGGTATTAGCTGGTAGGACTCCAGGACTGGTTCTCCCATTGCCTTCCTAAGACTGATGGCAGAGGCTTGCAGACCTAGCTACTTGTATCTATCTGATATTGTAACGTACTGTATGGTATTAGCTGGTAGGACTCCAGGACTGGTTCTCCCATTGCCTTCCTAAGACTGATGGCAGAGGCTTGCAGACCTAGCTACTTGTACCTATCTGATATTGTAACGTACTGTATGGTATTAGCTGGTAGGACTCAAGGACTGGTTCTCCCATTGCCTTCTTAAGACTGATGGCAGAGGCTTGCAGACCTAGCTACTTGTATCTATCTGATATTGTAACGTACTGTATGGTATTAGCTGGTAGGACTCAAGGACTGGTTCTCCCAATGCTTTCCTAAGACTGATGGCAGAGGCTTGCAGACCACGAATCTCAACTCCTCCTGCTCGAATCACTTTAGCGTCACGATTAGTGATTACCTCAAACACTACAGACAAAAAAAAGTGTTTTAAACTTTATACAGAAGGATTATACAGGGCTTATAATAACATTTGGCGTAAACATCAATTTACAGAATATTTCATAAAATCAGATGACGTATGCTTACAAATGTCTTCACCGACAACTTCTTTGCTCGCCACGAGTTCGTCGTGCAGGATCTTGTTGATGGACAACTTTGCGATGGAAGTCGGCACAAACAGACCCCTCGAGTCTGTAGCCAAGATCTGCAGCTGTAGCATGTTGTCCATGAAAGCCGGCCAGTTGTTCGACCAGCGGATCTTCGCTTGCTCACCTTGAAATAGAACGAGTTGGAAATATTTTTCAGATATACATAAGAGAATTTCCAAAAGGAGAAATATAAATTGAAACTATAGAGTCATTGGAATCTTGGTTGAGGTTTCCGCAGGTACAAAATCACCTTACCGTCTGTCGTTGCAGACACGATACTCCTGAACAGTCCCTTGTAGTGATAACCGCGAAGCCTCAGTTCCTTGTAAATGTCTTTCGATGTCATGTCAAGGTCATCTTTACCCCCAAGTCGCTGGCGTGGCTCAAGGTCAACCATCTCCTTGTTGATGTCAGTTGGAACGTAGACTCGACCAGACACGACCAATGTTCCACTCTCAATCAATTCAAAGTGACCAGAGATCTTGTGGATTGCAACTCGGAAGACAATAATGCCTGTAAAACCAAGACCATGAATCAGATTAACGTATAGTGTTTGACATATTAATGCTTTTAAGTTAACTATTTACCTTCTTTAGGCAGATTTGTTGCACGAACAAAACGAACGTCTTTGAAGACAACCTGGTCAATGTGCTCAGAAGAATTAATCTTTGCCAGAGCGTCGGCAACAAGCCACTGAAAGGAGATGTGCAAATGCGACATGGACATAAGAAGTGGAGAAAACTTAGTAAAACAAACATTGACATCCTAAATCGAAGAAGCAATCTACTTAGATTGAATTGTATGTATTATTTTAATCTTACGATGTAACCTGTAGCTGGGAACAGGTTTCTGCCGTCCACAACATGTCCCAAGTAGAAACGGTTCTCCGGTTTCTTGAGATCAACTTCAATGATCGTGTCTCTGCTGGTGTTCTCCGTGATGCTGTGGTCCATGACGTACATGTCTCTTGTGTGATCCCAACCGACAATAGGCGACAACATCGGGGTTCCTCGACTCACGGGCAGAGAAACCTCCGGGTAGAGCGAAGCCAAGTTCAAGGTCACTCCAGACAAGTACAGCCTGGTGATAGAAACATACAGTTTCAAGTAACACTCTAATACTTCTACTGCTCAGTGGTCATTTAGTACTGTTATTAATAAGATGAATCATGTTTGAGAATACCGTTCCAAATTCAAATTCATAAGTTTATAACCAAGATCTTTATTCACAGTTAAGACAGGGGAATGGAAGAATACTTTATGAAAACACAGCCATAAGAAATGGTTGCCACAAGGACACAGTATAACAAATATAAGCAAGTAGATGAATTTGAGATTCAATATAACTACTAAGCATAATAATTCTACTTAATATGAAATATTTGAAGATGAAAATTATTCATTAGGAAAACGCTCTGAGTAACGCGTTGATGAGCGAGCACGGACACGCGCAACACCTCGAACCGAAATTATGTCTATCGAAAATATCACTAAAAGCCAATAAATCTTGAAATTCGCCAGACTTGTAGGTATAAAAATCTCCAAATATTCATGAAGTATTAGGCCCAATTACCATGCAAATGTTTAAGTTGATCGATTGAACCTTTATGATTAAAATATTTCTTGTTAATATTCAAAAATCATAGGATCTTTTAAAAAAAATATATATATACCTGGGACCACTCATAATGATAAAAGTGTGTGTACTTACACAATATTAGACGATCTGTTGAACGGTAATATCAGTTTCATATACGTTTGAAAGTTGCTCTCTTGGAACTATAAAGAGTCGAAGTAGCCGTGATCAACATTTTTGAGTAATATGACAGCCAACACGCAAAATGTCCGTAAAATGTCAATAGCATTTGGATTTAAACACAAATAAGTCTAAAAACTGTTAAAAAAACAGATAATGTTGGTACCAATGACATCGCGAAGTTTTAAGTTGATCGCTAATCGGTTCTAGTTTAAATTTCAAAAATCATTGAAAGATTTTTTAAAATTGTAACCAATGGGAGGATTTGGCTGAAACTTGTATGATTGGGTACAATGTTGGTTGCAATGACTTTGGTTAATTTCAAATTGATCGGAGCAACCAATCGAAAGATAATTTTTTTAAACTTGTACCAATCACAGGAGCCCGTTCAAAAACGATCCCAGGGACCGCATAGATTACGTTAGCATATGTGCAAAGTTTCAGATCGATTGAATGTGCGGTTTAACCCGGGCTGTGCGGACAAAAAAAACAAAAAAAAACACAGAGAAAGTGCCATAAGAGTACCGTGGTGACGCTCGCTACGCTCGCTCAATATAAACATAGATATTACAATTCTAATACGAAAAGAAGGAGGTGAACGAGCTGGCAAGTCGGCTCCAGGCTAGAAAGTACATGCCTAAGTTAAGATAACTGGTGGATCATTCACTCCATAACCTGAACTTTATTGATATAAAAAGTAGTTTAAAGAATTTCTAAAGCAGAGAATAGTCAGTATACGCACTTTCCCAGAGCTCCAAGAAGATATTCAGTGGCCTTCTTCGTTTTGTCCAACAATGTCACCTTCTTGGAATGCTTTGGAAGAAGGTCTTGAAGTATGTTATTCGGCGAAATATCAGCGATAACAACATTCTTCGGCATCTCGCTCATCGCTCCGACCATCTTCCCAGGAGCAAAGATGATGTCGGCAAAGTAGTCTGCTGACGCCATTTTGTTTTGCTTTTTTACCGACAGAACCGACGAACTCATCCAGCTGACTTTGCGAGGTTCGGAACTTGAGAGCACCTGTTGATTAAAATACTTTAAGATTTTTTCATAACTCACCATTTCTAAATTTGTCTAAATAATGCTTATAAAGCATTAGTGACGGAAAGTGACGGAAACGCCTAAAATGTTGTTCCCGGTGAACATGGGAAATTTCAGCTTGCTCTGTTAAACGCTTCCATTTGAAATATTTTTAACAATTCACATGTTTCTCTCAAGAACAAAACACGAGACCGTTATTTTGGCATTAGTTAGTATAATAAGAGAATTTCAGATTAGCGGTCTAACAATTTAACCTGGAGGTGAAGTCTTGCCAACAGACAGATATAAACACACAGTAAAAGAGCCAGTGATGACGTTCGCTACGATCAAATTACCTTCATGATTTCGTTGACAACATTATCTCTGGCAACTGCAAGATGTTCTCTAAACTCATAATTTCTTCCGTATCCACGTTTCACTGGAATCCTGTATCTGGAGGCTTCCGACATGATGAGGCCTCGAGTCGAATCGAAGAAGATTCCTGAAATATTATGAAGATCATTGGAGATGCTACCGAAGAGTTTGGGCCTCTAAAAATAAAAGTTAATTCCTCGATTCCGTAGTCTCCTTTGAGGTAATATAATTTCAGATTTATTGTTGTATTCTGTATCTTGATAATCTGGCTTTTACGCGATTTCACCACACTTTTCTGTTGAACATAAGGTTCACATATGTCAAACACACATTCACAAATATTACATAAAATAGCCCCAGTTGAGAGATCCATCAAATTTAATGTCGGATATAAGTGAAAATCACTGCAAGTAATTAATAGTTGCAATAATACTGATTCTTTATAAGTACGTCACTTGCCAGTTTCATTGGACACCTCGACCATGGACTCGGCCTGCTTCAGCGCCTTGCCGAGGAAATATGACGTCATAATGGCCTGCTGCAGAGTCAGACAGTTGGCTGCGAAGGCGGCGGCCAACTCGCCCACTTGGTGTCCAATCAGACCGCTGGGCTCGACACCTATTGTGCGCAGAATCTCCACAATCCCGATCTGGAAGTGCAACAAGAAGCAGTGAAGGTAGAGTCAGACAGTTGGCTGCGAAGGCGGCGGCCAACTCGCCCACGTGGTGTCC
This sequence comes from Leuctra nigra, assembly GCA_934045905.1. Classification (NCBI taxonomy): domain Eukaryota; kingdom Metazoa; phylum Arthropoda; class Insecta; order Plecoptera; family Leuctridae; genus Leuctra; species Leuctra nigra. The sequence goes on along the minus strand of OW203772.1, from coordinate 7,851,507 downwards.
AATCAGACCGCTGGGCTCGACACCGACTGTGCGCAGAATCTCCACAATCCCGATCTAGAAGTGCAACAAGAAGCAATGAGGGTAGGTGAATGCGCTGATAACTTCGCTGTTAAGCGCCATAAACCATACTATCTAACTGGAATCTAGATAACCACATGACCCAAGAGCATACAATGAGCAATCTGCAAGTTGATCGGATCTTGAGCTAATCCAGGTATTAGCTCACCTGAATGGCAGTGACTCCGACGCATCTCTGCAGCTGGTTGCTTGGTTTGGACTCCGTGATGATTCCACGCGTGTCGACTCCGTGAGGCAGCAATGTCTGATGACACGCCTCGATGGCGCTGGAGAATGCAGGGATGACCATGAGATCACGACCCACTGGACCCCACTGACTGTCCAGTCCAGAGAACATCAGCCACAGCGGCTGACCAGCCTTCTCCACACTCTAAACAGGTAGGCGTAATGTCAGTCTCGAGTCCTTCTTCTATGCGAAGTAAATTTATGAAAGATTGGGGGAGGAAACATAATAATATTGTAACAACTAATCAGTAGATCAGATAGTACATGAAACCAACGGTTGGTATATTGGATACCTCGGTTTGATAAGGTAACCGAGGTAAAGCAACATGGGCGGGGTAAGTAGCTGAATGGGTGACCGTTCAACAGGCTTTGCTAGTTGCTGTTTTTGGGCCAGAGAGACTGGGGTGTTTGGGGGTTTGTGTGACGACCTCCCTCCACCTGTTATCAGTCTCTCGACGGCGCGGGTTTTGGAAGCTCGTGCTGTGAATGTCACACCGTCCTTCATAATCGGATGGGACGTTAAGCCGTTGGCCCCCTTGGTATCTTTCGTGAAGAGAAGCTACATGCCGGTACCGGGTTTCCTAATCTTCCTTATTAATATTACATTCTCACTTGTGGAGCCTCGGATATGTTGAAAAAATAGTCTGAATAAAATAAGGTGAGCGGTATTTTTGGGGACTCAATTAGGAAAATATATCTTTTCAAGTTAGACTAGCATAAAGCATACTTGACATTATTATGAACCTGTATTTCCCGATGTATCTCGGAGTCCTGCAGCACTGTGTAACCGCGATATCCGTGTCCAGGCGTCGCCTTGCTGTGTACGTCATGCAGGAGGCGGATGAACTCGACGTCGACCGGCCGAGACGCGAGCTGCGAACAATGTGGTTTAGATGACAAACATCACATTATATTCGAGAAACCCAAGATATATTCTGTTTCAACACTCACGTCGTCTAGAATCATCTTGACAGCATCCTCAGTGCGTCCAGAAACTGTCACAAGTCGTGGAATCGAGTCTGTGGGAGCTCCGCCATTCTTCTTCGTCTTCTCGTGCGACTTCAATAAGATGTGACAATTCGCTCCTCCGAAACCGAATGAGTTGAAACCCACGAGTCCTCCGTTCCAAGGTCGCGGCTCTGTCACAACCTGGGGAAGTGTCATTTTTAAAGTACAAAGTATGTATTTCCAGATTTTTTGTATTATTCTTTAACTCTGCTATATCTAGTAACTAGTAAGAAGCATTTACGCCTCCAGGTTGCAGCTTTGACTAGAAATGATTGAATACTTCTCTCTCTAGGTACCCACAAAACATGTGAAGGGTGCAGATGAAGGAACGCTATGGGCCACATTAGGATGAAATTGAGACAAGTGAAATTTTATGTTGAAACTCTATATATCTTTCACACAGGTCGATATTTCAATTGCTTTTTTGAAAAACTTGCAGCAATATTTTCTAAAATTCGAGGAAATTTTCGAAAAGCTCATCAAAAACACTTCAAGATCACGTCTTAAAATAATTTCTCGAATATCGTTTCTCCCATGAAACGCTATGTATCCTTCATGAATCTAAAGCTCTGGTCAACTGTTTGGATGATTTTATATCTTACTTGTAGCCTGCCACTGGTCAACGCCGGAACACTCTTCTTCGGCGTGTTGAAGTTGATGTTGGGTGGAATAACACCCGTCTCCATGGCGATGATGACCTTGGCCAGGGAGCAGAGGCCGGAAGCTGGCTCCGTATGACCGATGCTCGCTTTGATTGAACCAATTGGAAGAGGAGTCGTCCGGTTCTTGCAGAACACAGCGTCCAGTCCAGCACATTCCTCTGGATCACCAACCTTACAAAGAATTAGGAGATTCAGTAATTCGGATAACTTTCGCCCTTCTTCGTATTTCGTCTTAGGTATAAAGTTGTGCAGTTACTTTGGTTCCCGTCCCATGGGCCTCAACCCAAGCCACACTGGCAGGATCGACTTGACATTCCTCGTAGAATTCTTCCAGAAGTTTCTGTTGAATCTCTCCCGAAGGATACGTGATTCCTTCTTCCTTGTATCCGTCACTGTTGGCCTTGCAGTGGACAATAGAAGTGTAGATGCGTTTTGCAACGTTTGCTTTCTGGAGTAAGATGGCTGATATTGCTTCACTGCGAGCGTAACCTTGAGCTGGAAATAGAACAAGTCGGATATCCTCGCTTCACTTCGGCATGCAGGACCAACTTTCGATTACGTTACCTATCGGTTACAAAGCGTTTGCCACTTCAATGTCGCATATGACAGTGGAGACTTTGTTCAACTTACAAAAATATCTAGACGACCTCTCTTTTAAGAAGATACCTAATGAATATTGATTAATATTCAAAGGGACATTAAATATATTATAATGATTTTTTTGGCGGTGTGAAGATTGTAAAACTGTTCAATTTGTAAGCTCTCAGCTGTGTGGCTTACTGCAAGGTCAATGCGCATCCCTTGTGCGCAGCCCACGACAACACAATTGCCTTTTAAGTACAGAGTGCAATCCAGTCTTCCATTCCCTAGCGGGAAATTAAACAATGATGTCCTCACCTTCCTCGTCAAAAGCCATGCACTTTCCCTTCATATTAAGGACTCCGAGTCGCACGAACTGTCGCGTGACGCAAGGATGTGTGCACAAGTTGCTGGCAGCGACGATCATTTGGTCACAAACTCCGTCTCTGATCATCTTGTAGGCCTCGTCGATGGCGTGAGAGCCGGAGCTACAGGCGGTGTCAATCATGAAGCTGGGACCTGGACACAGTAACAAGCAAGCGTTGTGGTAATTGGATCATGGAGGTATAATAGTTCTGCGTACTGGAGGCCTGTCTCAATGTTAACTAGGCGTACAGCTAGATTTCGCAGGAAATTGAACACGCGCGTGGGGTTATGGGACTAACGGCCGCCATGTTCGTCGATCCACATGTGTCACAATGGGAGCTGTTTACGAACATATTTGAGATGATGTCGTGGACGTTTTCGGAACCATTGGGTTCGGAACCATTGTTTCGGGACTATTGTTTAAAAAATTTTGCTATTTTATACGATAATTTTCTCGGGATTCAGGGTAGGGAGGACTTGTTTTATATGTGATATTACGTTATGTTTGTATTTACTAAGTTTGAATATGGCGCGCTTCTAGTGACGAACATGGCCTCCACATCTCGGAGCGGAAGTATACAGAAACCCGTACGCGCCCTGCAATTTACGATTCCACTCCATCGTAAGAATTTGAAACTCCATGATTGGACTTTTCTTGATCAAGTCAGGGACGGCAAAATAAAGTAACCTGTTTCAAATCCACGTATCTCCTTTTGGTCAATTGACACACGATGCCCTTATGGCTCCCTCCCCCTTATTGTTTTAGCCTGCAATGCCCTGGGCTTCAACCAATCTTAAATGTTGCTCATACATTTATGTCGTAATATCGGTTATACATGTTCAGTTTTCGAACAAGCTCCATTGATCGGTCGAAAATTAAAAATGGAACTGTTTCAATGATAAATTAAATTTTGCAGGGTTGATAGGACAGACATTTTATGTGTTTTGACAATTTTAACTTTTCAGACAAATTGTCCAAGAACCTCAAGGTAAATGTAAATGACTGACATTTTAAGCTCGTTTTGAAATATCCGTAAAATGTACCTATTCAGAGAAATTATCACTGCCTTTGAAGCTGGTTGTCTCAAAGTATTTTCTAGAACTGTTATCAGAAACTTTCACTCATAAATTAACTCGCATGCAATACGAAGGCTCGAGTATCAACGCGTTACACAGAGCGTATTCATCTTTACCGTTCACTCTCAGCCAGAACGAGATGCGAGTGGCAAATGACGTGCGAGATGACGTCATCATTCCGTATGGAAGGTCTGTGATTGGCTCGTGGAAGAAGCGGTAGTCGTTCTCTGCGTAGCAACATGCGACGATCACGCCAGTCCTCGTGCCTCGCAGATCAGCAGGGTTCAGACCTGGAACAACACAAAATGCAGGGCCGGCTTTAGGCGTAGAATTTACAGATTTTTTTTTTTTAAATGTATTACTTTGTATCATCTGTTTTTCTTTCTGATGGCGTTAGGATTTGTAGTCCTACTGCCGCCTCAACAATTCTACTCCATTATGACGAAGCGCCATTATAGGAGGTGAAGTTGGTTGAGGATTCGTAACTTAGGGATGATAAGCGAGTGAGTAGTTAGCTCCCTGCGCTCTGCTGTTGTTTAACGTCCCATCCCAAGGACGGTGTAACGCCCGTCGAGAGACTGATAACAGGTGGAGGGGTGTCGTAACACTAACCCCCAACCACCCCAGTCTCTCTGGCCCAGCGGCAGCAATTGGCAATTACTAAAACAAAGAAGAAGATAATATACCAGGGAACAACTAGTAAAAAACAAATTATTGAACAGAAACACTGGTATTGTCAAGTATGAAATAAAAAAATATAAAAAAAGTGTTTTCATTGAACAGTGTTTCTGTTCAATAATTTGTTTTTTACTAGCAACTGGCAAGCCAGAGTTGAATGGTCACCCATCCAACCGCTGACCGCGCTCAATGTTGCTTGACCTCGGTGATCTGACGAGAACCGATACCTATCGAGTGTACCTATTAATGTGTGTTAGTACCTTTGACCTCCAACGATTCCCACTCGATGATTGGTTTACCTGCATCTACGATGGCCTCGTACGCCTTGTCCAGCAACATGCGCGCCATCGGGTATGGTTTACCTGCATCTACGATGGCCTCGTACGCCTTCTCCAGCAACATGCGCGCCATCGGGTATGGTTTACCTGCATCTACGATGGCCTCGTACGCCTTCTCCAGCAACATGCGCGCCATCGGGTATGGTTTACCTGCATCTACGATGGCCTCGTACGCCTTCTCCAGCAACATGCGCGCCATCGGGTATGGTTTACCTGCATCTACGATGGCCTCGTACGCCTTCTCCAGCAACATGCGCGCCATCGGGTATGGTTTACCTGCATCTACGATGACCTCGTACGCCTTCTCCAGCAACATGCGCGCCATCGGGTATGGTTTACCTGCATCTACGATGGCCTCGTACGCCTTCTCCAGCAACATGCGCGCCATCGGGTATGGTTTACCTGCATCTACGATGGCCTCGTACGCCTTCTCCAGCAACATGCGCGCCATCGGGTCCATCATGTCTCCCTGCTTCGGATGAACTCCGAAGAACGAGTTGTCGAACTTGTTGATGACTTTCAGCTTCCCATATCCAGTCGGCATGTATTTGTATTCTGTAACAGAAATCCAAATGAACAAATCATCTCGTCAGACTTATTATCAAACACCGTATTTAATATTGTGACAAAATATAAGCCAGATAAGCCAATTCAGGGGAGAGCATGGGAAGATCGACCCTGGCTGCTCTTTGTTTGGGCCACACCACTTTAGTAGAATAAAGAAAAACATTTCTTGATTCTATCCTGTATTGCACTAAAAACGGTACTCCAAGTATTTTTTGGTATTAAAAATAAAGTGTTGACACGGCAACTTTTTCAATATCATTTACCTTTCCTTGCAGATTAGGTAATTAGATTATAATATTTTTTATTTGAAGAGTCTTCACTGGTTTTCACAAAAGTTTTTTTTACGGGATACTCATTTGTTTAGTTTATACATACAACTTGTAACACATATCGCAGAAACAATAGTACTTAGATTTCAGCCTTCAATTTTCAAATTTGCGCTCGCTAAATGAATGTTTCTGAACAGTTTTAAATCATAGAATACCCTACTCTGGTCAACGCCGGTACTAAATATAAATACACAAATTAAAATACGGAGGCAATATTTCGAAAACGCATTCGGTTGTCTTCTTCAGGCCTACTTGTCTCCTTCAGTAGGCCTGAAGAAAACAACCGAATGCGTTGTCGAAATATTGCCTCCGTATTTTAATTTGTGTTTTTATATTTAGTATCGGCGTTATCCAGAGTAGGGTTTCTACAATATACATTCCCGGTACATTAACTTCTTCGTTTTATTAGTTTTCAATCGTCTTCGCTCACCATCCACCTTCCACCGTCTGTCGTCCTCGGTGATCATGTCGACCTTGTTCATGAGCTTGTCACGGAGTTGGTAGACGTCGTCGGCGTCGGGATAGACGCCGGAGAGACCGCTGACGACGACCTCCTCGCCTGGGGACGGCGACGCCAGCCAGGAGCCGTCACGAGTCGTCGAACTCATCTCAGAGGCAGGTGGATTGCTGGCTTTGTCGTTGGGCGCCATTGTTCACTGGAATCACATCAGTATTATTCAATTACTTGATTAATTTAATTAATTAATTATATGATACCAGCGCAGTTGAAGCAAACTTAAAGTGATAACATATTCAATATAATACTCAATGAATATTTTCACCTGCAAAATTTTACGCCCTATTATTTAAAAAAAAAAAAAAATCTGTAAAAATGTTATCCTTTTTTCAACTAAACTTGACGTTTGAGGTGTCATATGTTGTGATCCATTTATTATAATTATTATATATCATCTGTTTGTACAGCAAATACAAATTGCAAAAAAACACAGAACACTGAAAAACAAGAAAATGTGTTAAAATAATTGGTTAAAATAAAAGCTATAATTATAAATTTAAAAGATAAAATTAAGAAATGATCCTACTACAATGAAAACAATAACGATATTACCGTAGACTAATAGAAAATGACAACAAACTATACTGTGTTAAACTGGTAAAAAGTGAAACTTGCAATTCTGTCCGACCAACTTTACAAAAGTCTGTATTTACCGCTGTATAAATTATTTTTATTCATTTCAACGACGAGGAGGAGACGCCAGGCGTGGTTAGCCGGAGGTCTATTCTAGAAGGTTTTCCCAATTACATTCGGATGGGATCCGGTCACGGCCATAAGGATTAACATGGCATGGAATCGAATTCCATCAGAATTGGGAATTCAAAAGTTTAGAATAGGGCTCCCGGTCTCCAGTAGTCCTGCGGCCATAGTGTTGGAGGGAACACCCACCCCCTGACCCATTCAATTGGAACCAGCGGATAGATGATAATTATTATTCAATTCCAAATAATGTCTAGGTATAAAATTCATATCGTTTGCAATATAATTTACGGTGCAGTGTCTTGCGTATAAATGTATCTAATTCCACACAGTGTAAAATTCGCACCACCATCTCTGACAGTATGTTAATGATCAGTTGCATAGTCCATTCACAAGTATGCTGAGTGACAGACAGGAACGATTTGAGACCAAGAAACAAATGTACAATGATACACCCGCGCAGTGATGCTCGATTGGCAAGAATAAAATCGCACAAAATAAAGCAATTTATTACAAACTAGGAAAACGCTCAGAATAACGCGTTGATGAGCGAGCACGAGTACGTGCAAATTCTCCAACAGGTAATGCGTATAAACAACGCATAAAACATATTGAATTGAAATAATATGAGCTACTCAATATGGCATCTAAGCACCCTGGTTCATAAAGCAAATCTTATTCAATTCAATTGGCACTGGAAAACATTCATTTCGTTACTTTATATCTGACAGATATTAAAAATGTCAATAAGTTAATAAGTTCTTAACTGATTAGGATGAAAATTTGTAAAATAAGAGACAATGGTGGTCTTACTGACCATGCAAAATATGAGTTTGATCATATTTATGGAAGACCATTTTCATTTTACAACCTATCAGGATATGTTTATTTAAATTTTAGCCAATGAATGGATTTCAAAAAAATTAGGATATGCAAACAGAAAAGGATGTCTCTACATGTAGTGTGCAAAATTTTAGCTCGATCGAAGAAAAGCTCTGACCTGTATATCGTCAATAACAAAACAAAAAAAACAAAAAAACAGAGATCCGTGCCAAATGAGCCAAATGGAGACGCTCGCTTCGCTCGCTCAATAAAACCTCACATCAATCTTTGGACTGTCTCCGGTAACATAAAATTACACAATATTTCAAAGATGTTTCCATAGACATTTATACTCACTGCGTTAGTGAGTATAAATGTCTATGATGTTTCTATCTTCTTCATCAGATACGCACTGACGTGAAATCCACCTCGATGATATAAACAGCTGATGTAAACAAACCAATCGCCAGCTCAATCACAACACAGATTTGTGCTGATTTTATCTGGAGTTTGGCGGTCGAGGTGGATTTCACGTCAGTGTGTGCACCTGATGAAGAAAATTTTTGTTGAATTTTCTTCACTGCCAAATGGATTTACGGCTGCCTGATGTTATAAAGCGAAAAATGTATATTTTTTCATGAAAAAGTGCTTTCCATGTAATATCTCTCGAAATACTAAACTTTATAGAATTAAATTTGATTTACTTAATTTGGCTCGAAATTATCAACAGGATAAGTCCGTGAAAAAGGGCTAAAATGACGATTTCTATAGTTGTCTATCGTTACGCAACTTCCGAACTCAAGGTGTAAAGTCTAAACTAGGAAAACGCTCAGTGTAACGCGTTGATGAGCGAGCACGGGTACGTGCAAATTCTCGAACCGGAAATGCGTACACAACGCACAGAAAACATACATCCATATTGAATTGATTATGATATCAACTTAAAAGTGTATGCTTTTCATCGAAACTTTAAAATAGCATCTAAGCACCTGGTTCATAAAGCAAATCAGAATCAATTTTCAATTGGCACTGGAAAACATTTATTTCGATACTTCATTACTGACAGATATTAAAAATGTAAATAACTTCGTACGTTCTTAACTGATTGGGATGAAATTTTGTAAAATAAGAGACAATATTGGTCTTAATGATCATGCAAAATATGAGTTTGATCAGAATTATCGAAGACCGTTTTCATTTTTCAGCCTATCGGGAGATATTTATTTAAATTTTAACCAATGAATCTGAGTAACGCGTTGATGAGCGAGCACGGATACGCGCAACACCTCGAACCGAAATTCTGTCTATCGAAAATGTCATTAAAAGCAAATAATTCTAAAATTTCGCCACAGATTTGTATAGAAATCTCAAAACATTCCTAAAATATTGGTCCAAATAACCATGCAAAGCTTTAAGTTGATCGATTGAACCTTTATGATTGAACTGTTCCGTGTTAATTTTCAAAAATCACAGGATCTCCTTCAAAAAATATACCTGAGACCACTCATATGATATAAGTGTGTCTACACAATATCAGATCGACTGTTAAACGGTCATTATCAGTTTCATTTGCGTTTGAAAGTTTCTGCTCTAACTACCTTGCCTTGAACTGAAGAGTCGAAGTCGCCGTGAATTTGACAGCCAACAAGCAAATAGTCCGTAAAATGTCAATAACGTTTGGATTTAAACACAGATTAGTATGAAAATTGTCAAAAATGCAGATAATGTTTATCCCAACCATCATGCGAAGTTATAAGTTGATCGTTCAATCGGTTATAGTTTAAATTTCTAAAAACACAGGAAAGATGGTTTTAAATTTTAACCAATGGGAGGATTTGGCTGAAACTTTGTTTGATTGGGTACAATGTTGGGGGTAATGACTTGTCAAAATTTCAATTTGATCAAAACAACCAATCGAAAGTTAATTTTTTTTAAATTTGAACCAATCAATGGATTTCAAAAAAATTAGGGTCTGCAACAATCAGAAATGTTACGTACATGTGTGCAAAATTTCAGCTCGATCGAAGAAAAACTCTGACCTGTATATCGTCAGTAACAGAAAAAAAAAAAAAAAACAAAAAAAAAAACAGAGGTCCGTGCCAAAAGAGCCAAAAGGAGACGCTCGCTTCGCTCGCTCAACTATAGAATAGAATATAAGTGATGCCTAGCTGACAAGAGAGAATTTTGACATTATTATCAATTTAATTCAATCTAATAATCTAATAATAAGTGTTCATTACTTCATTGATTTTTTTTTATAATTGATACAAAATTTAAAAGTTTGAAATACTACATTCCAGCATGTTGGAAATATACGTATCTCCGTCAAAACTTAAATCAGGACAGCTCAAACATGGAACCGATCGAGCATCTTCTTTTATTAACAACGTTATCTATTTCCAGTCTACCTCACTTCACCGAAAAACTTGCTGTTTGACAAGTGAGAGAATGAGAAGACGCTAGTACAGCCTCAACTAGAATCAAAAATGCTTTCATAGGACTTTGAAGAAAATCGAACTAGGAAAACGCTCTGTGTAACGCGTTGATGAGCGAGCACCCAAACGCGCAACATCTCCAACCGGAAAATCGGAACGCACAGAAAACATAAAATACATCCATAAATCCACGCAATAGAGCATAGCCAGTAAATTAAAACTATAGTCAATTAATGTACAAAAATGTTGGGTTCAATTGCGGAAATAAAATTAACACACTCATAGACCAAGCATAATGAATTGGTGACATCATCTGTGGCAAAAAATCGGCAACAACGTCTGCTCTCTAAAAGAAACAGGACGCGAATTAGCTGCTTGAAGATGCACTTCCGGCGCTAGCAGCTCCTGCAGGCTACATGCTAATAATAGAGGGGTAAGGGGAAGGGGTTATTGTCGTCCACTCATCTGTGCTCCTCTTCCGGCTCTATGGCTAGGGGTAGAGGGGAAGGGGTTGTGTTGTGGGTGGACAGTGGACAATCGGAAGAATTTTTTAAATTTTAAGCAATTAATGAATTTGGTTGAAACTTTGTTATATTTGAGACAATGTAGGTCGCAATGACTTGGCAAAATTTCAAATAGATCGGACCTACTATTCGGAAGATATTTTTTTGTTAATTTGAACCAAACAACGGATTTCAAAAAAATTAGGATCTGCAACGCGCAGAGATGGTCCGAACATGTGTGCAAAATTTCAGCTCGATCGGAGAAAAACTGTGACCTGTATACGAGCAGTTAACAGAAAAACACACAAAAAAAACAGAGGTCCGTGCCAAATGAAGCCAAAAGGAGACGCTCGTTTCGCTCGCTCAATTACTGTTTTATGATTTGTCGAGTGTACGTGATCAAGGTCTTTTAGCGGTTCAACAAATTTTATAAACCTGCAGTAAAAGCATATCAAATCGCATGCAATACAAAACGCTCGGTGTAACGCGTTGATGAGCGAGCACGGATGTAGAGAACACCTAAGCATGATCTACCCGAAATTCCGTAAATAGGTAAATTCTGAATAATCACGGTAATTATTAGACGATACGCCTGCACGGCTAAAAACCTTGTCAGGTAAATGAAGGAAAAACACTACCGAATGTTCATATGGATGTTATATTCATCTTTCATCTCCCATGTGAACTTTTATTTGGTATGTGAAGGAAGATGATACACAGAAGTTTAATTGCACTTTTTGATCAAAGCTGTGCGGACGACTCGTCTATAATTACCCAACATAAATCCAATTTCCAATGAAACCAATTGACCGATCTTGCTGAAAATCATTTTGTCCATAAAGAGAATAGTTATAAGTTTTGTGAAAAAATTGCCCTGGTCCGTTACTTGATTAGGCAGGAGACGCCAGATGCACAAATAAACAAAAAGTAAATAAAACAAAAAAACAAAAAAACAGAGATTCGAGCCATAAGTTTCAAGTGGAGACGCTCGCTCCGCTCGCTTAATAACTAAATGGTACTTACAAGACAGCTGATGCACGAATGACCGCTAGTTCCTCATCATTCTAGTTTTATTAAAGTGTCAACTGCAAGGGCACTCGGAAGGTTAACACCTGAAATGTATAATGCGCCATTATTAGCGAAGCCCTGACCTATGACCGAAATATCGAAACAATCGGCGGCTTTTTAGAAATGCGAATAAATAACTGAAATTAAGTGGCCAGTGCTCTTACGTATACTGAAGTTAAAAGAAGATAACTTATGTGACTGAAAATATTTATTGTGAATGAGTCTAAGAAATGATGCGAGTGAACGCGTTGGTAAGCGAGCGTTTAATATGAAAGAAAATAATACATTTTTCATTAACGAGTCTACAATTCCTTCTCTATACAAAATAACGGTCGTAAAAATACATCTTTTCCCAATATCACAAATATCGTTCAAAATATGAAGACAGCTGCTATGCAATTTTGTTTAAGTTTCTGAAAAACATTTAATTGTTCTGCCAACAAATTTAATTTAATATGTGGCGATAAATAATTCAAAATATTTTAAATCCATTAGCGAGATTGAATAATTGCTTTCATGTCGATATGTATGTGTGGACAAGATTTTCCCGGTGTTCATTTTCAGATTATAAAATACTCCTTTGTATATAATGTACATTTGTAACGTCCCCTAAAAATATGTTTTATATCCCCCCCCCCCCCCCCCCACCCACAATTTTTTTTTTCTGAAATCATCAGAGTTGGCGAATTTTAAATGGTATCGTCACACATTATTTTGTTGTAAAAATACTTTCTTTGAATAGAGTATAGATACTGTCACTGATATTATGAATGTGTGACAATTACTGCAAATAACTAAGGAGTGAATGCACTTGAAAACTGTCGGACATAAAAATTATACAATTATTGATAATATCATTCATGGCTATAGATATGCGGAATACGATTTCAATAAATGATTAACTGATGCTTAAAGATGCACGAGCGGAATCTAGTGGAGCGGTCGCCCCACTCAGCCAAGTCCTACAGTGCGCACGCTCTCATCACAACATACTTACCATTAAAAACACTTTTACAACAAGCAAAGATACTGGAAAATAATTGAATTTTTTATTTTTTTTTTATTTTTTTTTATTTAGAAACACACATAAATAATACACTGTATACAGTCACTAGACCACGAAACACCTAGGAGGTGTTTGTCCGTGGTATTATACACAAAAATATAAATTGGTAAATAATAACATTAACATAATATAACAAATAAAATACACAATCGGAAGAAACAATCTATCATGATATTGATACTAATTAATCAAATTACTAATACTAATTACTAACAAACACATAATAAATCCTGAACAGAGGAAGAAAAATCAAACATATCAAATGAGAAAAATCATGGTAACTTATAATAATAATAATACTAAAATAAGAGGCAACACATCAGCTACTCCAAGGAACGTAATAACCAATTTTTGATTTCATACCTATTTAATTTTCTGATAATTTCTTAACTTTTTTAAATCTGTTGGTATTTTATTAAAAATTGCTGGAACCACATACCTTAAAGCTCTTTTGCCGTACTTATTATTAAATTGTGGAACGGAATAATTGTAGAGGCTATGTCTAGTATTAATTTCATGGTCTATATCTAATTTATAAGTTGAATCAAAATAATATTTTATAATAAATCTATATTCGAATAAAACTTCGACGGGAAAGAAATTACAATAGCGATACATAGAAACTAAATCGTGCTCACACTGTTCTCTGAAATGGCTGGGTACTATAAATTTAATCATTTTATTTTGAAGCGCTCTAATAGAATTTAAATTTGATTGTGAAGTGTTACCCCAAGCCAGTATACCATAAGAAATTATTGATTCGGCCAAGGCAAAATACACCATTCTTTGGAGATTATGAAACAATATGTTTTTTAGAGTAAATAATTTCAAAGCACATGATCTTAGTCTACCACACAGAGATAAAATATAAGGTTGCCAAGAAAATTTGTGATCTACTAATAATCCTAAATATTTATAATTTTGGACAAAGTCAATTTTAGAGGTACAGCCAATACACTCTGAAACTGGACTCATTTGATGTAAACAATCATATGTATGGTAAATAATATTAGCATTTATAAATTGATCTTTATTATATGGTGAACGAATATGCAATATTTTGGTCTTGTCAGCATTAATTACTAAATTTTGATCGTGAGTAAATTTTAGTATACTTGTGAAAGCTTGTTGCAAGGACTCCGCAGCTACTTCAAACGAACGATGGGAAGAGATTAGTATTGTGTCATCAGCATACATATAGGTTTGACAATTTAACACGTGGTTTGACATCTCATTTACATAGATTAAATACAATATCGGTCCCAAAATCGACCCCTGAGGTACTCCAGATTCAATTTCCTTAACACTGCTGTAAGTATCTCCGACTCGAACCAAAATTTTCCTATTTTCTAGATACTTTAAAAACCATCCTAACAGAGGACCTCTTATACCAACTTTCTCCAGTGCAATTAATAATTTAGCGTGGTTCAAAGTATCGAACGCTTTAGAAAAATCTATAAACAGTACCAACACATGCATATTAAGATTTAATCTTGTATTTACATAATCCGAGAACAGTGCCAACAAGTCCCCCGTACTCTTACCTTTTTGGAAACCGAATTGAACAGAAGTAATAATATTAAATTTTATCAAGTAGTCGGATAATTTCATAGCTATACATTTTTCCACAATTTTATTAATAATAGGCAACAGTGCAATAGGTCTATAATTACTGAACGACATGTGGTCACCTTTCTTATAAATTGGCCTGACAATAGAGATTTTTAACTTATCAGGCACAAAGCTAGCTTTTACGGACATGTTTACAAATTTTGCTAATAATGGACTGATATCTTTTGAAACGATTTGTATATCCTTCACCCTTATTTTATCTAACCCCGGTTGTTTATTGACATCCATGTCACTTATAACCTTCATTATTTCTTTCGAAGAAATTTGAGGCATGTACATTGATTGCATAACTGAGTCACCAACATTTACCGAAGTTATCAATTGACAATCGTGCCTGATGTCTTTAATATCATCAATAAATGATTTAGCGAACCTATTTACAATAACGTCGTCTGACAATTTTGAACCCAATTAATTTTTAATGACTTGATCCACTGAGTTTTTCTTTTTTTACCAATAATTTCATTAATCGCTTGCCACATCGCCTTTGGATTATTCTTCGCTCTTTCTAATTCATTTTTATAGAACAAGATTTTAGCATTTTCTATCTTTAAGTTAACATCTCTCCTGCATTTCTTATATTCATTGTGATAAAATATTCTCATGGTATTCTTGCAATTTCGCCATTTCCTAAATAGCAAGTCCCTGTTACGTAATAAATCCATTAGTTCTACTGTCATCCAAGGCTTGCGTGGTATTTTCCTGGTGCTGAAAGATTTAAAGGTTGCAGATTTATAGCACTCTTGAAATCTTACTTCAATCTGATTATACAACTCACTACAGTTATCAATCCCGGACAAAAGTTGCCAATCAATTTCCTTTAATTTATAACACAACATGGACTCATTCAAGCAATATTTAGATATCATTTCATTTTTAACAATATGTTGTATTTCCTTAAAGCAAATATCGACCCCAACAAGATAGTGATCAGATAGTTTCGTAGTGTAAATAACAGAATTAGTTTGTACGGCATTACTTCTAACATTAATATGATCTATGCATGAAATTGTGAAATAGTTACATTTCCATTCCTCACGAGTAGCATCCGTGATAGCCTTGACAAACCCATTAATTGCCAGAATATTTTCGTATAATTGTACTGCACCATCCTCCCTATCCAACAAGTTCAGATTGACATCACCTATAATAACAACATTTTCATAATTTAACGGCCTGACTAATTCTTCTAATTCATTGACAAAGCCTTGTTTACTAAGAGAAGGTGGTCGGTAAACAGCAATTAAGAATATCTTTTCATTGTTTGCTGTAGTTAGAACGCCACAAATGCTTTCAAAATAACTGGAGTTAACACATAACTTAGAAAAATTTAAATTATTTCTTATAAACAGAAGCAATCCTCCACCTCCTTTATTACATCTAGTTTTTGCAAAAGAAATATAACCATCCAAACAATAATAATCATCCACCTCTTTGACAGATATCTCTGAAAGTACCAAAACATCGAACTGACCAATATAACTATTCAAAATCACCTTTAATTGATCAAAGTTCTTTCGTAGTGACCTGATATTTAAATGAAGTATAGTTAAACCATTCACATTCCTTATCCAATTATCAATGTCATCAACAATTACTCGATTTACGTCATTTTCTTCATCTATAATATCTACATCATTACACGTCATACAAAAAACAAATAATTAACAGAAGCTGTCGAGCTAGGTACAAGTTTAAGTTTGAACAAAAGCAAAAGCACTCTTTGAGCAAAATCTTAACAAATCTTATTCAAATCCGCAAATGATAAAATTTTTATGATTTTCTTTGCGTTCTCGTCTTTCTTCACGAAAATTTTACCACTCACAAACCAGACGAACTTAAAACCAGCAGCTTTTGCTTTCTCTTTAGCTTTCCACAACAACTCCTTAAAGTAGGTGTTTAAATTTTCGTTGATATACACTCTTTTCTCACCAGCGCTACTCACACCCCCTGTGAGCAAGTTGCTGGATATGATAGTGCTTCTTTTCTCAAGGAATTCGTCTCGCTTCTTCCGGGAACTGAACTGGACGATAATACGCGATGTTTTGGTGACGTCCCTATACGGCAAGCGATGCGCAGCCTCAATGTCACTCTCGGCTAACACAATATCCAGGTCTTTTGCCAACTTAAAAACTAAATTGATAACATTTTCTCCTGGAAGGGCCTGTATGTTGAATAGTTCAATGTTCTTGTTTCTCCCGTATTGATCTAACTTATTGATATGGTTAGACAACGATTCAATAATACAATCCTTTTCAATGTTTTGTTTTTTCAAGGTTTCCACGTCGGTTTGCAAGACTTTTACCTCTAACGCAAGGTCCTCCCTTAATTTCTTAATTTCCTCACTGATTGACCTAAAATTTTCACGGGATTCAGCTCGAAACTCTGCCATGAAAGCGTTAAACGCAGCGTCGCCATACGTAAATACCTGCGTTGCGTCTGGTGTAGTCAAGGGCGTAGAGCTGCCTGTCTTCTTGTTGTCAGACTTGCACTTCGCACAGCGCCACGCTAACTTGCTTTCTTGCGACTTAGCCACGTACGTAGCTTTTTTAATTCCCGAACAGGTAAAATGCAAACCTACATCACACCCCGAACACGTCAAGAACTCATCTTGACCCAAGATACCTGTACATTTACCGCAAGACATAACTCGAAAAACACAATGTTATTCAATACCAACGATCAGTTACTACAGAGCAAATCAAATCAGAGACCGGTCTGCTCTGCACGGCTGACAGCGACCGAATGAATTACACATTGCACATTACACATTGTTGCAAAATCCTACTCTGTTGCCCACCCTTCTCGTATATTCCAAGTTAGCTAACAGAAAGGAATATAATGCCGTTTACTACCTATAAGCAGGTTTCACATAAAGCGCGTTTCGCATTTTGCGTTACGAGTTTTTTTTTATTGACCCATCAAAACCACCGAAAATTTTGCCGCACGCGTTTTATTTTTAAGCCGCCCTAACTCGATTTTAGGGAGGTTTTTTCAGTACCGCGCGTGGCGAAAATGACGTCACTATATGTAAGCTACAATACTAGGAAAACGCTCAGTGTAACGCGTTGATGAGCGAGCACGGGTACGTGCAAATTCTCGAACCGGAAATGCGTACACAACGCACAGAAAACATATACATCCATATTTAATTGAAATATGATCACTCAACATAAAAGTATATTATGGTTTCCATCGAAACTTGAAAATAGCATCTAAGCACCCTGGTAAATATAGCAAATAAGATTCAATCCAATTGGCACTGGAAAACATTCATTTCGATACTTCATTTCTGACAGATATTAAAAATGTCAATAAGTTCATACGTTCTTAACTGATTGGGATGAAATTTTGTTAAATAAGAGACAATGTTGGTCTTAATGATCATGCAAAATATGAGTTTGATCAGAATTATCGAAGACCGTTTTCATTTTTCAGCCTATCAGGAGATATTTATTTCAATTTTAACCAATTAATGGATTTCAAAAAAATTAGGGCCTGCAATCAGAGAAGGTTGTCTCTACATGTGTGCAAAATTTCAGCATGATCGAAGAAAAACTCTGACATGTATAGCCAAAATATGAATTTGATCAGATTTATCGAAGACCATTTTCATTTTTCAACCTATCAGCAGATGTTTATTTAAATTTTAACCAATGAATGGATTTTTAAAAAAATTTGGGCCTGCAAACAGAAAAGGTTGTCTCTACATGTGTACAAAATTTCAGCTCGATCGAAGAAAAACTCTGACCTGTACAGCCTCACCTAGCGAAAAAAAAAAAAAAAAAAAACAGAGGTCCGTGCCAAATGAGCCGAAAGGAGACGCTCGCTTCGCTCGCTCAATAAACTATAATATAACTATAAAATAAGACTATTTATTCCTTAATAGGAAACCTTCCCAACAGTTCGGCCTCGACCGAGGGAAACTACGATAACATCTCAGTCAGAAAGGACGGCCACCGGAATCGAACCCGGGACCTTTCAGGATTGTAACTTTGTATTTACTATAGATATACAGCCTCATGCTCAAAAGAAGTTGCGTCCGCAAGTAGATATTTGCGGGTGTCAGTCCTCAACACCACAAGACCGTGAGCTAATAATCTTATGGACCGAATCTAGTGGAGCGGTCGCTCCACCCAGCCAAGTCGTACTATACACTCACAGTCACTCAACATACCGTAAATGCCTAATAAACTGAGGAGCAGACCAAACACTTTTACTGTAAGCAACAACATGGCATTTTCGGCCTACTGGATCTCAAAATTGGTAAATCTCACATTGTTGCGAAATATCTTAATTTCGAGCTATGGCCCACCCCACTACATATACCAAATTTGGGAACAATAGGTTATGCCATTTGCGCGCTAGAGGACCGAGAAAACAGTGAAATTACACCACTTTCTGATTCTGAAGATGATGATGATTCTGATGATATCACGAAACGTCGCTATCACCGCCACAGCCTAAACGGCTGAACCGATCGACCTGAAATTTTTACCACATGTGCACTTTTGGCGTCTGAGGTGCCTTTTTATAAAACCAACCGGAAGCCGCCATTTTGAAACCGGAAGTGACGTCATAACTCAAAAACGTATGGACCGATTAGAACGAAATTAGCGCCATTCGATTTAGATGGTCATCTATATGAAGTATCAATAAAAAAAATATTATTTTCTTATTTTCTAAACCGGAAGTGACGTCATAAATACGCAATATTTAACTTATTTCAACAAATTATACTTAAAATACGTACATAATTAACTTACATTGTAACATAGACAATACAATTTATATATTTAAGGTAGCAGTGTTCTCGGCCGCCATTCCTGAAACCGGAAGTGACGTCATATATCTAAAACGCTTGTACCGATTGCAACTGAACTAGCTCCTGCGTATTCATTCTGCTATTTATTTGAAAAATCAATTGTGAAAAATGAATAAATAAATTAATGGTACCGGAAATGGCGGCAGGAACCACTAAATGAAACCGGAAGTGACGTCATATATTACAAACGGCATGACCGATTTTACGGAAATATAGGGATTAGGAATTCAGATGGTCGTTCATGAAGGTATCAACTAGATAAAACTAGATTGTTTTCTTATTACCTATACCGGAATTCGGCCGTTTATTTCAAAACCGGAAGTGACGTCATGTATCGAAAACGGCTGGATCGATTATAACGAAACTTAAGCTATTCTTCTTGGATAATCATTTTCATCTTATACCAAACGCAACTTTTCATAGTAACCAAATCGGTTGAGGCGTATTTTTTTAAAGAAATTAGTCCCTGCTCGGACATGTGCTACAAGCTGTATGAATAAACTAACAAAAGAAGTGATATCCCAGAAAAAACACTCCGTGTAAAAATACCAGCCAAGTCTCTTTAACTATAAAAAAAAATAGAAGAAATCTAAAAATTCAGCACTGAAAAGGAGTGATATCAAAAAAGGAGCCAAGTCAACGAATTTTCAAAATTTTAATCGTACCATTGAAATAAAAATATCAACCCCCGAGAAATACTTAAAAAAAGGACTTGGCGCATCGTTTTTTTAAAGACATTTTTCTATTCTTAAGCTTATGCCACTCACATACTACGTAGTTCAGAAATGCCTAGAAAAATTGGGACAAAACTTTCAAATTAAATATTGAACATTCTGTAAAATATTTTAAATTTAAATATAAGTACGCAAAGAAACATAGCATTGTCTTACAAGCAATAAATACAGAACAGTTGTGTTTGTGATTGGTAGGTACCTATAGTTTTGTGGGTACATCAACATACCTACTACAGCATTATACTTTGAACCTTCTCGCCGTGTAATTAATTGCTATTAATTAACATTTTATACCAAAAAAATTCATAAATTACATAACGTATTACTTTAGATAAAAATCTAGTCAGTAATTATTTGAGCAGCATGGCTCAGTGCACTAGTCACTTATACAAATCTCATTGACGGCCTTCTTGTAATGAGCGCTTTCGCTATTTCCCTCAGTCACGATATTGAGAAGTATGATTGATTAATATGACCCTAGAAATAGTGGCAATAACGAATAGACTAGGCCGCTTCCGTTTATTCGTTATTCGTTTATCCGTTTATTTCCTCTGAATATTGACAAAATACCAAAACTGCCAGTAGGTAAGAGTACTAGTTATATTAAAACGTAGTATGATTCGTCGATAATGAATGTGATATACTCAGGAAAATATACTTGTAGAGTTCTTCCTATACTTTAAGGATAGAAAAGTGTCTTTAAAAAAACGATGCGCCAAGTCCTTTTTTTAAGTATTTCTCGGGGGTTGATATTTTTATTTCAATGGTACGATTAAAATTTGGAAAATTCGTTGACTTGGCTCCTTTTTTGATATCACTCCTTTTTAGTGCTGAATTTTTAGATTTCTTCTATTTTTTTTATAGTTAAAGAGACTTGGCTGGTATTTTTACACGGAGTGTTTTTTCTGGGATCTAGTAGACTCTGGTCACTTGCGTCGATAAATCTGGAAATTCTTTTGAGCATGAGCCTGATAGAAAGCAATCGACCTATTAGAATAACAAACCATTGACTTGGAAAACGCTCCGTGTAAAGTGGATTACAATATACAATTCGATTTGGGCAATTCAAATCTGCAATTCATAACCTTGTGGTTTAATACATCCGGTGGACAAAAATGTGAAATACATATTGCATACGTGTATCTGTTTAAGAAAATCGGAGATGATGAAGTCAAAATAGTTGGTAAATCGTGTTGGTTTGACCTGGAATGACTCATCTATAAAATATGAATTTATTTGAGTTTTAAATTTTAAACGAAATCACTGTCGTGAATTACGTGGACTAAAGGTGGCGCTACATTACTTCATCTTAGGCCATTATTACAAGAATCTAAACTTTAACAAGTTAGGGAAAGGAAATTGAGGGGGGATGAAAAATCAATACAAAATGTGATCATACTCTACAATTTAGTGAATAAATTTTCTTATTATAGCTTATAATATCTTAATTTATAGGTATAAAAAATGGATGATAAATGGATACCTTCATAACGGCAATTTTACTACAATTACTACATTTACGCATTCTGAGAATGAATAATTATCATATATTAATGAAGTAGTAGTAGTAGTGTTTTACCATTAAAAAAACACTCCGGGTAAAAATACCAGCCAAGTCTCTTCGACAAAAAAAAAATAAATCTAAAAATTCTGCACTGAAAAGTAGAATTGATATAAAAAAATTAGCCAAGTCAAAACTTTATTAGAAAATCAAAAAGTTTTATTTAACAATTATCTAGTATCCATTAACAAAAACGAATAGTTACTGTATGTTCATACATTCATGAGTTTACTTGGTATCAGAATCTGAAGGCCTTCAATTGTCTGAATATCCCGTTAATTGCGTGTTTTTGAACCATGTTTTGCCATAAGAAATCACGTTGGACGTGAACAGAGTACCCTTAACTCCCGCCATCTTGAAAATATTCATAGAGACGGCAGCGCTATCTATTGGTACTTTTAGTGGCGAATAAATCGTTCAAGTTTCGCATATAAATAGATTTGTATGTTCTGCATCATATGGGGATAAAAGTGGTCAACATGAACTAATTTTCGAGATATATCGCTTCAAAGCTACAGTTTCTTTCTCATTTTAACATTGCGACCATACGGAAAAAGTCATGCTGATATTTTTAAAAGCGTATTTGGCTGCTTTTCCACCTATAGAATTTTTTTTAAAACTACTATAGCGTTTATCAAATGCAATATTTTATTATTACATTTTTAAATGTATACCTTCGTGGACGTTTTATCGAGCTATGAGGGTTTTACTGCCTTATTTTTACGTTTTTCCATCTGAAAAGTGCAGTTTTACATGTTAAAGTGTGTTGCCATGGTAAAACGGCCTTCTAGAAATTCGAAATTCTTTGCAAATTTGTAGAAATTTCCAGAAAACCGTGATTATATCACTCATCCCTCCAGTACATTTATACCCATAAAAAAACACTTCGTGTAAAAATACCAGCCACGTTTTTTCTACTAAAAAAAAATATATGAAATCTAAAAATTCTGCAATGAAAAGTAATGATATAAAAAAATTTGCCAAGTCAAAACTTTATTTGAAAACCAAAAAATACTTGGCGCATCGTGTATATTAATAGCTAAGAAGTATAGGCCAGATATAAAATATACATAAAATATACAAACATATAGTATACCTATAATGCCCTAAAAAATCGATGCGCCAAGTATTTTTTGATTTTCAAATAAAGTTTTGACTTGGCAAATTTTTATATATCATTACTTTTCATTGCAAAATTTTTAAATTTCATATATTTTTTTTAAGTAGACGAAACTTGGCTGGTATTTTTACACGAAGTGTTTTTTTATGGGGATATAACTGCTTTTTTTAGTTTATTCTAACAACTTGTGACACATATGTAATGAACAATTACTAAATTCTTTTAATAAATCATCACCCTTTACAATTTGGTTACTACAATGAATAGCAGCGTATGGTCCTAAATAATTGCTTTCAATGGTCTTTCATGAAGAATAGCAAAGGTTTCATTCCTATCAGTCAACCGAGTTCCGAGATATAACAACACTTCGGTTTTCAAAATGGCTGCTGAACTTACTGCACTGCCACATAGAATGTATATCTATAAATGATGGGTATCATTTTAAGCTTTCTTAATGTGTATTTATTATATAGGAGGGGATTATTATAATTTTTAAATTTGAATGACGTCATTTCCGGTCTCATAAATAGGAAAATTCTAGTTTGACTGTTCCTATTCCATAGAGATGACCTTCCGAATCGTTTGGCGGTAGTTTCATACCGATCAGTCTACCAGTTTTTGAGATATGACGTTACTTCCGGTTTTAAAATGGCGGCTGAAATCTCTGACCCCTTGAAGTATATTTTAAACATGATTACAATTTTATAAGCTGTCTCAAATAGTATATTTATTGCATCAAAATGTAAATTTGTGAGATTTTTAAAATGTGTGACGTCATTTCCGGTTTCGGTATGGGAAACTGCAAATATTATTGATGATAATACATAAAGATGACCGTCTTAATTGTTTAGCGCTGGTTTTGTTCAAATCTATTCAGCCGTTATTGAGATATGATGTCACTTCCGGTTTCAAAATGGCGGCTTCCGGTTGGTTTTATAATAAGTCAAATGAGACGTCAAAAGAACATACGTTACAAAAATATCAAAATAATCGGATCAACCTTTGTTGCCAAAAAGCCAATCGATGTATTTCAAATTTCATTACGTCATTTCCGGTTTCTTTAACATAATGTTTAGTCTTTTGCTACTGATAATGCATAAAGATGACCGTCTGAATCGTTTGGCGCAAATTCCGTTTCTATCGGTCAAGCCGTTGACGAGATATGACGTCACTTCCGGTTTCAAAATGGCGGCACAAAAAAATCATGGGGTGAAGGTTAAATCAAGCGCCAAAAGTGCACACGTAATAAAAATGTGAGATCAATCGGTTTAGCCGTTTAGGCTGTGGGCTGTTTACCGGATTTGAATTCCAGGATACTATGATTATTATTATTATGAAAACCGTCCTAAAACACTGTTTTCACCGCCATCTAGCAAGCAAAGGACATAACCTATTGTTCCCAAATTTGGTTGATGTTGTAGCGTGGGCCATAGCTCGAAATTAGGATATTTCGCAAAAATGTGAGATTTTCCAATTTTAAGATCCAGTAGGCCGAAAATGCCACTTTGATGCTTACAGTAAAAGTGGGTTTGCTCCAGCCTTTTTAAATAAGAGTGTGCGCGCGCCGTACGACTTGGCTGGCGTGGAGCGACCGCTTTACTAGGTGAAACATTTATCCAAAAGTAAATGTCATAACGCAAGGTCTTTGGTCACGGCCCCTTAAAATTAAACGAAATTGGTCTTCAGCAATATCCAGTAATCTCTGGAATAAAAAGAGAGTAGCTGGTGATATCCGCTCTCACAAACAAGTTTTGAACTCGAAATTTCTCTTTGTAAACATCATAGTTATAAGACTTCCTCCTAAATTTAATGAATGCACCGAAATTACATTAATTTCTGTATAATCAAATTTGATATTGAACGCATTTTCCTGACAACTAATCAAGTTACGTGAAAATGTAAGTACTACTCCTATGTCTACTCAAGATCCTTTCTGTCCATGTAGATCTAACAAACGTCATTTTCAAAGAAGATTGATGAATTCAATTCAATTCATTATCAGTGAACATATCTTGGTTCTAATAGCGCCCGCAATCCACAATTAAACTTATGGCATGCCGGACAGGTTGATTACCTAAACGCAACATCACACTATAGTAACGAAAGCTCGCTTATCATCAACGCGTGCACGAAGCGTTTTCGCAGAGCATTTTGATCCTGGCTGCACCGATTATGTGGGACTTATTTTGGTTCTAATAGAATAGGGAATAACGGAGTGCATATTCTTACGTCCAGACTTTTTGTGTGTGGGGGGGGGGGGGGGGGGGGCGGACGAACTGTTTGTTTACATATTATCTGATATATTCACTGTTTCATATAACTACCTTTACTCATTTAATGTTTTTCAAACATTGAAAATACTACTACATTGCAATTTCGGCTTGGTTTAATTCATTTTTTTATTTCCTCAACCAATGAGTGAGTCTGAAGCGCGATTGTGTAAGCTTCACTTCCGAGTTCGACGAGCATCGTCTAATCTCATCCATCGTATATCTGCTAGATGCTGAGTGTGTAACACACTTTAGAGATGGAGTACTACACCTCTAGCCAGAGTTAGACGGACTACATCTCTAAAGTGAGTTACACACTCAGCGTCTAGGAGATGGACGATGGACGAGATGGAGTACTACACCTCTAGCCAGAGTTAGACGGACTCCATCTCTAAAGTGATGTACACACTCAGCATCTAGGAGATGGACGACGGACGAGATTAGACGATGATCGTCGAACTCGAACTTTTTTAACTCTAACTCTCTAACTTTTTTGAAACGAAAAAATTATGATTTTAATTTTTCACTGCTTCGGGTCAATCTTAAGAGTAAACGGATAATATCCTTGTGTAATAATTGAGTACAGGGGGCCAATTCCTGAGATTCACGTTTTGAAACCGTGTCACGGTTTCATTGTTTAAAACGAAAAAAGTTGAAGGCTAACCGATAGTTGTCAACTGTTTCCAGTTTAATAACATGTAAACGTAAAACGGTTTCAAAACGTGGATCTCAAGAACTGGCCCCCTGGCAGTCTCACAATAACACGACAAAAGCTGTAGGGTCAACTGGGGTAAGTGTGGTCGTTAAAACCATAGAGTCACTTTAAGGCTTTGGTAAACAAAAACTGTTCATTGTACAATCTTCAAATTTTGGGGATATTTTCTCCAATATGTTTTCTGCAATATCTGAAACTTTCGATATTCAAAAAAATTTACTTCATTACAAAAATGTTATACAAGCGATCAACTTTCCGGCCACACTTACCCACTAAAACGAGGCAAGTGTGGCCGCACCTTGGGGAAGGAAGTGTGGTCGTGGTAAAAATTTGGATGAAGATAAAATAATTTTCATCTTAAAAAATATGGAATGATAAGTTTATATAGACATAATTATTGTATTAACCATCTTTTTTATTACTTGCATCATAAGCTAATTACAGGTATTCAAAGTCACAAATTAATGCATTGCTCTTCAAATTGAGGCAAGTGTGGCCACTCCTGATATATTGATGAAAATTTAACCTGATCAAATTGAGGCAAGTATGGTCACGTCTGATATTTTGATGAAAATTTAATAGTTTAGTACTGGAAACATTGTAAAATGATGCATTACTAAATAATTCTTGTTTTGCATGTACATTTCTTACTTCTTATGATCGAATTACAGGTATTGAATGTCAAAAATACATTTAATATTTGAAAGCATAGACCCTTATGTCTTATTAGCAACCACAATTGAATGTAGATTCATAACAAAGTATTCATCATATTTATTATTTACATGTAAATTCTGATTCATTTAATTAAGCAAGCTGCATTTTCTGTAAGAATTACATAACAATTAGGTAGACATAATTTCAAAAACATCTGTAACTGGGCCATTCCACGGTAACTCGCGTATCATTTAGAAGGTTTAATATCCATTAGATTGTCTACCAAATCCCTACATTTAAGACTACACATCTCAAAAAAATTGTATGCATCAGAGAATACTGGTTCTAAATTTAGGTATATTTGAAAAAATTAATAAAAATATCCTTCAACGCTAAAAAAATTTATTTGGTCCGGAAACTCGCGTATCGATAAACGGAGAATTCTTGGAGACATGAAATCCAGAAAAGGCGGCAATAGTAGAACAGCTGACACTTGTCAGTGTAGTCAACTTACATAAATTCATTTCAAAGCCATAGATGTCCATATCACATTGCGATAACAGAAATAGCAGCTGTTAGACCGTGACCACACTTTCCCCCTCTTGAATTCCACACTTGCCCCATACTATGTTAATTAAGGGGCAAGTGTGGCTATGCAATTAATTGATAATGACACATGATTAAAAATAAACAGTTTTCACAATATTATTGTCTCATACCTATGGAATGACCCAAGAGTTTTAAAGTTATAAAAAATCATGATTGTACATGTGTTAACCAAATTGAAAAGCAAAGTCAGTGAATTGTGATTCTCAATTCACTGAGGTACCACCGATGTCATGTGTGTATTTCATAAAGATATTTTTCCAATCAAAATAAAATTATTGTGGAGCGTTCTTGACATAATACTCTATATATCAGGACAAAAAAATTAAAAAGCTAAAAAATCTGTAGAGTTGTGGTACGTGGCCACACTTACCCCAATACCACACTTACCCCAGTTGACCCTACCTACTATCATTTGACCCTATTTTAAACCTTCTGTTTGCAATCTGCAGGGCAGCGTACGAGCCCGTCCCGTACACTTTCAAGGTCATGGGAGAGGATGTTGGTCCAGACGGATCCATGGCGAAGATGCCGCCCTACTGGGTGCTCATGGACCACACGGTGGCTGTCATCTGGTGTCTCACTTCGCCCAAATACAAGGAGAAGCCGCTGGGTGAGTAGGAGATGATGTGGAGGATGTTGGTCCAGACGGCTCCATGGCGAAGATGCCGCCCTACTGGGTGCTCATGGACCACACGGTGGCTGTCATCTGGTGTCTCACTTCGCCCAAATACAAGGAGAAGCCGCTGGGTGAGTAGGAGATGATGTGGAGGATGTTGGTCCAGACGGATCCATGGCGAAGATGCCGCCCTACTGGGTGCTCATGGACCACACGGTGGCTGTCATCTGGTGTCTCACTTCGCCCAAATACAAGGAGAAGCCGCTGGGTGAGTAGGAGATGATGTGGAGGATGTTGGTCCAGACGGATCCATGGCGAAGATGCCGCCCTACTGGGTGCTCATGGACCACACGGTGGCTGTCATCTGGTGTCTCACTTCGCCCAAATACAAGGAGAAGCCGCTGGGTGAGTAGGAGATGATGTGGAGGATGTTGGTCCAGACATCTCCATGGCGAAGATGCCGCCCTACTGGGTGCTCATGGACCACACGGTGGCTGTCATCTGGTGTCTCACTTCGCCCAAATACAAGGAGAAGCCGCTGGGTGAGTAGGAGATGATGTGGAGGATGTTGGTCCAGACGGATCCATGGCGAAGATGCCGCCCTACTAGGTGCTCATGGACCACACGGTGGCTGTCATCTGGTGTCTCACTTCGCCCAAATACAAGGAGAAGCCGCTGGGTGAGTAGGAGATGATGTGGAGGATGTTGGTCCAGACGGCTCCATGGCGAAGATGCCGCCCTACTGGGTGCTCATGGACCACACGGTGGCTGTCATCTGGTGTCTCACTTCGCCCAAATACAAGGAGAAGCCGCTGGGTGAGTAGGAGATGATGTGGAGGATGTTGGTCCAGACGGATCCATGGCGAAGATGCCGCCCTACTGGGTGCTCATGGACCACACGGTGGCTGTCATCTGGTGTCTCACTTCGCCCAAATACAAGGAGAAGCCGCTGGGTGAGTAGGAGATGATGTGGAGGATGTTGGTCCAGACGGATCCATGGCGAAGATGCCGCCCTACTGGGTGCTCATGGACCACACGGTGGCTGTCATCTGGTGTCTCACTTCGCCCAAATACAAGGAGAAGCCGCTGGGTGAGTAGGAGATGATGTGGAGGATGTTGGTCCAGACATCTCCATGGCGAAGATGCCGCCCTACTGGGTGCTCATGGACCACACGGTGGCTGTCATCTGGTGTCTCACTTCGCCCAAATACAAGGAGAAGCCGCTGGGTGAGTAGGAGATGATGTGGAGGATGTTGGTCCAGACGGATCCATGGCGAAGATGCCGCCCTACTAGGTGCTCATGGACCACACGGTGGCTGTCATCTGGTGTCTCACTTCGCCCAAATACAAGGAGAAGCCGCTGGGTGAGTGGGAGATGATGTGGAGGATGTTGGTCCAGACGGATCCATGGCGAAGATGCCGCCCTACTGGGTGCTCATGGACCACACGGTGGCTGTCATCTGGTGTCTCACTTCGCCCAAATACAAGGAGAAGCCGCTGGGTGAGTAGGAGATGATGTGGAGGATGTTGGTCCAGACGGATCCATGGCGAAGATGCCGCCCTACTGGGTGCTCATGGACCACACGGTGGCTGTCATCTGGAGTCTCACTTCGCCCAAATACAAGGAGAAGCCGCTGGGTGAGTAGGAGATGATGTGGAGGATGTTGGTCCAGACGGATCCATGGCGAAGATGCCGTCCTACTGGGTGCTCATGGACCACACGGTGGCTGTCATCTGGTGTCTCACTTCGCCCAAATACAAGGAGAAACCGCTGGGTGAGTAGGAGATGATGAGGAGGATGTTGGTCCAGACGGATCCATGGCGAAGATGCCGTCCTACTGGGTGCTCATGGACTACACGGTGGCTGTCATCTGGTGTCTCACTTCGCCCAAATACAAGGAGAAGCCGCTGGGTGAGTAGGAGATGATGTGGAGGATGTTGGTCCAGACGGATCCATGGCGAAGATGCCGCCCTACTGGGTGCTCATGGACCACACGGTGGCTGTCATCTGGTGTCTCACTTCGCCCAAATACAAGGAGAAGCCGCTGGGTGAGTAGGAGATGATGTGGAGGATGTTGGTCCAGACATCTCCATGGCGAAGATGCCGCCCTACTGGGTGCTCATGGACCACACGGTGGCTGTCATCTGGTGTCTCACTTCGCCCAAATACAAGGAGAAGCCGCTGGGTGAGTAGGAGATGATGTGGAGGATGTTGGTCCAGACGGATCCATGGCGAAGATGCCGCCCTACTAGGTGCTCATGGACCACACGGTGGCTGTCATCTGGTGTCTCACTTCGCCCAAATACAAGGAGAAGCCGCTGGGTGAGTGGGAGATGATGTGGAGGATGTTGGTCCAGACGGATCCATGGCGAAGATGCCGCCCTACTGGGTGCTCATGGACCACACGGTGGCTGTCATCTGGTGTCTCACTTCGCCCAAATACAAGGAGAAGCCGCAGGGTGAGTAGGAGATGATGTGGAGGATGTTGGTCCAGACGGATCCATGGCGAAGATGCCGCCCTACTGGGTGCTCATGGACCACACGGTGGCTGTCATCTGGAGTCTCACTTCGCCCAAATACAAGGAGAAGCCGCTGGGTGAGTAGGAGATGATGTGGAGGATGTTGGTCCAGACGGATCCATGGCGAAGATGCCGTCCTACTGGGTGCTCATGGACCACACGGTGGCTGTCATCTGGTGTCTCACTTCGCCCAAATACAAGGAGAAACCGCTGGGTGAGTAGGAGATGATGAGGAGGATGTTGGTCCAGACGGATCCATGGCGAAGATGCCGTCCTACTGGGTGCTCATGGACTACACGGTGGCTGTCATCTGGTGTCTCACTTCGCCCAAATACAAGGAGAAGCCGCTGGGTGAGTAGGAGATGATGTGGAGGATGTTGGTCCAGACGGATCCATGGCGAAGATGCCGCCCTACTGGGTGCTCATGGACCACACGGTGGCTGTCATCTGGTGTCTCACTTCGCCCAAATACAAGGAGAAGCCGCTGGGTGAGTAGGAGATGATGTGGAGGATGTTGGTCCAGACGGTTCCATGGCAAAGATGCCGCCCTACTGGGTGCTCATGGACCACACGGTGGCTGTCATCTGGTGTCTCACTTCGCCCAAATACAAGGAGAAGCCGCTGGGTGAGTAGGAGATGATGTGGAGGATGTTGGTCCAGACGGATCCATGGCGAAGATGCCGCCCTACTGGGTGCTCATGGACTACACGGTGGCTGTCATCTGGTGTCTCACTTCGCCCAAATACAAGGAGAAGCCGCTGGGTGAGTAGGAGATGATGTGGAGGATGTTGGTCCATGGCGAAGATGCCGCCCTACTGGGTGCTCATGGACCACACGGTGGCTGTCATCTGGTGTCTCACTTCGCCCAAATACAAGGAGAAGCCACTGGGTGAGTAGGAGATGATGTGGAGGATGTTGGTCCATGGCGAAGATGCCGCCCTACTGGGTGCTCATGGACCACACGGTGGCTGTCATCTGGTGTCTCACTTCGCCCAAATACAAGGAGAAGCCGCTGGGTGAGTAGGAGATGATGTGGAGGATGTTGGTCCAGACGGCTCCATGGCAAAGATGCCGCCCTACTGGGTGCTCATGGACCACACGGTGGCTGTCATCTGGTGTCTCACTTCGCCCAAATACAAGGAGAAGCCGCTGGGTGAGTAGGAGATGATGTGGAGGATGTTGGTCCAGACGGTTCCATGGCGAAGATGCAGCCCTACTGGGTGCTCATGGACCACACGGTGGCTGTCATCTGGTGTCTCACTTCGCCCAAATACAAGGAGAAGCCGCTGGGTGAGTAGAAGATGATGTGGAGGATGTTGGTCCATGGCGAAGATGCCGCCCTACTGGGTGCTCATGGACCACACGGTGGCTGTCATCTGGTGTCTCACTTCGCCCAAATACAAGGAGAAGCCACTGGGTGAGTAGGAGATGATGTGGAGGATGTTGGTCCATGGCGAAGATGCAGCCCTACTGGGTGCTCATGGACCACACGGTGGCTGTCATCTGGTGTCTCACTTAGCCCAAATACAAGGAGAAGCCGCTGGGTGAGTAGGAGATGATGTGGAGGATGTTGGTCCAGACGGATCTATGGCGAAGATGCCGCCCTACTGGGTGCTCATGGACCACACGGTGGCTGTCATCTGGTGTCTCACTTCGCCCAAATACAAGGAGAAGCCACTGGGTGAGTAGGAGATGATGTGGAGGATGTTGGTCCATGGCGAAGATGCCGCCCTACTGGGTGCTCATGGACCACACGGTGGCTGTCATCTGGTGTCTCACTTCGCCCAAATACAAGGAGAAGCCGCTGGGTGAGTAGGAGATGATGTGGAGGATGTTGGTCCAGACGGCTCCATGGCAAAGATGCCGCCCTACTGGGTGCTCATGGACCACACGGTGGCTGTCATCTGGTGTCTCACTTCGCCCAAATACAAGGAGAAGCCGCTGGGTGAGTAGGAGATGATGTGGAGGATGTTGGTCCAGACGGTTCCATGGCGAAGATGCAGCCCTACTGGGTGCTCATGGACCACACGGTGGCTGTCATCTGGTGTCTCACTTCGCCCAAATACAAGGAGAAGCCGCTGGGTGAGTAGAAGATGATGTGGAGGATGTTGGTCCATGGCGAAGATGCCGCCCTACTGGGTGCTCATGGACCACACGGTGGCTGTCATCTGGTGTCTCACTTAGCCCAAATACAAGGAGAAGCCGCTGGGTGAGTAGGAGATGATGTGGAGGATGTTGGTCCAGACGGATCTATGGCGAAGATGCCGCCCTACTGGGTGCTCATGGACCACACGGTGGCTGTCATCTGGAGTCTCACTTCGCCCAAATACAAGGAGAAGCCGCTGGGTGAGTAGGAGATGATGTGGAGGATGTTGGTCCAGACGGTTCCATGGCGAAGATGCCGCCCTACTGGGTGCTCATGGACCACACGGTGGCTGTCATCTGGAGTTTCACTTCGCCCAAATACAAGAAGAAGCCGCTGGGTGAGTAGGAGATGATGTGGAGGATGTTGGTCCAGACGGATCCATGGCGAAGATGCCGCCCTACTGGGTTGTCATGGACCACACGGTGGCTGTCATCTGGTGTCTTACTTCGCCCAAATACAAGGAGAAGCCGCTGGGTGAGGAGATGATGTGGAGGATGTTGGTCCAGACGGATCCATGGCGAAGATGCCGCCCTACTGGGTGCTCATGGACCACACGGTGGCTGTCATCTGGTGTCTCACTTCGCCCAAATACAAGGAGAAGCCACTGGGTGAGTAGGAGATGATGTGGAGGATGTTGGTCCAGACGGTTCCATGGCGAAGATGCCGCCCTACTGGGTGCTCATGGACCACACGGTGGCTGTCATCTGGTGTCTCACTTCGCCCAAATACAAGGAGAAGCCGCTGGGTGAGTGGGAGATGATGTGGAGGATGTTGGTCCAGACGGATCCATGGCGAAGATGCCGCCCTACTGGGTGCTCATGGACCACACGGTGGCTGTCATCTGGTGTCTCACTTCGCCCAAATACAAGGAGAAGCCGCTGGGTGAGTAGAAGATGATGTGGAGGATGTTGGTCCAGACGGATCCATGGCGAAGATGCCGCCCTACTGGGTGCTCATGGACCACACGGTGGCTGTCATCTGGTGTCTCACTTCGCCCAAATACAAGAAGAAGCCGCTGGGTGAGTAGGAGATGATGTGGAGGATGTTGGTCCAGACGGATCCATGGCGAAGATGCCGCCCTACTGGGTGCTCATGGACCACACGGTGGCTGTCATCTGGTGTCTCACTTCGCCCAAATACAAGGAGAAGCCGCTTGGTGAGTAGGAGATGATGTGGAGGATGTTGGTCCAGACGGATCCATGGCGAAGATGCCGCCCTACTGGGTGCTCATGGACCACACGGTGGCTGTCATCTGGTGTCTCACTTCGCCCAAATACAAGGAGAAGCCGCTGGGTGAGTGGGCCAAGCTGATGCTGAAGCAGATGAAGGTCGACCACTCTCCTTATGTGATGGATGGTTTTAGAGTAGTGACTAAAGATTTTTTACGAAGGGTCATGCAACCAGATTTCTTTGAAGATAAGATCACTTTTAAGGTGTGCAAGAGCGAGCGATTTTACCCCTTTTTGCAGGCATTTTTTTTGTGACGATTGGATACAAAGGGTTGACGAATTGATTTTAAATTTTAAACATGATTAGTACTCCAGTCTTTTTATGATTTGACCCCAAACTTATTATTTCTAAAAACGTTTTTTGGCAATATTATTGAATATTGAATATTGACATTATTGAATATTACAATATTATTATTATTATTATTTTTATATTATCCACATAACGTATTAACAAAAGTTTAACAAATTTTGGTACGTCATTTTGTTTTTATCAAGTGTTTTATCAAAAACGCCATTTAATTTTTCACTTGAAAATGTAAAGGAAATTATTACTTTCAATTTTTTTTTTTTTTGCAATGTTTTGTGCAACTCAAAAAGAATAATCAGCTTGATCCCATTCATTGTAATCCAATCGTTGAGCCTCCTGATTGGCCAACGCCGAGCGCTGGCATTCAAGGTCAAAGATAAACTATGTTCATCTTTCAGCGCTAGCGCTGACCGTCGAGCGTCGAACGTCAAGCTGTAAAGCTGTAAACGTTAATATAATATTGCGTATAGTACCTATAATCATATGTATGATTATGTCAGGTCTGACACAGCTGTATTGGGCCAAGCTGATGCTGGAGCAGATGAAAGGCAAGAGAGGCAACTTCTCCCCCGACGTCCTGATGCTTATCGAGGCCATCGAGGACCGCCTCATCGCCCTCTACACGGCGATCGCCAAGAAGCAAGCGGAGGCGTTGAAGGCCCAGAACGAGGCGCTTAATGAAATTCCGTCGTTGTTTGTAAGTTGCATTGAAAATCACTAAATACAATAAGCTATACGTGATGGATCCACTTCTGGCAAGATGGCTAATGTCAGTCTACAGATTCACTTATTTGTTTCGACAGTATGTGTTTCCAAGTGCAGTGAAAAAGGAGAAAATATTAAAATAGAAATGTAGTTATAAATTACTTTTAGCAATGACAAACAACTAAAGCAAATATATGTATTCAAATGTGCCCTTGTCATCCGCCATTTATCTCGTACACCAATAGCCACCAGGATTCTTACCAAAAATCGTCAATATTTCAGTAGCACCGTGTGACTGTAGCACGATCGGCTAGTTGCCATGTCGACAATGTTAGCTCTTATGGCTAAAACTTTTATAACAAAAGTTGTGCTAAAGTAACACGGTGCTACTGAAATCTGGGGACCTATTTTCGAGATCGTTCGAGCGCTCGCATCATCGAGCGTGACGTCAAAGTGACGTCCGTCCGAAGGAAATAGCATCCAATAAGCCAAATCAGTTTATAGTTTTGTTTTGTCTGACGTCATATCAGCTCGTACCCGTATGATATTTTACTCGAACGATCTCGAAAATAGCCCTCCAGTAAAATCGAGTAAAATATCATACGGGTACGAGCTGATATGACGTCAGACAAAACAAAACTATAAACCGA
The DNA here is from genome assembly GCA_934045905.1 of Leuctra nigra. Lineage (NCBI taxonomy): Eukaryota > Metazoa > Arthropoda > Insecta > Plecoptera > Leuctridae > Leuctra > Leuctra nigra. The sequence goes on along the minus strand of OW203772.1, from coordinate 7,816,191 downwards.
TTCGGCTTATTGGATGCTATTTCCTTCGGACGGACGTCACTTTGACGTCACGCTCGATTATGCGAGCGCTCGAACGATCTCGAAAATAGGTCCCCTGGCGATATTAGGTAAGGGTCCATGGGACCTATACTGTATCTCTTTTTGATATCGTCGCGGCCTCCTTCATTTCGGCGTAATGCTGCTATCTTAATGGCAGTGAAATGAAGGCGGCTGAGACGAGATAAAAAAAAGATATAGAATAGGTCCCCAGAGTACAGTCGTGTTCCTTGTTTTCTCGGTTGATGTCGGGAATATTTAGTAAAATCCATCTCTGTTGCTCAGGACTTGACGAAGGCCGTGACGCAGTTCCGCCCGCCAGGCACCAAGGACTACAAGCGATCCATGCCCTACAAGGTGGACGTAGCCAAGGGAGCGCTCCAGTTCACTCCCAAACCAGGTGAGATTATACCAGGAGACCGCTCTGTGTAACGCGTTGATGAGCGAGCATTCATTCGTATTTAACGAATGAATACATACATACTTTGGAAAGAGCGAAACGAAATGCGACAAAGAAGCAGTTGTTAAATGTATGACATCTCCTTCAAGGAATTCGACAAATATTTCCAGGCACGCATAAAAATGTCCATAAAATGTCAATAACTTTTGGATTAGAAAATTTAAAAATTAAATCCCCTAACTATCCAACATTTTGAAGTTGATCGGTAAAACGGGTGCATTTTAATTTTCAAAAATCACAGGATCCTGTTCAAAGTCTACTAGAAAACATTAGTAGGTATTTTGGGCAAAGATTAAGATCGATTGGTGCAACAGTTTTAACTTATTAGCAAAAATATGAAGTGTAATAATGAGTACCATGGTTACGCTCGCTCGACGATGTTATTTTACCTGAAGACAACTATGAGTGTATCGTGGGTTGTGTCCCAGTGTCTCGACCCTCCGCCGTCTACGAGGAGGTGGCGCGACTCTCGCCCAAGTACAAGGAGCCGATAGTCGGCGCCAAGCAGAAGACGCGTCAGTAAACAACACTAATGTAATCAACTGTTGTGTCTCAGTGTCTCGACCCTCCGCCGTCTACGAGGAGGTGGCGCGACTCTCGCCCAAGTACAAGGAGCCGATAGGCGGCGCCAAGCAGAAGACGCGTCAGTAAACAACACTAATGTAATCAACTGTTGTGTCCCAGTGTCTCGACCCTCCGCCGTCTACGAGGAGGTGGCGCGACTCTCGCCCAAGTACAAGGAGCCGATAGTCGGCGCCAAGCAGAAGACGCGCCAGTAAACAACACTAATGTAATCAACTGTTGTGTTCCAGTGTCTCGGCCCTCCGCCGTCTACGAGGAGGTGGCGCGACTCTCGCCCAAGTACAAGGAGCCGATAGTCGGCGCCAAGCAGAAGACGCGCCAGTAAACAACACTAATGTAATCAACTGTTGTGTTCCAGTGTCTCGGCCCTCCGCCGTCTACGAGGAGGTGGCGCGACTCTCGCCCAAGTACAAGGAGCCGATAGTCGGCGCCAAGCAGAAGACGCGCCAGTAAACAACACTAATGTAATCAACTGTTGTGTCCCAGTGTCTCGACCCTCCGCCGTCTACGAGGAGGTGGCGCGACTCTCGCCCAAGTACAAGGAGCCGATAGTCGGCGCCAAGCAGAAGACGCGACAGTAAACAACACTAATGTAATCAACTGTTGTGTCCCAGTGTCTCGGCCCTCCGCCGTCTACGAGGAGGTGGCGCGACTCTCGCCCAAGTACAAGGAGCCGATAGTCGGCGCCAAGCAGAAGACGCGTCAGTAAACAACACTAATGTAATCAACTGTTGTGTCCCAGTGTCTCGACCCTCCGCCGTCTACGAGGAGGTGGCGCGACTCTCGCCCAAGTACAAGGAGCCGATAGTCGGCGCCAAGCAGAAGACGCGTCAGTAAACAACACTAATGTAATCAACTGTTGTGTCCCAGTGTATCGACCCTCCGCCGTCTACGAGGAGGTGGCGCGACTCTCGCCCAAGTACAAGGAGCCGATAGTCGGCGCCAAGCAGAAGACGCGCCAGTAAACAACACTAATGAAATCAACTGTTGTGTCCCAGTGTCTCGGCCCTCCGCCGTCTACGAGGAGGTGGCGCGACTCTCGCCCAAGTACAAGGAGCCAATAGTCGGCGCCAAGCAGAAGACGCGCCAGTAAACAACACTAATGTAATCAACTGTTGTGTCCCAGTGTCTCGACCCTCCGCCGTCTACGAGGAGGTGGCGCGACTCTCGCCCAAGTACAAGGAGCCGATAGTCGGCGCCAAGCAGAAGACGCGCCAGTAAACAACACTAATGTAATCAACTGTTGTGTCCCAGTGTCTCGACCCTCCGCCGTCTACGAGGAGGTGGCGCGACTCTCGCCCAAGTACAAGGAGCCGATAGTCGGCGCCAAGCAGAAGACGCGTCAGTAAACAACACTAATGTAATCAACTGTTGTGTTCCAGTGTCTCGGCCCTCCGCCGTCTACGAGGAGGTGGCGCGACTCTCGCCCAAGTACAAGGAGCCGATAGTCGGCGCCAAGCAGAAGACGCGCCAGTAAACAACACTAATGTAATCAACTGTTGTGTCCCAGTGTCTCGGCCCTCCACCGTCTACGAGGAGGTGGCGCGACTCTCGCCCAAGTACAAGGAGCCGATAGTCGGCGCCAAGCAGAAGACGCGCCAGTAAACAACACTAATGTAATCAACTGTTGTGTCCCAGTGTCTCGACCCTCCGCCGTCTACGAGGAGGTGGCGCGACTCTCGCCCAAGTACAAGGAGCCGATAGTCGGCGCCAAGCAGAAGACGCGTCAGTAAACAACACTAATGTAATCAACTGTTGTGTCCCAGTGTCTCGACCCTCCGCCGTCTACGAGGAGGTGGCGCGACTCTCGCCCAAGTACAAGGAGCCGATAGTCGGCGCCAAGCAGAAGACGCGTCAGTAAACAACACTAATGTAATCAACTGTTGTGTCCCAGTGTCTCGGCCCTCCACCGTCTACGAGGAGGTGGCGCGACTCTCGCCCAAGTACAAGGAGCCGATAGTCGGCGCCAAGCAGAAGACGCGTCAGTAAACAACACTAATGTAATCAACTGTTGTGTCCCAGTGTCTCGACCCTCCGCCGTCTACGAGGAGGTGGCGCGACTCTCGCCCAAGTACAAGGAGCCGATAGTCGGCGCCAAGCAGAAGACGCGCCAGAAACAACACTAATGTAATCAACTGTTGTGTCCCAGTGTCTCGGCCCTCCGCCGTCTACGAGGAGGTGGCGCGACTCTCGCCCAAGTACAAGGAGCCGATAGTCGGCGCCAAGCAGAAGACGCGCCAGTAAACAACACTAATGTAATCAACTGTTGTGTCCCAGTGTCTCGACCCTCCGCCGTCTACGAGGAGGTGGCGCGACTCTCGCCCAAGTACAAGGAGCCGATAGTCGGCGCCAAGCAGAAGACGCGCCAGTAAACAACACTAATGTAATCAACTGTTGTGTCCCAGTGTCTCGACCCTCCGCCGTCTACGAGGAGGTGGCGCGACTCTCGCCCAAGTACAAGGAGCCGATAGTCGGCGCCAAGCAGAAGACGCGCCAGTAAACAACACTAATGTAATCAACTGTTGTGTCCCAGTGTCTCGGCCCTCCGCCGTCTACGAGGAGGTGGCGCGACTCTCGCCCAAGTACAAGGAGCCGATAGTCGGCGCCAAGCAGAAGACGCGCCAGTAAACAACACTAATGTAATCAACTGTTGTGTCCCAGTGTCTCGGCCCTCCGCCGTCTACGAGGAGGTGGCGCGACTCTCGCCCAAGTACAAGGAGCCGATAGTCGGCGCCAAGCAGAAGACGCGTCAGTAAACAACACTAATGTAATCAACTGTTGTGTCCCAGTGTCTCGACCCTCCGCCGTCTACGAGGAGGTGGCGCGACTCTCGCCCAAGTACAAGGAGCCGATAGTCGGCGCCAAGCAGAAGA
>OW203772.1:7546920-7812040 GCA_934045905.1 Leuctra nigra | reverse complement strand
ATCTAATATATTCTTCATTTATCTAACAAATTTTTCAAAACATGCAAACATGCTTCTTATGAATACAAAATCCGTAAAATGTCAATAACTTTTTATGTTAACTCAAAATAATTCTGAAATTAAAAAAACAAAACATAAAAGGATCCCGACGACAATGCTAGGAGTGCTCGAGTGCCAGAACAATGCCAGGAAAACGCTCAGTGTAACGCGTTGATGAGCGAGCTATCGTACTGCATCTGATTTGATAAGCGTTTGCAAGTATCAGCTGATCTACAGGCCTTGGTACTAAAGCTTCAAAAGGGCAGGGATAAAAAATATGTATTATACATTTTTCAAATATTTCGAGTTTATAGAATAAAATGTCATTAAAATGACAAAAACTATTAAAAATAACGACAGATTAGACTGAAAATTGTCAAAAATATCTAAAATGTTGGTACCAATGTCCATATGCGAAGTTTTAAATTAATCGGTCAATCGGTTCTTGATAAAATTTTTAAAAAAATCACAGGAAAGATGGGTCAAATTAAAGGATTTGGCCATAACTGTGTAGGATTTGAGACATTGTTGGTAGCAATGACATGACACAATTTCAAATTAATCGGACCAACAAATCGGATTTTTTTTTAAATTTTAACCAATCAGCGGATTTAAAAAAAAATTAGTGTCTGCAACGCCCAGAGATGGTCCAAACATCCCATTATCCAATCATGTGTGCCAAATTTCAGCTCGATCGAAGAAAAACTGTGACCTGTATTCGAGAAAATAAGGAACACGACTGACCTCTGGTGGATTCTTTGGTACTATCCATAAGGGGGAAAATGGAGGATGTAAAGGGTTTATTTAAGTAATTAAATGATAAAAAATTTGCTTTAGTTGTTTGTTATGGATGAAAAAGTTAACTTGTAACTAAATCTAAATTGCATTTGTTTCTCATTTTTCACTGCCCTATGGAAACACAAACTTCAAAATAAAAAAGCGCATCTAAAAAGTTTCCTGCCAGAAGTGGCTCCATCACGTATCGCTTATTGGTTCGAATAGCCTCAGTAACAGAAAAAAAAAACATAGGTCGGTGCCAAATGAGCCAAAATAAGTCGCTCGCTCAATGATATACTAGAGTGTATTATAAAATATAATTCTGATAGCTAGAAAGAATAATACAACAACGAAAATCTATTTTGCTCGGATACGCCATTTTAGGCTATTAGGAAAGGATTTGGACGAAGCATTCACTTATTACGCGTGATATTAATAATTCCGCTCAATTTATTTTTATCAAACAATACAAATATTCTTCACATCCGTCTCTGTGACAAACCTGTATCCACTGAAACTTGGAATAGTTTTATTATTAAAAAATTGCCATGATAAATTCTTTCTTTTTATCAAAAAATCACAATTTTATTAAAGTAATTTTCCAAAATTACATGGAATAGGATTCATACAATCAGTATATTTATTTAATTTTGTGAATTACATGGTAATTATAAAAGACAGTCATTTGATAAATATGTTCAATATTAAACTTATTACACTGCATCATCAATCGCCATTTACTACACATCATATTATTATTTGCTCATATTTTCTGACATATTTTGTTATAGACATTAAATTCGCGAACATCTTTGATCTCTTTGATTACTCTAGGGATTTTGTTAAAATCCCTCAACCCTTTATAAAATATACTGTCAGTTAACTTACTATAATTAAAATGTTTAAGAAAAGCATCATCCGCACGACGTGTCACAGCATGGTCATGTGCAGATTTGTCAACTATAAAATACTTTGGCATATACCCTTTATATATCTTTAAAAAAACATATATAAACAGCTATGTCTATCATTTCTCTGATAGTGCACCATTTAAGTTTATCTCTCATATTACTCGTTGAGGTCATCCTCCTTTTTCTAAGAATGCATCACATTACTTTGTTTTGCATGATCAGCAACCTATTTATATCTTCTTTTGTGTTATTAGAAAACAAAGTATTGCAGTATGTATAAAATGCGGTTTTATAATACAGTTATTACTTTAGACCATTCGGATAAATTTCCTCCAACTCTATACATATATCAGATTTTCTTTCCTAATTTATTACATCTTGGGATATGTTTCTTTAAACTAAATCTATTATCAATAAGAACCCCAAAATATTTGTAAAATTCCACACACTCAATATTAATTCAACTTATCGTTACATTATCATAAGGCTGAGTGTTTTTCATTACATTGTTTCGACCAATTACGATAATTTGTTATTAACTTTCGTTGAGTTTAAGTTTATTTACATTAAGTCCAATTTACTACGTTTATATCATAAACAATAAGCTATACATATATTTTACATATTTCGTTTTTTTATAGCTATACAGCAATAAACAGGTTAAAACATACATTTATATACCATATCGGCTGGTGATATGTCATAAGTCATAGAGAAAACATTACAAGATATTAAAAGATAAAATATGATCGTATAAGTTCAAACAAAAAGCTTTCGTCTCAAATTCTTACCACTCGTTCTCTTTTCTCCACCTCTTTTTCAACTCAATCCTCATCATAGGTATAAATTTCATTATTAACATTGTTATTTCATTACCTCCACTAGATTATTCTCAGTAAATCAGTTGTAACAGTTTATTATTTTATTTGTTGGTATTAGTTAATTACTAAGACAAATTAACATACGTTTGTTAAATGATGAGCGAGCCTTCATATTAAAGTACTTCCACCAAATAGAAATTCTTCAAATTTTCTTAAAATACACCTCAAACAGTAACTAATGCAAATACGTAAACAAACACATGTGTTCCACGGGATTATTTTAAGAGATATCTTGAAAAATAATCTTGAAATTTCCCATAAGCTAACATGGACCGAGGTAAAAACTTAACTTTAATCATCTGCAGTAATTGAAATATAAACTACACATTAAACATTTGTGAGCTTATTTTAAAGCTTGAATTTTTCTGATAATTTTAACCAAATTATCTCTTAAATAAAGAGATAATCTGTAAAAACAGCCTAATTTCGCATGTTTTTATTAACAACAGCTGAAAATCTAGTTAAGTACTTATTTCATACTGCATGAAATATTTTAAATTAATAGCAATTTCTTGTAAAAATATCATATTTCTATACAGAAATAGTATAAAATATATCAACAAAGTTAAATATATCTGTCTAATATTTATTTAATTGATTTCTAAATCATACATCAAGTCACTGACTTGAATTACGTGGACTAATAGAGCCTCTACTTTAAATGCTTATTGGTGTGAAATCTGTTCCTCTTCATACCTTTAGAAACCATTAGAAGATAATCTAACTGGCAGTGATGGCAGTGATGAAAAATTATCGGTAAATTTTGACATATATTTCAAATTACGCATACAAATTACAGTAAAATGTAACCATTAAAAAACACTTCGTGTAAAAATAACAGCCAAGTCTCTTCAACTAAAAAAAAATATGAAATCTAAAAATTCTGCACTGAAAAGTAGTGATATCAAAAAATGAGCCAAGTCAATACTTTAATTGAAAATCAAAAAATACTTGGCGCATCGTGTATATAAAAAGCTTGGAAGTATAGGCCAATTATCTAGTGGAGCGGTCGCTCCACCCAGCCAAGTCGTACTGTACACTCACACTCACTCAACATACCGTAAATGCCTAATAAACTGAGGAGCAGACCAAACACTTTTACTGTAAGCAACAACATGGCATTTTCGGCCTACTGGATCTTAAAATTGGAAAATCTCACATTGTTGTGAAATGTCTTAATTTCGAGCTATGGCCCACCCCACCCCATATACCAAATTTGGTAACAACAGGTTTTGCCATTTGCGAGCTAGAGGGCCATGAAAACAGTGAAATTATACCCCTTCTTAAAGCTATCTGATGATGATGATGATGATGATTCAGATATCAGGAAACATTGTTGACAGGGCCACAGCCTAAACGGCTAAACCGATCGATCTGAAATTTTTACCACATGTGCACTTTTGGCGTCTGATGATACCTTGCCTCTTGTGATTTTTTGTGCCGCCATTTTTAAACCGGAAGTGACGTCATATATGAAAAACGGCTGGACCGATTAGAACGAAATTAGCGCCATTCGATTTAGATGGTCATCTATATGAAGTATGTTACTTTAAAATATAATTTTCTTATATTCTAAACCGGAAGTGGCGTCATACATTTGCAATATTTAGCATATTTCATCAAATTATACTTTAAATACACATATCATTATCTTACATTGTAACAAAGACAATACAAAATTATAATTTCAATACACAGTGTTCTCGGCCGCCATTCCTGAAACCGGAAGTGACGTCATACATCGAAAACGCCTGTACCGATTGCCACTGAACTAGCTCCTGTATATTCATTTTGCAATCTATTTGAAAAATCAATTGGGATAAATGAATATACAAATTAACGGTACCGGAAATGGCGGCAGGAACCACTAAATGAAACCGGAAGTGACGTCATATATTGAAAACGGCATGAGCGATTTGACGGAAATTAGCGCTATTGAATTCAGAAGGTCATTCATGAAGTATCAACTAGATAAAACTAAATTGTTTTCTTATTACCTATACCGGAAATGACGTCATAAAAATGCTAAATGACGTCATTAATATTCTAAAGGACACTAAATTCACCACTTTATACTTTTAAATAGATATTTAGTAAACATACATTGTAAATAATTATAAATTCAAGGTTGCAGTGCTCTCGGCCGCCATTTTCTTAAACCGGAAGTGACGTCATATAACGAAAACGGCTGTACCGATTGCAACTAAATTTTGGAATTGTGTAGGACTTATAATTATAAATTCAATACGACATTAATTTCGGCCGCCATTGTTAAAACCGGAAGTGACGTCATATATCGAAAACGGATGTACCGATTGCAACCAAATTTTAGAATTATGTCGGACTAATATAATTATGAAATAAAGACGACATTATTTTCGGCCGCCATTGTCAAAACCGGAAGTGACGTCATATATCGAAAACGGCTGTACCAATTGCAACCAAATTTTGGAAATGTGTAGGACTAATAATTATGAATTAAAGACGACATTATTTTCGGCCGCCATTGTTAAAACCGAAGTGACGTCATTATCGAAAGCGGCTGTACCGATTGCAACCAAATTTTGGAAATAGTATGACTAATAATTATGAATTCAAGACGACATTAATTTCGGCCGCCATTTCAAAACCGGAAGGGACGTTATAATATATCGAAAACGGCTGGACCGATTGTAATTTCTTAGTACCTATCCTAATCGGTTGAGGCGTATTTTTTTAAAGAAATTAGTCCTTGCTCGGACATGTGCTACAAGCTGTATGAATAAACTAACAAAAGAAGTGATATCCCAGAAAAAAACACTCCGTGTAAAAAAGGCAGCCAAGTCTCTTTACTTAAAAAAAAATCAACACCGAAAAGGAGTGATATCAAAAAAGGAGCCAAGTCAATGACATTTCCAAATATTTAATCGTATCTTTGAAATAGAAGTATAAACACCGAGAAATACTTTACAAAAGGACTTGGCGCATCGTTTTTTTAAAGACATCATTCTATCCTAAAAGTGGAAAGATTATTAACAAGTAGGTACATATTCCTCTTTTTATTTGAGCCAGGATCTATGAATCAAGCTACTTTTGGTAATGGCTATTTTATAATTTTGTAATGGCGATAGAAGAAAGATGTCATGCTGTAATAGAAGTAATCCGGTTTCAAAATGGCTGCTGAAATCACTGACTCCTTGAATTATAATTTAAACATGATTACATTTTATTATAAGCTGTCTGAAATAGTATATTTATTGCATCAACATGTAAATTTGTGAGATTCTTAAAAAGTGTGACGTCATTTCCAGTTTTGGTATGGAAAACTGCAAATATTATTGATGATAATACATAAAGTTGACCGTCTAAATTGTTTAGCGCTGGTTTCGTTCAAATCTATTTAGCCGTTATTGATATATGATGTCACTTCCGGTTTCAAAATGGCGGCTTCCGGTTGGTTTTATAACAAGTCAAATGAGATATCAAAAGTACATACGTTACATAAATATCAAAATAATCGGATCAAATTTGTTGCCGAAATGCCAATCGATGTATTTCAAATTTCATGACGTCATTTCCGGTTTCGTTAACATAAATTTTAGTCTGTTGCTATTTACAATCCATATAGTTGACCGTCCGAATCGTTTGGCGCTATTTTCGTTCCAATCATCTCAGCCGTTGTCGAGATATGATGTCACTTCCGGTTTCAAAATGGCGGCACCTAAAAAGTCAAGGGGGGGAGGGCAAATCAGACGCCAAAATTGCACACGTGGTAAAAATGTGAGATCAATCGGTTCAGCTGTTTAGGCTGTGGCCTGTTTACCGGATTTGAATTCCAGGATACTACTACTAAGATTATTATTATTATTATTATGAAAACCGCCCTAAAACACGGTTTTCACGGCCCTCTAGCTCGCAAAGGGCGTATCCTATTGTTCCCTAATTTGGTATATGTTGTAGGGTGGGCCATTGCTCGAAATTAAGATGTTTCCCAACAATGTGAGATTCCCCAATTTTAAGATCCAGTAGGCCGAAAATGCCACTTTGATGCCTACAGTAAAAGTGGGTTTGCTCCAGCCTTTATATGAGAGTGTGCGCGCGCCGTACGACTTGGCTGGCGTAGAGCGACCGCTCCACTAGATCTCCATAAAACAACACTCCATGTAAAACTACCAGTCAAGTCTCTTCAACTTTAAAAAAAATAGAAGAAATCTAAAAATTCAGCACTGAAAAGTAGTGATATCAAAAAATGGGCCAAGTCAAAACTTAATTTTAAAAATCGAAATATACTTGGCTCATCGTGGATAAAGATATTTAATAAGTATTTGCCAGATGTGTAATATACAAAATAATCTATCTACCCTATAATGCCGTAAAAAACGATGCGCCAAGTATATAATTGGTTTTTAAAATTAAGTTTTGACTTGGCCCATTTTTTGATATCACTACTTTTCAGTTCTGAATTTTACGAGTTCTTCTATTTTTTTATAGTTGAAGAGACTTGGCTGGTATTTTTACATTTGTGATTTTTATGGGGATATCACCAATTTTTTTAGTTTATTTGCACAACTTGTAAGACATATCTGAGCAACAATGAGAATGACCAATTCCTTTAAAAAAAATATGCTATTTACGAATTTGTTACTAAGAAAAATGTTGTTTGGTTCTAAGTATAAGCTTAAAATGATATTCCATGAAGAATAGCGAACGCTTCGTTCCAATCGGTCCAGCCGTTTTCGAGCTATGGCATCACTTCCGGTTTTCAAAAAGGCGGCTGAAATTACTGCCACCTAGAATTTATTTCTATAAATGTTATATATCATTATAAGCCTTCTGAATTCATGCTTTGCACGTGACGTCATCTCATTGTTGCGCGGCCATTTTGGGGATACATGTCAGAACGGCTGTCAATCTGTTGTTCAGTACTTTTTGATATTATTTATGGTTTACCTGTGTAATTGTAAGCTGCAGAAGAAGTTCTTATAGGTATAAAACCACTTATTTACAAACTATCTTTGACTATAACCGATAACAATTAGTTTAAATCGAATTGACAGCTATCACCAATATGGCCGAAAATATACTTTTTTACATTGTTGATATAAAACAAAAGACGCACGTGCAAAACATGAATAGATATTTATAGGTTTTTATATAAAGGGGAAGTGATTTTAGGCAGATTTTGCATAAATATGACGTCATTTCCGGTTTCAGTAATTAGAAAACTTTAGTTTCACTATTGATGTTTCATAAAGAGGACGGTCTGAATCGTTTGGTGCTAATTTTTTTCCGATCGGTTTAGCTATTTTTGAGATATGATTCACTTCCCGTTTCAAAATAGCGGCTTCCGGTTGGTTTTATAAAAGGGCACCTCAGACGCCAAAAGTGCACATGTGGTAATAATTTCAGATCGATCGGTTCAGCCGTTTAGGCTGTGGCGGTGACAGCAGTGTTTCCTGATATCTGAATCATCTGAAGATCAAAGTGATGTAATTTCACTATTTCTCGGTCCTCTTGTTCGCAAATGGAATAACCTATTACTATCAAATTTGGTATATGTTGTCAGGTGGGCTATAGCTCAAAATAAAGATATTTCGCAACAATGTGAGATTTCCCAATTTTGAGATCAAGTAGGCCGAAAATGCTATGTTGTTGCTTACAGTAATAGTGTTTGGTCTGCTCCTCAGATTGTTGGCATTTACGGTATGTTGAGTGATTGTGAGTGTACGGTACGACTTGGCTGGGTGGAGCGACCGCTCCACTAGATTTACTCTTGCAGTTCATTACAGATTTGTCAAAAAAACTTATAATGCTGGTCCCAATGACCATGCGAAATTTGGTGATGATCGGTCAAACGATTCCAGTTTTATTGGCAGAGTTAAGTTTCTTTCAAATTGTCAAGCTAAGTACAACTTTAAATAAAGATTGCGATTAAATTTATTATATACCGATTTTGCTGTAGATCATTAGGTAACCACACTGGATAGAATGCATCTTTCGTGAAAACAATTTGCCAGATCCGTTACTCGTTTAGAGGAAACTAATCACTGACAAAAAAACAGAAATTCGAGCTGTAAGTTTCAAGTGGAGGCGCTCGCTACGCTTACTTGATACGAATCTAATAAATAGTTTATAATATCGATAAACTTATTTTATTCTTTATTATTTTATTTCCTAATTTGGTAGTTCTCATGAAAAATTGCAGCAGATAAATTTTCACTTTGCATTGAATAGTATTCTCTCTGATCACGTAACTTTGATGTCTAAAGCCTGAATTACACGATTCAAGTTTCCTTGAATTCAACCCTTTCAAGGGGGTTGAATTCAAGACTTGGATCGTCTAAATGAAAACATTGAAGCATTTTACACGCGTCCAAGTCTTGAATTCAAGACATCTCTTCAGCCTTTTCAATTAGAACTTGTCCTATTTTCCTTCACGTCTTGAAAATTACTTCAACCCATTGTTAATTTCACCGAAACTTCAATCAACAACAAACATTAAATCGTCTAAATTCTCTTTCATGTTTCCTTGAAATCAAGGGTTGAATTCAACCCCTTCAAGGAAACTTGAACCGTGTAATTCAGGCTTAAGACAACGGAAACAAGAATCGTTCCATTTTGTCTCTGTCAGGAGTCGTTGCATCAACCCAGTGTAGAGGTTGCTTCCATACATAGTTGACAGCTTTAGGATTAGCCCCTTTTTCTACCAGGTATTTAGCAACATGAATCTTTCCTTTCCACGCAGCGTAATGCAGAAGAGTGCTCCCAGAATAGTCGGTCACTGTCAAATCAGTGTTGTGTACTTCCACAAGATATTTTAGCACATCCAGCGAACCTCCGATACAAGCGAAGTGTTGAAGTGTAAGGCCACCATAGTTGGTCGCCTTTAGATCGACTTTGCGTATTAGTATTAGATATTTCAGCACTTTCATTGCATTACTTTTACATGCCACGTGTTGAAGACTGGTCCCAACCATGTTGGAGTTTTTAAAGGGAAATTTGAATTCTCTTAGCAGATAATCGAGCACTTCTACCGAATCTCCTTCAAATACGCTGTTTATAGGTGTATCCCCAACAATGTTGGCCACTGTGAGGTCAACATTGTGTTTTTCTATCAGATATTTGAGAATGTCTAACGAGTCTACTCTACATGCAATGTGCTGAAGTGTATTCCTATCTTTGTCGGTCACTCTAATGTCAGCATTGTGTTCTTCTATCAGATATTTGAGGACATCTAACGAGCCTCCTATGCATGCGAGATGTTGAATTGTGTTCCCATGCTTGTCGGTCACTGAGATATCATCATTATGTTCAACGAGATGCCGCACAAGGTTGATTTCTCCTCTCTTGACGGCAATTTGTAAGACAGTTGTTTCGTTTCCATCGCCTTCAATCTGTTCTATGAACCTCATGATTTTACAATTATTTATCTCTTTAGCAAAACACTTCACGCTTTGTCCCTTGTTGGACTTGACAGTGATGTCAGCTCCACTGCGAAGTAGTAAATCCAGCATGACAATGGCCTCGAGCTCTGCCTCTGCAGTTGGTTTCTCATCAGAGTTCATATAACACACGTAGAACATTGGTGTCATTCCTTGCTTATCTTTTGCGTTGATGTCTGCACCTGCTTTTAACAGCTCTTTTACGCAGTCTGGTTGGTTCATCATGACAGCCCAATGGAGTAACTCAGTATCTTCAGTGTTGGAGCAATTAACACTTACTCCATTCTCAGAATGAAACAGGTTACCTAGAAACGCAGCGCAAGCAATAGCAACAAGGAAACAAATTAGATATGCAAACTTGTGGGTCTTTGTCCACTGCGACAGTTCGTTTGATTGTTTTGTTGCTCCTTTCTGAATCAAATAATCTGTGAGTCTTTTGATACCATGGTGTTCGGAGTACAACAATGGCGTCCATCCCTCTTTGCTTCTTGCGTTGACATCAGCCCCATTAGCAATCAACAGCATTGCCGCTTCCTCGTGACCTTGTTCCATTGTAAGTAGCAGAGGCGTGCAGCCTTCTGTGTTTCTGGCAACAAGTGATCCAAAAGTATTTCTGACACTTAATGCGTCTCCAAGAATCGATGGTATCCAACTAACGACATAGCTGGAATTAACTGTTGCTCCAGGATCCAGAAGGAGTTTAATTGTTTCAGTTTGACCTCGTCTAGCAGCATAATGCAGAGGCCGGTTTTTACAGTTGTCAGTGACGTGTACAGATGCACCATGTTCTAGTAGGAACCGCATCACATCTACTTGGCCACATTCTGCGCTCACATGCATTGGAGTGACTCCGCCAACTCCTCTACAGCTGACATCAGCAAGGCATTCCTCGACAAGGAACTTCAATACTTCCTGTTCACCATGTCGTGAAGCAGCGTGCATTAGTTCTACAGTACTGGAGTGAGGATCTGACAAGTACACAATGAAATTGGTGAATACATCTGTGTTGATATTAGATTTAGCGTCATTCATATCAGCTTCAAGTCCTCCTAACTGTAGGAGCAGTCCTGCCACGGCCCAAGCTCCAACCTTGTCGGCATACCTCAGAGGTGTCCAATGTAGGAGGTCGTCAAGATCATCAACCTTCGCTCCATGAGCGAGCAATGTCTGTACAATCAGCAGCTGCTGTTTTGCCGCAATCGCAGTGGCGAGGTGTAACGCAGTTCTTCCTCCGCCGTCCTTCTGGTTGACAATGTCACCAGATGACAGTAGGCGTTTGACAGTTGATAGATCACTGTTTACAACAGCATTGTGTAAATCAAAATCTGTTGACAGTTGCAGTTTAAGAAAACTGTTTACAACATGAAATTCTGGTTCAAAGAGTGACTTTTGTAGGAAGCTTCGACATATTTCGTAGTTCTGTGAAATCCAAATAGCGGCGAAGTATTCGATGAACGTTTTGTGTATAAAATGAGGTCTGCTGTCGACAATACCGATTATTATTCCCAACTTCTCATGGCCTTTCTCGATCTGCTCCCTGAAGATTATGTACATTTCATTTGGTGATTTGATCGTGAGCAGTTCTTCGGGAGAGAGTAATACCTCTAAAGCAGCATTCATGTGATTTCCTAATATAAGTTTCTCAAGATTTTCATTATCCACATTCACTGCAGCATTATCCAAATCATCCTTCTTTTTCTCAGCAAAGTGAATCTGTATCTTCTTCTCAACAAATCTCTCATAAAGCTTCAACAGGTTAATTCGTTCAGGCACTTGAAGAATACCAGTCTGCAAGTAGACGTCAACATGTTCTTCGAAATAGTCGGCCAGCATCCGAGTTTGCAAAGGAATTCCAATCAGCGAGGTGTCAAGAAATGTTGCCGAGACATGATTTATTACTTTACCGACAAATTTCTTCAAAGCTGACTTATGTTTGAACTTTGTCTTCCAACATGCAATAAGAAAGTCCATTTGATCATTCAATGTGAATGCCTCCAAATAGGAAGACTCAACTCCCAACGTTCTTTCCAAAGATTTCTTTGCAGTGATCCGAGAGGCTACCAATATTTTCGATATTTTGGTTTTTTGGAGATGTTTTAAGATACAGCAAATGGATTCTTCGTGGACCGGGCACACCTCGTCGGCTCCGTCGAATAGAGCTACAATTTTGCCTGTAGTTAACAATTGGTCACTGAACAATGACTCTTGCAGATGTGAACCCGTGACTGCAGCAAATTTCGTAATGAACTCGATTGCCTTAGTTCTGTCAATCTGGTCTGAGCGCAAAGTCGCCAGATAAGCCGTACAGTCGATCAGGTTAATCCTGACCACCCATGTTGTGGGATCTGCACTCTTGGCAGCTTGAGCAAGATGAGTGAGGAGAGTTGTTTTTCCCATACCCGGCTCAGCAATAACAAGTATTGTTCTCTCATCAACATCAGTCAAAGATTTAATATTGATGCTTTTGTTCTTATGTGACAGTTTTCTTGGAATGTAATAACCAATGAGTGTTTCCAAATCTTGTCCGATTTTGCGTTCTTCTTCAACTAGCTGAGCCAACATGCTGCCTTGAACGATACGTGTCAATTGTTGACTGTCCTGTATCAGTTTACTTAACTTCATCGCATGGCCTTGAAATGTGACTTGTAAAGCCAGCAAGGATGTTTGTGATTCTGTTGTCAGATCGCTCCAAGCACATTTATCCTCGATTTTAGTAAATTTTACGTATGTTGTATTTAATATTTTGGACAAACTGTCATCTTTAGTAGATACAAGAATACAGCGTAGATTTTTCAGTTCTGTGATATTCTTTTCCATTTCACTTGCAAGCTCCTTAACTGTGTCTCCTGCAAGTTGTTCATCGCAATCAATGACGAGGCCATCACACAACTCGTTCTTCCAAACAGAAAACACTTCTTCTCTCCTTCCGAAGAGTTCTAGCAACCCAATAAAGATGCAATGTTCTTGTTCAAGGATCGCAAATATTCTTGAACCGATCATTGTTGACGTTCCTTCTTCCACAATAACATTTAGCATTGTCGTACGTTGAATGTGACTGAGTTGTTCTACTGAGGATTCAACAAACTTTATTGGCACTTTTGCAAACTCTTTCAGCTTCATTCCGGACAGCTGAGCAATTCGAAGTGTCACTATTGAACGCCAAACTGTTGAGTCTTGAGTAAGCCATAGACCTTTTGTATTCTTGTCTCTCCACCACTTGCACACCATTGAAGTCAGCTCTGTAGATAAAGTTTTCGCATCTGCTACATCGATATTGATAAAAGCTCTCGTCATTTCCTCTATTATCAAATTGTCAATACTTTGTTCTTTTCCTTGACCCGTGCACAAATACATGTTTCCAAGAAATTCTTCATACAAAGTTAAATCGCCGACTAGTGACATATCACGAAGTATCGTGTTAATTGTACTTCGTTCTGGATTGACTATGAGCGAGCTTTTCTTCGCTGCTAACTCTTTGTTGAAGGAAGACACTTCGTATGCATTCACTTGGTCTTTGATAATATTTGTGATGTTACGTTCGTCAGCTTCGTCTCTTTCTCTGAGCAGATTAATAAGCAATGCCTTAAACTTAACTGATTCTCTGATTCCTGTAAAGACGCATGGACCAATGCTGAAGTTAAATGTTTTTCCCTTTGGATTCGTAGAAAACAAAGGATTATTCTCTCCAGTCGGCTGATTTCCTTCCAGTGCTTTGTCAGCTGAAGCATTTGTGTACAAGATGAAATGAAAATCCTCGAAATTCCCGCACCATTGCAAATCAATTTCTTTTTCAAATTCCTCCTTGACCTTCTTATATGAAACGCCATATTTGACCAACCCGAAGTCACTACCGGAACCCATACTCAACAGCGGAGCGAAGCCCACCTTAGCATCCCTGTTTGTCTTGTGTTTTAGCTGTATAAATGAGGTACTCCACTTGCCATCGACAAACCGCCTCAGCACGATGTCGTCGAAGGCTCCGGCCGCCGCCATGTTGGTCGCCAGATGAAATGGCTGCTTGCTGTTGATTGCTCGGAGGTAGAAGAGCGCTGCTAGCTTCACCTCATACAACTCTCCTGACATGTCTGCTGAACCTGGTGTCTTCTTGTACCAGTGAGTGACGCCAGGTTTGTGGGATGCAGAACGTGGTCGACTGTGAACAAAGTTACGACTAAGGAGACGAATGGTTTTAGAGCGTAGGTGCACAGATTATTAAAGAATGAACTAATTCTTACCTGTGTTCTGATCCCCCCTGATGCATCGCCTGAAAATTGATTAATAAAATGTAATTGTGATCTAAACATTCATAAAAATTTTAAACGTACTTAGTACCCTTCTTATGCTCATATTTCCAAACAAAGCGAAAGTGGATCCTGGGTTCCAGCAAATGTTGCAAGAATTATTTGTTATTTCAGTAAATGATTATGAAATCATACCATATATCATAGAACTACTTATTGAGCGAGCGAAGCGAGCAACTCCTTTTGATTATTTTGGCACGGACCTCTTTTTTTCTGTTACTGAGGCTATACAAGTCACAGTTTTTCTTCGATCGAGCTGAAATTTTGCACAAATGTACGGACTATTACTGGGTTGCAGAATGCAGACCCTAATTTTTTTTTAAATCCACTGATTGGTTCAATTTAAAAAAAAATATCTTTCGATTGGTTTGTCCGATCAATGTGCTGGCTTTGCACTGCTGGCTGTCAAATTTCTCGAATAGACCATTTTAAATATTATCTCAGTGGCTCTGCTTTCTAAGAAAAATCATAATGCAGTTTGATTTCCAGACACCTTAGTCCCTGTTTCAACAATAGGTAAAACAGGGACTAAGGTGTCTGGAAATAATACTGCATATGATTTTTCTTAGAAAGCAGAGCCACCGAGATAATATTTAAAATGGTCTATTTCATATTTCACGGCAACTTCGACTCTTTAGTCCAAGGTAGTTAGAGCAGAAACTTTTCATACGATATAAAACTGATATGACCGTTCAACAGATCGATCTGATATTGTGTAAGTACACCACACTAATATCATATGAGTTGTCCCAGGTATTTTTTTGGAACGGGGCCCTGTGATCTTTGAAAATTAACAAGGAATCGTTCAATCATAAAGGTTCAATCGATCAACTTTAAACTTTGCATGGTTATTGGGACCAATATTTTAGGAATTGTTGGAAATTTTCATACAAGTATGTGACGAAATTCAAGAATTATTGGCTTTTCAGGACATTTTTGATAGACAGAATTTCGGTTCGAGGTGTTGCGCGTATCCGTGCTCGCTCATCAACGCGTTACCCAGAGCGTGTTCCTAGTAGCAGCATAGCACTCCCTTACACTATGATATAAATACCGAATGGCGCTAAAAACTCCCCTGATTGAGAAGTAACTATATAGAAACTATTAAAGATAGGACTCTGAAATTTATACACACATTACAAAACGTATACCAAAATTTAATATGTGAGAGTTTCACATATTTTCATTCATTAGGAAAAAAAAGTTACAAATGACTGATTTGTTCTATAATGTGTGAAAGTTTCAGCCTTTTTACTTTTATAATTTTGATGTAGTGATCTGTCAAACAGGGGAATTTTTGAGCCACCATGGTATAATGTCTCGATTGAAGTAGGTCTAGGTATCATAATGCAAATATTTAATTCCCTCATTTGCTTAGGTCGGGTAGGACCAACTTTGGATTAGCTAACTATCGATAGTTAGTGGGCAGTCAACCAATGAATCCAGTTGGCGCGAATTCCACAGCCAATAGGATTCACTAATTTCCACTAACTATCGATAGTTAACTTAATCCAATGTTGGTCCTACCCGGCCTTAGTCAGCCATCCTATTCTAGTTAGAGCATACACACATTGATATTTTTTTATTTTTAAGGTGGCTGTATATCACGTGACTTTATTTCTCTACATCCGATCAAAAGAAATAGTTACCTATGAGTACATACCTTACATCGTTCATGTTGAGTAATCCAAGGTGATTTATGAAGGAAATTCACTGCATACTTGAGCTTATCAATATTTGCAGTCAATATTATTTAATTTTGCAGTGATTTTATAATAAAAACAACACAAATTTCGTGTATACGTACGCGTGGGAAGACTGTCAAAACCAAGTGCTGTTCGTTTAATCATTACATTCATAATAGTGGATATAATTAATGTCTCAACATTTCGTTGGAAAGAGGAAGAAAGAGCGCATGTTATATATTCTGACATTGCGTCAGGTTTGTGATGCATATATGCCTTTTTATTAGAGTAATGTTCGCTGTTCTTGGCAACTCGTAGAATTTCCTTCAACTTTAGGTCTTGGGTTGAGAATATTTAGGTGCAAGGAAGTAAAATCATCTAATATGTTATTTTCGCAGTTCTTTTCTGCGTAGATTAGTTGCAACTGATGTGTCCTAACTTATCTGATGAGTGAGAAGTATTTGCTGAACTGAACCCTTCCAACTGAAAATGTGTAGCTTTTTGGTTCAAAAGTCACGTGATATACAGCCACCTTAACCGGTCGTAACAATCTCAGAATATAGAAATATGCAGTAAGTTGCGTTTTAACCGTAGCTCCTGAAATAAACTGTTTGGATTTCAGCTCACATGTTTTCCCGATGAGTCGCTGAAACCTGTTGATCCTGATTGCCCTTCTGCTTGTGGTGTTCCTGCACCAGCCGTTGTATATCTATTATCTTCCCCTTCCTGTCCGGCCTGTTCAACATCTTCCCTCTTCATCTCCGCGTCAAGTTGATCTTGCAACAACGTCTCCGCAGACATCTGGTCCAACTTCAAGGTATCTGCCTCTCTCGAAGCTGCGGAAGAAGCTCCCTGAAACATAAACCCAACGGCTGGTGTGTTGGATACCTCGGTTCTCGTTAGATCACCGAAGTAAAGCAACATTGAGCGCGGTCAGCGGTTGGATGGGTGACCATTCAACTCTGCCTTGCCAGGTTGCTGCCGTTGGGCCAGAGAGACTGGGGTGTTTGGGGGTTAGTGTGACGACCTCCCTCCACCTGTTATCAGTCTCTCTACGGCTTGGGTTGTGGAGGTCCGTGCTGTGAATGTCACACCGTCCTTCGGATGGGACGTTAAGCCGTTGGCCCCCTTGGTATTTTTTGTCAGGAGTAGGCTACATGCCGGTACCGGGTTTCCTCTCATCCCTTCTCTTTATTACATTCTCACTAGTGGAGCCTCAGATCTGTTGAGAATATAGACTTTATAATAATAATAGATAGTAATAATTGATGATTATTCATAGCTATAGCTGCTGCGATGACGTCTTCGGTGAAGCCCTATTGGATTGAATGTTTGTTGATGAACCGACGTTCGTTATTCAGGAGAAATCATCTAAAACAATCAGGCATATCATGCCCCATTTACATGGTAACAGTTCCAAACAATTCCTTTGATACAATCTTTGATTCAAACAAATTGTACCGGTATGCAGGACAATTTGCTGAACACATGGAATTGTCAAAGGTATGTCAAATCTTTATGAAAAAGAATATTCTATTTCTGTACAATATTTGATGGAATCAGCCAATCAGGGAACTGTTATGAACTGCAGAGGCCATGCTCAAAACTTCAAAATATATTGAATATTGGTGTTATAAAAGTATGAAACTATTTAACAGTATTTGACACTTATAGTGCATTTTAAGGTGATCGGCCGTTTTAGCAAATTGAGAGAGAAAAATTGTTTCATAAGTGGGTGTAGCTTTGATAGGATGTTCACATGATCATTCTGATTGTAGGTATATAAGTAGGTAGCACTTTTTCATTTTTGCTTCGTGCCTTGTTAATTAGGCGCCGGTTATTCAACAAAACCACGCAAATTTTAATCATAATTAGAAGAAAGACAAACTTAGGGTTATCACTTGGCACATTTTTGAAATTTAATTTTATACGGCACCCTAGGAGACAAGAAAATAGCTAATTTTTTACCAAAAATCTACTTATTACTTAATGAAACAAAAAAGTAAAACTGTACCAAGGGATAACCCTTAGTTTGAATTTAATATAATCACGATTAAAATTTCAAATAATTTGGTCAACCCGTTTCGTCTTCAATCGTATCCAAAAAAAGTGTCTGCAAAAAGCAGCAAAATCTCTCCTACGATATCACTATAGTCCATATTCATGGGTACACTTAAGGGGGTTAGATGCAAAACCAAGCGAGCTCCAAAATGATAATTTTTGAGTTAGATACGTGATAATTCTACAGTTTTTAATTCTCTATCTTCTTAATATGTCAAGTGCAAGAAAAATTGTATTCCCTTTCAAAACGTGGGTTGAAACCTGATTTTGCCGGCCATTTGTATTGGAAATGCAAGTGGTTTTTTTCCGGTTTTCTCCGAAAAAATTAATGCGGAGTACTAGAATAGGTATTATATAGGATATTATTAAAAAGTGCAATAGTTGCGCTTTTATCCGTAGCTCCTCTCATTTACGAAATATAACCACTGCTGCTATCACAGAATACCTAATGTTGTACAAAAACAAAAACTTGTATATAGACTGCCAAGCACCTTTCCCCCTAAAAAGATTGAGATCTAAAAGAAGGTCGCAGCAATAATATATTGTTGAAACATTTTCGCACTTAAAATTCGTGAAATCATTTCGCCCAGTTACTGCCGCCAAGCACAACATTATAAACCAAACATTGTACCCAAATTTGAGATTGAAAAAATCTCTATGTGAACCATCATAGTATAAACTTTAAAACAATTATACTCATTTAAAACTAAAAATAGAAAGTATTCAAATTTTAAAAACGTAAACAAAATCAATTTAAAAACATTTTTTTTTTACATAACTTAAAATACAAATTAAAAAAAATTATTTAAAATTAAATAAAACAAAATAAAAGTAAAAAAAATAAAAATAAAGCTTGGCGCATTGTGTCAAGGAGGGGGCAACATAAAAAGAAAATGTCGACCAAGGAGACGACGAAAGAAAGAGGAAGAAGA
Source organism: Leuctra nigra (assembly GCA_934045905.1). Classification (NCBI taxonomy): domain Eukaryota; kingdom Metazoa; phylum Arthropoda; class Insecta; order Plecoptera; family Leuctridae; genus Leuctra; species Leuctra nigra. The sequence continues at coordinate 7,793,032 of OW203772.1, read as the reverse complement.
AGATGATGAAGGAAAGAAGGAAGAAGTCAACATGACGGTGCAAATTCAATGCGCCAAGCTTTATTTTTATTTTTTTTACTTTTATTTTGTTTTATTTAATTTTAAATAATTTTTTTTAATTTGTATTTTAAGTTATGTAAAAAAAAATGTTTTTAAATTGATTTTGTTTACGTTTTTAAAATTTGAATACTTTCTATTTTTAGTTTTAAATGAGTATAATTGTTTTAAAGTTTATACTATGATGATTCACATAGAGATTTTTTCAATCTCAAATTTGGGTACAATGTTTGGTTTATAATGTTGTGCTTGGCGGCAGTAACTGGGCGAAATGATTTCACGAATTTTAAGTGCGAAAATGTTTCAACAATATATTATTGCTGCGACCTTCTTTTAGATCTCAATCTTTTTAGGGGGAAAGGTGCTTGGCAGTCTATATACAAGTTTTTGTTTTTGTACAACATGTCACATGAGGTGGTAGTTTACAGCAGCTTTCATTGATCATTGAGTGTTACCTATCATTACATTGTTAACGCCAACAACGTCACTTCTTGTCTAAAAATTTCTGTTTTTCTTCCAATAGTTCCCAAGTTAGTATAACGAAAGGGTCAATTTCCTTTGGTTGAATATGAGTTATCTCAACTTTTAAATTGCTAAAAGTTCACAACTTGTGAATAACGTAAATTGTAGGTGTATTGTTCCGGTGTAGACCGGAATTTGTGCGTCATCTCGTACTACGCATATTAGTTGCCAGTTGGTAAACTGAAAGGTACACGAAAGGTAGATGATTGTAAATGCGTTTCCTTAATTTTAAATTCTTCTAAGTTCACTTTTTTGTGTAATTTAAACTCTATTGGTAAAGCGTTAAGGCTTACAGATGTTTACAGCACATTTTAAATAAAATCCGGATGTGTTTTGGAAGGCAATATAACTTAAAAGGAACTTATTTCATAAGTTAACTTTCCAGTTTCTGGAAACTTTTCAGGTAGGTAACTAACCAGTTCTTTATTTGAACTGGAACTAGTTCCTTTTTTTGAGGAACTAATCCAACACTGCTGTTTAGTGATAGTTCCATAACATGGATTATGCCGCAAATTTTTCCGCCAACAGTTTAAAAACGTACCAAAGATCACGAGTGGGGTTATGCAGAATATGCATATATAATTTTCTATTATTACCTACGGGTGATTTTTTAAATAAGGGGATGTTGGAAGGGATCAAGTATCATACGGTATGGGTTATTTCATATAGAATGAGTACACCAAATTTGGTTGAGATCGGTCAAAGGGTGTAGGAGGAAATAAGAACGTTCATACCAAGAAGCCTTTTCCTTTGTTCATGCGCAGAGAGACACTACTGAAAGTTAAAGGAATTACGGCAAAGGATGTGGCCATTTGATATTGCCTTGTTGTGAAAATTGATTTTGAAGATGTCAACCTAGAGTTCCTTTAAGATTAACTAGCTGAGCCACCTGGTGTTTATAGTGCTGGTTGAGAAGGAGTAGGACGTATATCATTAACAGTCACAAAACACACCAACACACGAACAAACCAACAAAGAACGGTCAACCTGATTGTACCTGACTGATTGCCAAGATACCCGAGAAGCTAAAGCACTATTTTTGCCGGAGAACAGACGCATAATCCTTGATCACACGCTTATAAATTCCCTAATGTGTCTACCGCTTACATCGGTATGTACGAGGGACAATCAATTAAAAATCAATGTACCTACACATATTTTGTTTAAATCTCACTAAATGATAATTAACATAAAAAATCTCAAATGATTAAAATATATATATATATGATAACAATGAGAAAAAATAGTAACACGGAGCGTATTTTATCTCCTCGGTCCCATTCAGTGCGTACCTATACATTTAAAAAAAACTGTTGCTCGTCAAGACTCAAGTGAAAAAAACATTGTTTAAAATATGACTTTATCCAACACGTCATGTAATATACAAGCTAATGTTCAAATTATTTTAAAAAGTACCAAATATAGTTATGAATGTAATTTATGAATAAGATTTTTTTATTTCATTTTGAATGAAATGGCTTTAAATAAAAGTCCTTTACGATTACTAATTTTACCCTGGGGACGTCTTCGAACGAGTCGTGTGCTTACTCATTGTCTTGAAGTATACAATTTTACAATAAATAGTGTGAAAATAAGTTATTTGAAAATACAATTGTGCTAGAAGACAGCCTCCTACTACAGCAGAATCTATTATGTTATATTCCAAAACAAGTGTCATCTACGTACATTTGTATTCGTTTAAAAGTGTCAAGACAACATAGGAAATTAAACCTCTGATACGCTCACAACACAACCCCCACCCCTAATCCACCAGCCACTGAATAGATCTGAATGTGTATTGTTTATTCTCCAAGCAATGACGATTCACGATATTAAATGACCTTTTATTGTTGTTGTTTATTGATTATGGTGTGTGTGTGTGGGGGGGGGGGGGAGGGGGCGTATGTGTTTATTACGCATAGATCATACAATCAATTAGTCTACCGGTCTTTATTCCTGATAGTTATGGCATATTGTTGATGCATCTAATTGATTTATTGTTTGTTTTGATATTTTAGACAGTATGAATTATTTCGTGCATTAGGTATTCTTTTAAAAATGCCATTGCATAATTGAGCATGTTTGTAAACACCTTTCGCACAAGGCATTCGATTGGCGTCAGAATACCATTGTTCATTGTGCGTAGTTAATCTATTATTCTTTATTCTACACAAAACGAAGTTTCCATACTCTCGAAACTGAAATAAATTTAGATATTATAATATTCATACGTGAAGTAGTAGAAATAAAGATGTCATTATGGAACGGAATCGATGTCTGTTATTCGTTTGTATTATTGTCCCAATACTTGAATATCCATAAATACTATCCAAACTAGTTTTCTCAAATGGTTGATACTACGTCATATTCTGTCGTCATATTGAGGTTCCTATATTTGAGGTTTGAATCTTTCAATGTGACAAAATTATGAAGTGCATAATGAATTCTTCTATGAACAGCACAATTAGTCGACAAATATCTATCGAGACGCAGTCTGCTGCCGATTTCTATAACAAGCAAATGGGCGAAGATTTCAACATGCAGTAAGTTAGTAGATGAAGGGGAAGAGCGGAACGCTTAATATTGATAAATTTTCCACTTCCGGTTTGAAATTTTTGTTTTTTCTTGAAGTGGAGTGTCTAGCAATACATTGTCTTTAATGTTGCCAAATTTCATAACTGTCGATGGACCCGTTTGACTTTTGAAAAAAATTAAAATTTAAAATTGGATAAATTCACTTCCGGTCAAAATATTTCAGATTTTCTTTCAGAAGTACGCGTGAGAAGGGGGACTCTATGTGTCTACCAAATTTCAACTCTCTAGACCAAACCGTGCAATCTGTAGAAAAGGGCAAGCAAAACGACGTGCCTAACTAGCTAGCCAGCCAGCCAGCCAGCCATCCAGCCAGCCAGCCACCATGAAAGTCAATCCTTGCATGTTTGAGACCCAAAATTCACCCCGAAGGGATGAACGCAGCACTTTGATATTTGGTTAGGTGTTGTCAGGTGGCTAAATATACCCGATAACCATGATTTTCAACTTTCATTTCTCACTGCATGTATGCCTGTCGACACCTCGTTTCGACCACTTAAGCCGTTGCGGTATAAGTCTCTGGTAGTAGCTCGCACGTTGTATTAGAGCGGTGCTTGGCAGCGTCGAGCTAGCGCCCGACTAGATTGACGGCTAGAAACTCTCCGCCCACTGCTACGTCACGAGTCACGTGACCTAGTGGCGGGAAAATGATTGTGGGCAGATCGTGGCCGCGCGCTATAGAATTACATAGGGAAGTCAGTTCGGTTGATGCAAAATCGTATTTCAGTGACGAAAATGGCAATGAAATGTGTTGTGTCGGGGTGTAACATCGGCACAGAGGTCTATGATCTAAGAAAACTGACCTGCTGTTCCGAGCTGAGTTCAGCCGGCGCTGGATGTAGCTGATCTGACTCAGGTTCGTGACCAGGCGCTGAGTCGTCATCAGACTCCATCTCTACAGCATCACAGAGAAGCTGTATGTATGCACATTGTATGTTCAACTCCAAGAGAAAGGTAAAGTCACGGAAATATATTCGGTAAACGCTCCTTCTCCCTTTCCATGCATTTACGTTAGTTTAGGCTCCTCCCCCTCGACCCGTAACATTTGCAAAGTTGTTTGAATGTGGTGGGGGGTGAAAGGTGCGTTTACCGAATATATTTCCATGACTGTATACACCCTTGCAGTTAGATTACATGACTTAGCAGCGTTGCCTGTAGGTAGAGACCTCCTGTATCTAGGCAACACAACTAACGCAGATGTACTCGGGTGTAGGTACCTTTCACTTGCATGCGGTTGTACAGCACATTGTACAATGTCCCGATAAGAACATTTAAAACATTTTAATTACATTTAAATAGTTTTAATTAGCTTTCCACAGTACACTTACCCCCCCCCCCCCCCCTCCCCATTATGAAAGTAATTCCTATGCGCCTGGTACCTAGTGGCATCTTCATATCACAATAATGCAGGATATGGTGATGAATTATGATTATGATTATGGGGTATTATGTTGATAGTTTAAATATATCTGTAAATCTAAATAAAAAAATAAAGAAACTTCTCGAATAATATTGTAGTTAAAAGTACTAAAAATACGTTTTCTTTTGACAGTTTGTATTTTTGTCAAATTAAATTTTGTGTTTTCATCTGCGAATTTTATAAATTTAAATAAGGCGATTTGTGTAATTAGTGTTCAGTGGAAAACGAAATAAGCTATTGTTATCTACTTGCATATTTTCTATTACTAGGAAAACGCTCAGTGTAACGCGTTGATGAGCGAGCACGGGTACGTGCAAATTCTCGAACCAGAAATGCGTACACAACGCACAGAAAACATATACAACCATATTGAATTGATTATGATCAGTGCTCGAAGTAGGAATTAAATAGTGGCGGTATGGTAACATAAGAATACCACGTGCGGGGTGGAGGGGGGGGGGGGGGGGGTACGATATTAGATGAGGGTCCAGATTCCAGAATTACACTGACAACCATTGTCATGTCATTAGTTTGATTAGTCTTTTACCTTGATGAAACAACTAAATTAAATAATTAATTTTACTTTATCTTGTAGTGGATGTTCATCATAGTTATGCTTGAAATACGCAGTCAAAAGATAACGATGAAATACGAGTAAATTAGAATCTAAAATTACGTAAATTTCCAAGAATATCTGATTTAAAGCATTCCGTTTTTTCTGAGAAGTAACGATATGAAATCAAATGTGTAAAGAAGTACCGGTATACCATACCGTCCCATACCGGCCCACTTCGAGCACTGATTATGATATCAACTTAAAAGTATATGCTTTTCATCGAAACTTTAAAATAGCATCTAAGCACCTGGTTCATAAAGCAAATCAGAATCAATTCAATTGGCACTGGAAAACATTCATTTCGATACTTCATTACTGACAGATATTAAAAATGTCAATAAGTTCATACGTTCTTAACTGATTGGGATGAAATTTTGTAAAATAAGAGACAATATTGGTCTTAATGATCATGCAAAATATGAGTTTGATCAGAATTATCGAATACCGTTTTCATTTTTCAGCCTATCAGGAGATATTTATTTAAATTTTAACAATTGAATGGATTTCAAAAAAAATTATGGTGTGCAAACAGAGAAGGTTGGTTTTACATGTGTGCAAAATTTCAGCTCGATCAAAGAAAAACTCTGACCTGTATAGCCAAAATATGATTTTGATCAGATTTATCGAAGACCAGTTTCATTTTTCAACCTACCATCAGGAGATGTTTATTTAAATTTTAGCCAATTAATAAATTTCCAAAAAATTTGGGGTCTGCAAACAGAAAAGTTTGTCTCTACATGTGTGCAAAATTTCAGCTCGATCAAGGAAAAACTCTAGACACATATAGCCAAAATATGAGTTTGATAAGATTTGTCGAAGACCATTTTCACTTTTCAACCTATCAGGAGATGTTTATTTAAATTTTAACCAATCAGTAGATTTAAAAAAAATTAGGGTCTGCAACGCCCAGAGAATGTCCAAACACGTGTGCAAAATTTCAGCTCGATCGAAGAAAAACTCTGACCTGTATATCGTCAGTAACAGAAAAAAACAAAAACAAAACCAAAAAAAAAAAAAACAGAGGTCCGTGCCAAATGAGCCAAAAGGAGACGCTCGCTTCGCTCGCTCAAAAATTTGCATTTAAAAACTAACCATTGTTTTATTTTGAGTTATCATTACCAGCATTTGAATGAAGAATTTGAATACCTTTATTAAGACAATATCACAAAATAGTGTTTGTCTATTGTCTTGTTGAGCGAGCGAAGCGAGCGTCTCCATTTGGCTCTTTTGGCACGGACCTCTGTTTTTTTTTTGTTTGTTTTTTTTTTTTTCTGTTACTGACGATATACAGGTCAGAGTTTTTCTTCGATCGAGCTGAAATTTTGCACACATGTACGTAACATTTCTGATTGTTGCAGACCCTAATTTTTTTGAAATCCATTGATTGGTTCAAATTTAAAAAAAATTAACTTTCGATTGGTTGTTTTGATCAAATTGAAATTTTGACAAGTCATTACCCCCAACATTGTACCCAATCAAACAAAGTTTCAGCCAAATCCTCCCATTGGTTAAAATTTAAAACCATCTTTCCTGTGTTTTTAGAAATTTAAACTATAACCGATTGAACGATCAACTTATAACTTCGCATGATGGTTGGGTCCAACATTATCTGCATTTTTGACAATTTTCATACTAATCTGTGTTTAAATCCAAACGTTATTGACATTTTACGGACTATTAGCGTGTTGGCTGTCAAATTCACGGCGACTTCGACTCTTCAGTTCAAGGCAAGGTAGTTAGAGCAGAAACTTTCAAACGCAAATGAAACTGATAATGACCGTTCAACAGTCGATCTGATATTGTGTAGACACACTTATATCATATGAGTGGTCTCAGGTATATTTTTTGAAGGAGATCCTGTGATTTTTGAAAATTAACACGGAACAGTTCAATCATAAAGGTTCAATTGATCAACTTAAAGCTTTGCATGGTTATTTGGACCAATATTTTAGGAATGTTTTGAGATTTCTATACAAATCTGTGGCGAAATTTTAGAATTATTGGCTTTTAATGACATTTTCGATAGACAGAATTTCGGTTCGAGGTGTTGCGCGTATCCGTGCTCGCTCATCAACGCGTTACTCAGATTCATTGGTTAAAATTTAAATAAATATCTCCTGATAGGCTGAAAAATGAAAACGGTCTTCGATAATTCTGATCAAACTCATATTTTGCATGATCATTAAGACCAATATTGTCTCTTATTTTACAAAATTTCATCCCAATCAGTTAAGAACGTATGAAGTTATTTACATTTTTAATATCTGTCAGTAATGAAGTATCGAAATGAATGTTTTCCAGTGCCAATTGAAAATTGATTCTGATTTGCTTTATGAACCAGGTGCTTAGATGCTATTTTAAAGTTTCGATGAAAAGCATACACTTTTAAGTTGATATCATAATCAATTCCATATGGATGTATATGTTTTCTGTGCGTTGTGTACGCATTTCCGGTTCGAGAATTTGCACGTACCCGTGCTCGCTCATCAACGCGTTACACTGAGCGTTTTCCTAGTTTACGTTCTTAAATCCACGACTCTAATTTACAATCGTTTGATGGTTTCATGGTCAATGTTTTAGTCCACTCACCTCTTCAGTATCACACAATGAACCCTCCACATCACTTTCACAGTATTCCTTACCAAACTACAATATCGCACAGTTTAACTTTCAACTCCACTGTTCGTCTTGAATCTTCCCAATAAACTTCCAATTCAAAGACACGTTGAGTTCACAAAGATTTCAAACGTGGGCATCAGAATGTGAGATAAGACAAGCCCTTCCCTGAACCTAATCTCAGACGCTATCTCTCTGACAGCTGTTGATAGAACTTATTTGAATCTTGCTAATCCCAAGAAGGTGATACGAACTGGCAGAGGGTTGGGTTCGATTCCCTCGGCCGTATCTTCTTAGTCGAGAGACAAATGACAAAATATTTTATTTTTCATATCACGTGTAAATGGAAAACTAATTAGTAATACACCTCTCCAATTCAATTCAATTCAATTTATCTTTATTTTGCATTAAGAACACAAATGGCGATATTCAGGTATTGCTGCTTGATCTTCCATGCAACCAAATTTACATAGGTAGTTTTTTATTACTAGTGCTACAACTAAATTGATGATACTATAATACTATGATCGGTACAAATATATTTAATAAGAATAATAAATAATAATCTAGTCGGGCGTTAGCTCGACGCTGCCAAGCACCGTGTCAATACGAGGTCTACTTTTTATAAACGACGGGCTTACTACCACGACTGTATACTGCAAGCGCTTCACGCTCGTTTTCGGGGTGTCAGTACGCATGCAAGCAGTGTGAAATGAAAGTTGAAAACCATGGTTATCGGGTATATTTAGCCACGTGACAACACCCACCAAATTTCAAATTGCTGCGATCATCCCTTCGGGGTGAATTTTGGGGCTCAAATATGCATGAATTTTTTTCATGCTAGCTGGCTGGCTAGTTAGTTAGGTTACCACGGTCAATTTGTTTGCCCCTCTCCACAGGTTGAACGGTTTGTTCTAGAGAGTTGAAATTTGGCAGAGTCATAGAGTCATAATTATTACACGAACCTTTGAAATAAAATATGAAAATTTTTGACCGGAAGTGAAGTTATTCCAATTTTAAATTGAATAGTTTTAAAAATCAAACGGGTCCACCGAGAGTTTTGAAATTTGGCATCATTAAAGACAATGTATTGCTATACACTCCTTTTCAAGAAAAAAACAAAATTTCAAACCGGAAGTGGAGAAATTATCATTATTTACGTTCCGCCCTTCTTCTTTGATACAATAAACAGCGGCTCTAATTCCCATCGGACTGGTAGCTCAGTTAGGAAGGCGGCTGGCTTCGGTTTCTGCATAACGCGTTCGATTCCCGATCACGGAAAACTTTTTTTTCATATATTATTTTTTATTTTTTATAAGCGATGATACCTTCATGGATATATATTCAAATGAGAGGTCCAGGGATGCTGTGAAGATCATCAATAGACCGAAACATCGCAATCGCGTCACGCCAGTTGCCATCGTGAACACTGAAGATATCAGGGAAACAGAATATACTCGCACGTCGTTTTACGTTCCGCTATTCTTCTTTGATACGATACAGACTGCTTTGGTTTCTGTGTGGCGAATTGGCTCGATCACATGAGGCATGAGACTTCGAACACGGCGTTGACGGGTTCGATCCCCGTAATAAACGTTTTATTTTTTATCTTTTTATTTACTTAAAAAATTTTTAACCTTCTTACGTACATATTCAAAATGTTAATCCGAATACATTCAACGATTACATAGTTACCCTTTTTAATATTATACTCATTGGACTATAATAATGATTTGTCAATGTACACGTTGTACGTAAAACTGTGCAATAAAACAATTCGTGGTCATGCTAATCAACAGAATCTTGGTGGCTCAGTTACTAAACTAGAAACCACACAAAAAAGGCTCCATTACTGGGTGCATTAGGGTGTCACAACTTTTAATTTGTCAGAATTATTTAATTATGTAAAATTCAGTTAATTAAGTAAATAGTAAAATTCAGTAAAGGCTCCATTACTTATATTCTGTGTATTAGGTGTTTACAACTTTTCATTTGTCACACTTATTTAATTATTTAAAATAGAGTTAATTTGTCAATATTGGTGGCTCAACAAGAAACAAGAACAACACGAAACAAGAAACCACACAAAAAGGCTCCATTACGTGCATCAATTACGTGATCACAACTTTAAGTTTCTAAAATAAATGTTATTATTTTAATTATGGTAATTTGTCAATCTTGATGGTTCAGTTACGAAACAAGAAACCACACAAAATGGCTCCATTACTAGGTATATTAGGTGTTCACAACTTAGTAGAAATTATTTCATTATATCAGATGTTGAAATCTGTCAATCTTAGAAGCTCGGTTACAATAAACAAGAAACTACACTAAAGGGTCCATTCAAGGTGTATTTATAGGTGTGTAAAACATTTAATGGAAATCTGTGGGTATGAGAGATTTAAATTTCATTTCATCATCCAACAATGCCTACGTAAAAAGTTAGAATAATAAAACGCTTTTAAATTATCATGATTTATTTCCAAACTGTGAGTCAAAGTCTCATCAAGTGGCATTGTTTAATGGAAATAAATGAACCTGAAACTGATGTTCCTCCTAATCTGACACTAATGAAATAAACATTGGTTTTGCTGCGAACGTTATATACGGAAGTGGTCTGGCTTGTTTACATCGGCAATACAATAATATTCTTCAAGTATAGGCAATAGCACGAAGTAGTTTCCTGGTTTGAAAATATGAAAATATTATCTTCCACAGCAACATCACAAAACAATATAATAATCACTAAATAAGATCAGTAGACTAATTAAAATGCAAGCTAGATAGTTGTATACAAGTACCTATAGAAGAAGACAACAATAATAAATGGACATCGATCGTATTTGCCATGAACAAAGGTAAACATTAAGTTGACCTGTCAGGGAGAGGCAGAGAGGTGGAGATGCCAGGTATAGGCCGGCCCATGCTATCCGTGTACATAGGCGAGTAAGGCGGGTAGCGTAAATTTCATCACCCGTCATATTCCTTCCCACCAGCACTATAAGCACCAGGTGGCTCAGCTAGTTAATCTTAACTAAGTTCCTTTTAAGTTACATTGCCTTCCAAAAACCATCCGAATTTTATTTAAAATGTTTCATCTTTTAGATCTTTACCAATTGAGTTTATATGACATAAAAAAGTGAACTTGGGAGAATTTAAAAATGAGGAAACGCATTTGCAATCATCTATCTTTCGTGTACCTTTCAGTTTACTAAGTGGCTACAAATATGTAGTACGAGATGAACGCACAAATTCCGGTTTACACCGGAACAATACACCTACAATTTACGTTATTCACATGACTCAAAGTTGGGAACTTTTAACTAATTATAATTTGAGATAACTCAAATTCAACCAAAAGAAATTGACCCTTTCGTTAACTAACTTCGGAACTATTGAAAGAAAAACAGAAAACTTTAGACAAGAAGTGACGTTGTTGGCGTTAACTGTAATGATAGGTAACACTTAATGATCAGTGAAAGCTGCTATAAACTTATACCCCATATGACATGTTGTACAAAAACAAAAACTTGTAAAAAAACTGCCAAGCACCTTCCCACTTAAAACAATTGAGATCTAAAAGAAGGGCCAAGCAATAACATATTGTTTAAACATTTTCGCACTTAAAATTCGTGAAATCATTTCACCCAGTTACTGCCGCCAAGCACAACACTATATAAACCTAACGTTGTGTCCAAATTTGAAGAATACAATCTAAGTGAACCATCATTGTAAACTTTAACAAATATAAAAAATAAAAACGACTAAAAAAATAAATTTAAAATCGAAATTAAAAAAATTATAAATAAAGCTTGGCGCATTGAATTTGCACCGACCATGTAGATTTCTTCTATCTTCTTCCTACTTCCTGTCTTTCTTCGGCTCCTTTATCGTCATCTTCTTTCTTATGTTGCCTTCTTCTTGACACAATGCGCCTAGCTTTATTTTTAATTTTTTTAATTTCGATTTTAAATTTTTTTTTTACGTTTTTATTTTTTATATTTGTTAAAGTTTACAATGATGGTTCACTTAGATTGTATTCTTCAAATTTGGACACAACGTTAGGTTTATATAGTGTTGTGCTTGGCGGCAGTAACTGGGCGAAATGATTTCACGAATTTTAAGTGCGAAAATGTTTAAACAATATATTATTGCTTGGCCCTTCTTTTAGATCTCAATTGTTTTAAGTGGGAAGGTGCTTGGCAGTTTTTTTTAAAAGTTTTTGTTTTTGTACAATAATAATTAAGCGAGCGGAGCGAGCGTCTCCACTTGAAACTTATGGCTCGAATCTCTGTTTTTTGTTTTTTTTGTGTGTGTTTATTTGTGCATTTGGCGTCTCCTGCCAAACGAAGTAATGGATCAGGCCAATTTTTTCACACAACTTAAATTACTATTCTCGTTATGGTCAAAATGATTTTCAGCAAGTTCGGTCCATTGGTTGCATCGGAAACTTGATGTTTAGTTATAGTTAGCTTGGCAATGGGGATGAAGGAAACTCTGTGTATATAACTGCAATAGTTTGACCGATCATCACCAAATTTTGCAAGGTCATGTGTACAAGCATTATAAGTGATTTTTTACAAATCTGTAATGAGCTTCAAGAGTAATAGAGATTTTACTGACATTTGTATACTTAATTTAAAACGGCCTATAGCCACACCACCATTTGACCTATCAAATGGTCTTCGATTAATCTGATCAATCAAACTCATATTTTGCATGGACGTTCAGACCAACATTGTCTCTTATTTTACAAATTTTCAGCCCTACCAGTCAAGAACATAGATGCACTTATTGACAGTTTTAATAACTGTCAGAAATGACATTTCAAAACATAAATTCCACTGCATTCTGGGTTGCTCTACGTAGCAAAGCTAAGTTTAAAGATGGCTATTCTCAATATCAATGTAAGACAGATTCTTTTCTTAGTGGATCATTGCAATACATAATGTAGTCAAAATGTAATGTAGGTATTTCATATACATAGGTATAGGTATACCTTATCTAAAATAATTTATTTTACGATATGGATTGTGTTTCACAGTTATGAAATACATATTTTACACATTTCCAGCCCAATCGGTCAAGATTTTACAGACTTATTTCTGTTTTAAGTGTTTGAATATCTGTCCAAAGAGATTGATGGAAAAATATCAGTACTATAATCTGTTATTTAATTGATCCAGAGTGTTTATGAAAAGTTGCAAGGAAAATTGGTAATAAATAATGTATAGTTAGTTATCTTTGATTGAATGGATCGTGCTATGATTGGCGATGTCGTGCGTGTCGGTGCTCGCTCATCAACGCGTTACACCAAGCGTTTTCCTAGTAATAATAATAGCTCATCATTATCATGTGGAATAGACGTAAGACTAACTAGGAAAACGCTCAGTGTAACGCGTTGATGAGCGAGCACGGGTACGTGCAAATTCTCGAACCGGAAATGCGTACACAACGCACAGAAAACATATCCATACATATTGAATTGAAATATGATCACTCAATCAACAAAAAAGTTTATGCTTTTCATCGAAACGTGAAAATAACATCTAAGCACCCAGAGAAGGTTCAGAGAAGCTTCTCAGAGAAGGTTAGTTTTACATGTTTGCAAAATTTCAGCTCGATTGAAGAAAAACTCTGACCTGTATAGCCAAAATATGAGTTTGATCAGAATAATCGAAGATCATTTTCATTTTCAACCTATCAGGAGATATTTATTTTAATTTTAACCAATGAATAGATTTCAAAAATATTAGGGCCTGCAAACAGAAAAGGTTGTCTCTACATGTGTATAAAATTTCAGCTCGATCGAAGAAAAACTGTGATCTGCATAGCCTCACCTAGCGGAAAAAAAAAAAAAAAAAGAGAGGTCCGTGCCAAATGAGCCAAAAGGAGACGCTCGCTTCGCTCGCTCAATGAAGCTGTGGAATAATAGTGATGTTATAAAGACTAACAAGGATTGTTTTGATTGCACAGCATATTCTTACTCTTAAACCTATGCGGTTTCAGTGATTTTAGAGAGTCGTGAATTTTGTTGTAACATTTAGGGGCGACATAGGAGAATGAGGATTTGAATTTAGTAAGTGTGACTGGGATCGTTAAGACACTTCTCAATTTCACATTTTATATGTGAAACATATAAATATGACACAATGTTATATGACATTTTCACATTTATATCACATTAAAGAATCACTTTATTCAAGTAAGGGCATGAGTCCATGGTAAGTAGTTCTGAGATATATGAAAAAAACTATATAAAACTTTATTTTTTATTTTTTTAAATAATAGTATTGATTTAAATAGTACAAAATATCAGCTTTTAAACCTGTTTGTCAGATTATTTATTTGAACCTTATAACATCAAAATTTTAGGGCTTTTTTGCTATGGACTCATGCCCTTACTTGAATACAAGTTCATTTTCCAGAACTGCATATACTAATACTGTTCAAAATAATGCTAAATCATATGATTTTGTTCAAATATAATTTATTCAACAAAGCAGAAACTGTACAAGGAAGAATATATGAATATGTTAGTGAAATTAGTCATATTATGGCTTGTTGATGAAATAGAAAAGAGTCTTTTAAACTTGCATGTATTCAAGAAACATGCAAGTATCCTTTCTTGAATACAAGCACTGGACTCATGCCCTTTCTTGAAAACATGCACTGGACTCATGCCCTTTCTTGAATACAAGCACTGGACTCATGCCCTTTCTTGAATACATGCACTGGACTCATGCCCTTTCTTGAATACATGCACTGGACTCATGTCCTTTCTTGAATACAAGCACTGGACTCATGCCCTTTCTTGAATACATGCACTGGACTCATGCCCTTTCTTGAATACATGCACTGGACTCATGTCCTTTCTTGAATACAAGCACTGGACTCATGCCCTTTCTTGAATACAAGCACTGGACTCATGCCCTTTCTTGAATACATGCACTGGACTCATGCCCTTTCTTGAATACAAGCACTGGACTCATGCCCTTTCTTGAATACAAGCACTGGACTCATGCCCTTTCTTGAATACATGCACTGGACTCATGTCCTTTCTTGAATACATGCACTGGACTCATGTCCTTTCTTGAATACAAGCACTGGACTCATGCCCTTTCTTGAATACAAGCACTGGACTCATGCCCTTTCTTGAATACATGCAAGTTATATTGTTTATTTCCATCCCGTGTGGGATGCGGACTGATGCCCTTTCTTCAGAATACGTGCGTCTATCATCAATAATGCTATTCCCACACTAAAGTTGATTTCGTAGTTTTGTGGACTGATGCCCTTACTTGAATAACTGATTCATTAACATATTTCACACACATATTAATTCGCATGCAATACGAAGGCTCGCTTATCAACGCGTTACACAAAGCGTTTTCCTATAGTATCATAAAAAATAACTATAATTTGGCAAAATTTAAAATTGTTCGGACCAACCCATCGGAAGATTTTTTTTTTAAATTTTAACCAATCAGCGGATTTCAAAAAAATATGGTCTGCAACGACCAGAGATGGTCTGTACATGTGTGCAAATTTTCAGCTCGATCGAAGAAAAAATGTGACCTGTATCGCGGCAGTAACAGAAAAAAGCACACAAAAAACAGAGGTCGTGCAAAAAGAGCCAAGAGGAGTCGCTTGCTCAATTAACAATGACAACTCATCATCATTATAAGATGAAAAATAAGAGAGCGAGCAAATCACGATTTTCACAGCCCACTATAGCCACTGATACGTGTAAGTAGGATTATTATAAGAGATAATAACTACCTAGTTCGTAAACAGCGTGCCATTTTATTGGTAGATTTAGATAATGTGGTGGAGTGGTCCATGGCTCCAAATGAACGATTACACATCATTGTGTTGTTCTACAACATTGCGCATGCGCGCTGATGAGCTGGGCGAACGCCACTGCGCTTGCGACTCCCTGAGTGTTACTTGAGAAATCACATGGTATTTCCCTCCCAATGGAATGATGGATGAAGCTACTCTGGACCCTTACCTAATATCGCAAAATGTTGGTAGTACGAATGTGCTGAGTTCAAGGTTGGTGCTACTACGGGTTATTAAGATAGGCAGCACCGTGCTAACTAGCACCGTCCTACCATTTCGCGATATTAGGTAAGGGTCCTCTCTGATGTCATTGCATAGATAAGAAGTCGGAAGATTATAGGACTGTCTTTCCATATCTATACTGGCTTCGTTGAACATTTTGAAACAAATTGATATAGATCATACAAATAAAACCAATTTCCTTTGGACGTTTCACAATACACTGATTACACTGATGTAATTTTTTAAGTTTTTTAATTATGTGTAAAATTTGTGGTTCAAATTGTATCTTTATAGTTTTGTAAACAATCTTTGACACTTGGTAGGCCCAATGGATTTTTTTCTAAATTTGTATTTTTTTGCCTTTCAATTTTTCTATGTTATGTCAGAAATATATTGTCCGATAATTTTCTCCTGATAGAGGTTTCAGATTATAGTAGCTGAAATATTGAGATTTCATTATCAATGATTTAATCAAAATAGTTTGTGAAACGTCCAAAGGAAATTGGTTTTATTTGTATGAAGAATATCCAAACTAAAGAAGGGAAACGTAAGTAAATTGATATAGGTTTTGATGATTTATTTCATGATAATAAAACATTATTTGCACAATGTTCTGTAAATAATACACATGTGGAAAGTGGGGGGAAGACAGGGAAAGTGGAAGAACCAGTGGACAAAAGAGAAGAAGAGGAAGACGAGTTAGTTTAGGATTCAGGGCACTAGGATGGCCTCCACCACCCTCAGGTACAACTTTTGGAACCGAAAGAAGGATTATAATTAATTTAAAATTTGTATAGTAACACAGTAATTAATTGTTTTATTGTTAAGGGTTTGTTTCATGATATTTTCACTTCATGTTCGTAATTTCAGATCATTGTTATTTGATTTGATAGTTAACTGTGTCCAAATGGCAAACATTTTATAATTACAGTGTTGTTTTATTATTAACATCGTTTGTGTAAAACTTTCAATCAATTTGAATGAACGGAACGGAAGTTATGGAATCTTAAAGTTGAGCGTAAAATCAGAATATTATGTATAGATCATTTCTAAACTTTTATAACAAACGTTATAAAAGTTAAATTATTTCCCTATTTTCTGTTTTCAAGCAACTTTCGTTCCATATACTGTAGTTGATTGAAATTTTTACACAATCGATCTGAATTTATTTGGAATAAGATTTGAAATTTATGTTCAACTTGATATCGTCCGTTGTTTTGAAGAAACAGCGTCCCGGCCAATGCACGTTTTCTGAACGTGTACTGTTTGAGCTCCATGTAATATATTTTTTGACAACCACATTTGAACAGGTGTAACGAATGTTTTTGAAATTGCACACATCACACCGTAGTATGTTGTTTATTTGATGTTAAATTTTCAGCCCGATGTGTGCAGTAGTTTCGTCACAGCTATGTCTCGCCCATTCTGTCTTTTCTTTTGCGCCACCCGGCATTACTGGGGTGCAATCTAATAAATAATTTGACTTTATGTTTCAATGTCATTCTTACAGTAAATTGATTGTATATACAATATATTTGACAGTGACTGTACTTTACAACAGATGAATTTAATTATAGATTCACTCAGTCAATACGTTGCACTTGTTGCAATATCACCAGTTGATTAAATACTCCATTTTGTCGCAGATAAGCCATTCTTATCACAAGTGGCATCGTAAAGCATTGAAACCAACGTTTCTCTGCAGCAATGCCCTGGGCGTATCCAGGATGAAATTTGGGGGGGGGCATTTGGGGGGGGGGGGGGGGACATTGCTAATATTTTGAAAAATCACAGTGGAAACGGTGGTTCGGGGGCGTAAATATTTTGGATCAGGCCATTAATTTAGGTACAAACTTGAAACGCAGTGTATAGCAATTTTGGGAAATTATAAATTACAAAATATCAAAAAATTGGTCTAAGAGGTTTAGGAATAGGTAAATTTATTGAACCAATTAGAATATGCAAGTCCGGGGCGCATAGCCCGAGAAATTGTTTGGAATTATAACTCAATTCTAACTTTCTAAGCATTTTGGAACGTTTTTGACATGATCTGTCTATTTTTAAGTGTTTTTTTCGCACAATTATTTTAAACGTGATGATTTTCTGAGATGAAACCCTGATTTCGGGGGGGGGGGGGGGGGCTCGCCCTTCCTGAATACGCCCTTGAGCTAGGCTACGACTGATGAATGATGATTGGGAGATGACGATGAGAATGTCCCACCCTTATGTGGCAGTGGAATCTTTTCTTATCCAAGTCGAACCACAAATTTAAACAAAAGCAATATTGGAAATATACTTTAAATATTGTTATCGAAGTAAAACAATCTCATTCTACTGCCACGTTAGGTAAAACGGACTATTGGTAAGGATGGACGATGTGA
The DNA here is from genome assembly GCA_934045905.1 of Leuctra nigra. Lineage (NCBI taxonomy): Eukaryota > Metazoa > Arthropoda > Insecta > Plecoptera > Leuctridae > Leuctra > Leuctra nigra. The sequence goes on along the minus strand of OW203772.1, from coordinate 7,774,761 downwards.
AGGAGGCGGCAGTGCCCTATTAGTAGGGAACCTTCCCAGCCACACAACGAAATACATCCAACAAATATATAAATGAGACATTCTTTCATTGACCAAAATTTCAATTTAAGCGTCTCATTTTGTAAAGTAAAGAAGGATTTCATTGAAATTGCCTTCATTTGCAAATCTATATATTCTTCATCATCACCGCCCTCATAATAAAATTAAAATAAACCAGCTGTCAATCCGCCTATAAAGAACAATGTTGCGGATCGTGCGTCTTTAAGGTCCGACCAAATGACCCAAAACATTATCAACAGGTCATAAAACTAAAGCCACATAATCAAAACAATCAGAGAAAGTAACGAAATGTGCCTTTATCCATATACTTCCTTCTATATCAACCCGACAAAAATATCATCAACACACCGGTTACATACCCCGCACTGGCTAGGATCCGCATCCGGGACGTCCGCGCTAGCATGGTCGCGCGGGTGTCCGGAGACGCGAACCTAGACGCGATGCTAGGTTGCGACCGCGGGACACCCGGGCGAACATGGTAGCGCAGACGTGGGCGGCGTTCCACCTAGCGCGCGGCGGGTGTAGCGTGCAGATGTGATAAGGTTATGGACTTCCTATATGCGGGTTAGTTAGTGTGTTGCATTGGCAGTGACAAGTCGGTAATAAGTGACGCGCTTAGAGGATAAACACCTGTTAGGTGAGTACTTATTAATCATCAATAATTAACTAGTGATTGATTCATATAAAGTGACATTAAATAACTTCCACCGAGCCTTTGGTATATATAAATTATTCAAATTTTCATTAAATGTACCTACCTCAAACAATAACAATGCAAATACCATAACAAAAACATGTGTTGTGGCATTAATTTAAGAGGAATTGAAAAGAAATCTTTATATTTTTCGTAAACTAACATCATAGAGATGTCAAAATTTAACTTGCAGCTTTTGCAGTATTGAAATGTTTGCCAAGATTGAACACTTGAAATCTTGTATTTTTCTGATAATTTAAAACAGAAACACACAGAAAAACAGAAACTTACATTCGCAATAAAGACGTTTTCAAATGTTATGTGTTCAGGGTTTTAAAGTAAAAATATCCTGATTTCGCCAGTATCCAACAGAATATGATTAAAATCAAATCATGTACATTTCTATAAACCAGTGGTACTCAACCTTTTTGACTTTTGACCAATAACACGAATTTGCTTTTAAGCCTTTTGTTGTCGGGCCTCATTATATAAAAAAAGTACAATAATACTCACGTGATCAGGTAGGTTCATTCCAGGCGAGTAAGAACTACTTTTATCACGGGGGGGGGGGGGATTGCGACACATGGAAGAGGGTTCTGGGGGGGCGAAGCACCTCAGTTTTAGCCCCGCAGGACGTTTTTTTTTAATGTCAGCAAGTTACAAATGATTTTGGGATGCTAAACTTAATTTTGCATGGATAATGGGGGGTCAGTCTGCTCACCCCCCCCCCCCCCCCCCCCTCCTACGAGCCTGGTTCATTCAGAGTCTTTTGTTTATTTGGAAACATACCGAACAATGTTTCACACCAAAACAATACACTCCTTGACAATTTTCGGAATTGGTTAAAAAAGCTTCATTTTCGTTGCACTAAGTATGAAGTTATTTTTAAGACGCTTTCATCGCGTTTTCAGCCAACTCGACAACTCTTATGAGAGATTAGCATTGACTCGACTTTGTAGTCGATCGACTATGACGTGTCAATGTTATTCTCCCATAAAGGTCCATTCACACGGTTAATTGCACGCAACTAATTGGTATACTTCTACCATAAGTTTCATTATTATCTTTCTTTATTATCACATATTTTACATGGCAAGTGAACACATCTCCAGAAGTACACAATACCTCTCAGGCGATGTATAGATAAAATAACTTTAAATATTATTATTATCATTATTATTTATTTTTATATTATTTTCTCAAGGGGCACATTTTATGAATAAGTAGGTATTTGAACGATCAACTGCTATACACAAATGCATTCCACAATGGGGCGAGTTGGGCGTGTGACGTCACCATAGGATTTATGGGTTAAATCAAACTTGCCGCATCAACAAACGAGCTCAAAACTGTGATAATGGGTGCATACCCTTTTTGAATCAGGTCGCCCAGTTTCCCTATCCTTTTAACATTGTGACGTAAGCACCTGAGCGTGACCTTGAGTCGAATTTAGTCGAATGAATGGAAATACAGGCATCCATGTTGGATCAGATCGTCTGACCTCTTGAGCTTGGGCATTATGGGCACGGTTTCAGATCGTTTGTTGACGCGGCAAGTTTGATTTAACCCGTAAATCCTATGGTGACGTCAATGCCCAACCAGCTCCTATTTTGAACCTCACCCAATATGCCCCAACTCAAAAGCCTGGGCTTTGTTCATTCATTCATTCGTTCGACCACAATTCGACTCAAGGTCACGCCCACATTATCAAGTGACAATGTTAAAGCAGGGAATCAGGGCGTTTTGTTCAAAATACGGTACGCACCCTGAGTGCGCCAGTAGAAAACGCGCTTTGTATTTTGAAAGACTTGAGTTTGATATCGTAAGTGTTTCGAAACATATGTGACTGTGTTGAAACAAAAAGGTGCAGGCGTTGAGTTAACTGCGGTTGCGCAGCTGATCCTGGTGGTTATACTTCCTGTCACACAGAAACAAATAGAATGTATTCTAATTGTGAGGGAGGGGCGGCTTGAAAACCTTAAACACCTCTTTTTCTTTCGACTTTGGCCTGCTCGTGATAGGCCCAAAGACCTCATTAGTGCTGTAGCGGATAGAGAATTTTAAATTCGAATTGAAGAGTTTTTTAAAAATAGGTACAACCCATAAAAACAGTCCGTGTAAAAATACCAGCCAAGTCTCTTCAACTATAAAAAAGAAGAAATCTAAAAATTCAGCACTGAAAAGTAGTGATATAAAAAAATGGGCCAAGTCCAAACTTAATTTTACAAACCAAAATATACTTGGCGCATCGAACATAATAGATAGTATAGAAGTATAGGCCAGATGTGTAATATTCATAAAATCTACCTACCCTATAATGCCGTAAAAAATGATGCGCCAAGTATATTTTGGTTTTTAAATTTAAGTTTTGACTTGGCCCATTTTTTGATATCACTACTTTTCAGTGCTGAATTTTTAGATTTCTTCTTTTTTTTATAGTTGAAGAGACTTGGCTGGTACTTTTACACGGAGTGTTTTTTATGGGAATATCACTAATTTATTTAGTTTATTTACACAACTTATTTACTAATTTCATATCGAAGCAACAATGAGAATGACTAATTTCTTTAAAAAAATATGCCATTTACGAATTGGTTACTAAGAATTTTTTTGTTTGGTTCTAAATACAAGCTTAAAGTGATATTCCATGAAGAATTGCGAAAGCATCCTTCCAATCGGTCCAGCCGTTTTCGAGATATGGCATCACTTCCGGTTTTAAAAATGGCGGCTGAAATAACTGCCACCTAGAATTTATTTCTTTAAATGTTATGTATCATTATAAGCCTTATAAATAGATATTTATAGGTTTTTATATAAAGGGGAAGTGAATTTAGGCAGATTTCGCATAACTATGACGTCATTTCCGGTTTCAGTAATTAGGAAAATTTAGTTTAACTACTGATTTGTCATAAAAAGGACCGTCTGAATCGATTGGTGCTAGTTTCATTCCGATCGGTCCAGCCATTTTCGAGATATGATGTCACTTCCGGTTTCAAAATGGCGGCTACAGGCTGGTTTTATAAAAAGGCACCTCAGACGCCAAAAGTGAATATGTGGTAAAAATTCCAGATCAATCGGTTAAGCCGTTTAGGCTGTGGCGGTGATAGCGACGTTTCCTGATATCTGAAGAAGAAGATCAAAGCGGTGTAATTCCACAATTTTCAAGGCCCTCTAGCTCGCAAATGGAATAACATATTGTTCCCAAATTTGGTATATGTGGTGGGATGGGCCATACCTCGAAATTAAGATATTTCGCAACAATGTGAGATTTTCCAATTTTGAGATCCAGTAGGCCGAAAATGCCATGTTATTGCTTACAGTAAAATTGGTTGGTCTGCTCCTCAGTTTATTAGGCATTTACGGTATGTTGAGTGAGTGTGAGTATACGGTACGACTTGGCTGGGTGGAGCGACCGCTCAACTAGATGTATTTTACCATCTTGACGAGATATTTAGTTTGTGATTTTAGATATTATGTATCTACAATTAATTATTTTGTATTTTTCGTGTATTTATTTCGTATTTTATCGTGACATCACCTTTATTGTTATTATACAATTAAACAATGAAATCAACCCAATGAATGAAATTATACAATGAAATCTGGAAGTTATACCTAGACATAATGAAATGTCTTATTTTATGGTTATGTTGAAACATTTTTGGGTAGCACATCAGAGACGCATCTTTTACCCTCCTCAGACCCAGGTATCCTGTAGGATACACAAAAAGTGACGGACTTCGGTATTTATTTGCTGAGCCACCGAAGTCGTAGGGACTTGCAGTGCAGTATTTTTAGATGTAACATAGGTTGAAGCACATAACATTTTTTTTTGAAGATTGTATGTTATTGGTCGACGCTGTGACAATCATCTGAATATTAGCTACCAAAAAAATGGGCGCAATGGTAAAACCCATTTTACAGTAATTAATTAGATTGTAATTATTCATTGGGGTATACTAGGAAAACGCTCTGTGAAACGCGTTGATGAGCGAGCACGGATACACGCAACACCTCGAACCGAAATTATGTCTATCGAATGTCATTAAAAGCCAACAATTCTTTAGTTTCGTCACAGACTTGTATAAAAATCACCAAAATCTCCAAAAATATTGGTGCCAATCCTTGCTAAGTTTTAAGTTGATCGATTAAACCTTTATGATTGAACGGTTCCTTGTTAATTTTCGAAAATCACAGGATCTCGTTCAAAAAATATACCTGGGACCACTCAAATCATATGATATTAGTGTGTACACAATATCAGATCAATCTGTTGAACGGTCATTATTAGTTTCATATCGTTTAAAACTTTTTGCTCTAACTACCTTGCCTTGAACTGAAGATTCGAAGTCGCGGTGAATTTGACAGCCAACACGCAAAATGTCCCTAAAATGACAAAAACTTTTGAAAATAACGACAGATTAGAGTGAAAATTGGCAAAAATACCATAAATGTTGGTACCAATGACCATGCGAAGTTTTTATTTGGTCGGTCAATCGGTTCCAGTTTAAATTTCAAAAATCACAGGAAAAATGGTTTCAAATTTGAACCAATTGGAGGATTTAGCTGAAATTTTTTTTGATTGGGTACAATGTTGGTTGCAATGACTTTGCTAAATTTCAAATTGATCGAACCAACCAATCGAAAGATAATTTTTATAAAATTTGAACCAATCACAGGATCTCGTTCAGAAAAGATCCCAGGGATCGCATAGATTACGTTAGTATGTGTACAAAATTTCAGATCGATTAATTGTGCGGTTTGACCTGGGCAGTGCAGGCAAAAAAAAAAAAAAAAAAAAAAAAAAAACACACAGAGAAAGTGCCATAAGAGTACCGTGGTGACGCTCGCTACGCTCGCTCAAATAAATAATACAAGTTTTATTGCTTCAATGCCATAACACAACACCATAGATTATATTTTATTATTATTTTTTTTTTTACACCGTAACAATGACTTTTTAATTAGTAAAAAAATTAAGAAAAATTATTAAAACAAAAAAAACATCGATTTTTTTTGAAATTTTGTGAAATTTTTGTGAAATTTTTTTAAGAATAGTTCTCTTAGGAAAATAAATTTCACCAAAATCAGGGCAAAAAAAATATGTTTGGGTCTGAGGAGGTTACACGAATATCAATTAGAATGCAATACGAAGGCTCGCTTATCACCTCGCTTCCATCATTGCCAATGCTAACTTCGCAGACGCGATGGTGCGGACCCGCGATCGTCCCCGCGTGAAGGGCGCCAACCACGCTGTGTTCGGCCGCCTCATCGTCGCTCGGCAGTCCGCGGGGAAGTGCGATGCTTGGAGCGAGGTCGCTACTGCTGACTCCACCCCTGTGGCGGCCCCCAGTCTGCCGCTGCCCCAAGCCACGGACAAGAAGCAAGCGCAGGGGGAGTTTGAGGACCTCTTCCAACACACGACAGGTATTCGCTAAATCAAGCTTCCGCTCTACACTTTGGTGGTAGAAATGTGTACTTGAGGAAGGGTGTACGCATTCAATTCTCCATAAGGTACCTGTAGAGTTTAGATACCTCTACTTCATACACTATTTAACATAGAACCATAAAAATTGTAATGAGTATAGAAAAGATTATGCTTTTTCGATCTGTCACCTCAGAAATGTATTTTTTGTGTCTAAATAATTATAAAATAACTTTCCGTATAAAGCAAATACGGCTTATACTGTAGCCTGATTGGTCCGTTGGACCATTTCCTGTCCTCTGATTGGCTGATGCATTACATGTTTGAACGATTACTATGCTTTAATGTAACCTCGGAGAAAAATTCTGAGGTGACAGATCGATAAAGCATCATCTTTTCTATATTCGCTACTTTTTTCAGGGTTCTATGTTTAATAGTGTATGAAGTAGAGTTATCCAAACTCTACACGTTCCTTATGAAGAATTGCATAAGTACCACATCTCCACCACTAGGGTGCAGACCTGATCTTAATTGTGCGAATACTGACTGGCTGTCATTTTAGTGTGCAACATACTTTTTCTTTTAACATAGTTTTTTTTTTTGATTTCTATTTTTGATTCTATGTGATTTTATGAGATTATCTAATGTTTTGATTATTAAAATTCATTCACCGAAAGAATTAAATCCTTGAATTCTTCTGGCAAGTCATAGTCATTTAGCAAATTTTAAATACTATTTTAATGAAAAATATACCGGGTGGCCCAAAAAAACGTCCAACGGGCGAGACATCATTGCGACGAAACTACTGCACATATCGGGCTGATAATTACACCAATTATACAGAACATAGTAAGGTATATTATGTGAAAGTATTAACATAATAACTTTTATAAGAAAAAAGTTACAGCTGATCAAATTTCGTTGTCGAAAAATCAATTATACGAAGCTCAAAAATTATGCGTCCAGAAAATTTCAAATCGCCGGGAGCGTCTTTCCATACCCTAATCGAGCCCAACTCAATACAACTGTTTAGAGACTAAAGAACTGAACAAAATATTTTCTATCAATTCAAATTATTTTGTGTCGTCCTTCTAGTGACTTCCTACTGTAAATTCTTAGTACCTTAGGTAGTTACCTAAGCACCTAAACACCTGGTACCTGTTTTGTAACACAAAAACACTTATTAACAACCATCTTAAATTCGTGTATTGGACCTACAATAAACCTAGCTGACAATATCAGAGAATCTATTCTGATCAAAAACATTCGTTGGTATTAATAAAAATAGTCCAAAAGTAGTTGGTACTTCTGCGTACACCTATGGGGTTGACCTGAAATATTGGTCTTAATTTAATTTTCATGATTATTATAATTATTGATTAAAGCCAACCTCTTCTGCTCATTTTGTTTCTCCTTGCTTATAATCAAATGCATTTTTGTCTCGTGTCCGAATTTTGTTATCCAGAAATTTGTATCTCCTTATAAAGTGTTTAAATCTCTTTCCGAACAATGTTCTTTACTTTCAAACTGTCAACAATTACGTGAGTAAAACCTTCAATATTGATGAGACACCTCACTTAGCTGCTTCATTATGAATGGGAGTGTTAGAATGTTTGGTTAGTTAATTTCCAATTGTGTTTAGAGTTTTGTGGGATTTTTTTTTAGGAACATTTAAAATTTTATAACATCATTTCTTCTTTCACTCCTTCACTTCTCCTGGTGTTTGTCAGTATCACTAATATAATACTACTTTCAATTTATTCCCAAACTTTGAGCACATAAAATTGAAACTTGTGTTCTGACTTGGGGATTTGTGCTCCAATTAAACACTGAACTGAACTCGATGTGTTCCGTGCAGAAGTGAAGTTTGAGTTCTGCTCGCGCCGCTCCATCTTCCGCCGTCGCTCCACGGGATACCTGCGCTCCCAGGGGATCATTCAGGAGGATGAGGAGGAAGAGGAGGAAGAAGAACCACGCGTCCCGACGCCTGAGCCGCAGCGTCGCTCCTCGGCGTCGGTCTTACAGGACAGGAGGTCGAGACCAGGTGAGACTATTAGTCCAGGAGGGAGAGGGGAGGAGGAGGAGGAGGAGGAGGAGGAAGAGGAGGAAGAAGAAGAACCACACGTTCCGACGCCTGAACCGCAGCGTCGCTCCTCGGCGTCGGTCTTACAGGACAGGAGGTCGAGACCAGGTGAGACAATTAGTCCAGGAGGAGGAGGAGGATGAGGAGGAAGAAGAAGAACCACGCGTCCCGACGCCTGAGCCGCAGCGTCGCTCCTCGGCGTCGGTCTTACAGGACAGGAGGTCGAGACCAGGTGAGACAATTAGTCCAGGAGGAGGGGGGGAGAAGGAGGAGGAAGAGGAGGAAGAAGAAGAACCACGCGTCCCGACGCCTGAGCCGCAGCGTCGCTCCTCGGCGTCGGTCTTACAGGACAGGAGGTCGAGACCAGGTGAGACAATTAGTCCAGGAGGAGGGGGGGGGGGGGGGGGAGGAGGAGGAGAGAATAAATATAACACATATTCTTATTCAGCGAGCGTCTCTACCAATTGCTTATGGCTTTAAAAGCTTTAAACTAAAGCCGGTTTCTCATAAAGCGCGTTTTGCTTTTAAGCGTTTTTTATTAACCAATCAAAACCACCGAAAAATTCGCCGCACGCGTTTCCGCCCCATCTCGATTGCGGGGAGGTTTTTTCAGTACCGCACGTGGCGAAAATGACGTCACGACCTAGCAGGTAATCACGTGCGACTTCGTTAACTATAAAATATGATTATAATGTTAATAATTACTTTCCTCTGCATATTATTCCATCTAATGATATCTAATAACACCCACATTGTTACAAACAATAATAATAAATTTATATCAACATTCTGTTTTCGACGGCCTCTTCTAGGCGTTATAAAAAAAGAAAATGACGCGAAACTAGGGGTGTGCGAAGCTTCGAAATAATCGAAGCTTCGAAGTCGAAGTCGAAGTCGAAGCTTCGACTTCGACTTCGAAACCCTTTTTTCCAAAAAACGAAGCTTCGAAAATGTTCGAAGCTTCGATTTGCGTCTTCAAACTTGGCGCGTCTTTCGAGGTAAATATATTTTCGTGTAGTTGGTACTTCCAAAGTCGAGAAGTTTTTGCGGTCGGCCATCTTGGTTTTAACGTTGACGCTTGCTGTCACGCTGTGCTTACTTGAAAAGGTTATGTGCCGTGTTTATTTTCGGAGATTTTAGAAATATAATGGATTTATCCGACGAAAACGAAGATGAAGTAGGCCTACTAGTGGAGGAAGGTAGTAATTCAGTTCAAGTTTAATGTTTTGTTCCAAATTCTGATTTTTTTGAGTGAAATCAAAATCTTCGACTTCGACTTCGACTTCGGAATTTTAGGAGGTCAAATCTTCGACTTCGACTTCGAAATAAAAAATCCACCTTCGAACACCTACGCGAAACGCAAAACGCGAAAATTGGACCCGTTTTACCGATGACCATCAAGTCTTTCATGGTCATTGGGACTAACATTTTAAGTATTCTGACCATTTCTGACAAATCTGTCAAAACCTCAAGAGGTATTGAAACTTTCAGGAAATATTTTGCATGTTGTGATAGATATTTTGCAAATTTTTTTATAAAGAAATTTTAGATATTTTATCACGGATTCTTTAGCGAATTCATTCGTCTGCTGAGGAACAAATTTCACTCGCATTTCCTCGCTTATCAGCTGAACGCAATCATGCGACGATTACAAACATCTTCATGTCCCGCAGGCTTCCCCGGCTGCAACGACGCGTCAACGACTGCCAAGCCGAGACTCAGCGAGATGATCGGACAGCTGAAGCAAGCATGCGACGATTACAAACATCTTCATGTCCCGCAGGCTTCCCCGGCTGCAACGACGCGTCAACGACTGCCAAGCCGAGACTCAGCGAGATGATCGGACAGCTGAAGCAAGCATGCGACGATTACAAACATCTTCATGTCCCGCAGGCTTCCCCGGCTGCAACGACGCGTCAACGACTGCCAAGCCGAGACTCAGCGAGATGATCGGACAGCTGAAGCAAGCATGCGACGATTACAAACATCTTCATGTCCCGCAGGCTTCCCCGGCTGCAACGACGCGTCAACGACTGCCAAGCCGAGACTCAGCGAGATGATCGGACAGCTGAAGCAAGCATGCGACGATTACAAACATCTTCATGTCCCGCAGGCTTCCCCGGCTGCAACGACGCGTCAACGACTGCCAAGCCGAGACTCAGCGAGATGATCGGACAGCTGAAGCAATCATGCGACGATTACAAACATCTTCATGTCCCGCAGGCTTCCCCGGCTGCAACGACGCGTCAACGACTGCCAAGCCGAGACTCAGCGAGATGATCGGACAGCTGAAGCAATCATGTGACGATTACAAACATCTTCATGTCCCGCAGGCTTCCCCGGCTGCAACGACGCGTCAACGACTGCCAAGCCGAGACTCAGCGAGATGATCGGACAGCTGAAGCAATCATGCGACGATTACAAACATCTTCATGTCCCGCAGGCTTCCCCGGCTGCAACGACGCGTCAACGACTGCCAAGCCGAGACTCAGCGAGATGATCGGACAGCTGAAGCAATCATGCGACGATTACAAACATCTTCATGTCCCGCAGGCTTCCCCGGCTGCAACGACGCGTCAACGACTGCCAAGCCGAGACTCAGCGAGATGATCGGACAGCTGAAGCAATCATGCGACGATTACAAACATCTTCATGTCCCGCAGGCTTCCCCGGCTGCAACGACGCGTCAACGACTGCCAAGCCGAGACTCAGCGAGATGATCGGACAGCTGAAGCAATCATGCGACGATTACAAACATCTTCATGTCCCGCAGGCTTCCCCGGCTGCAACGACGCGTCAACGACTGCCAAGCCGAGACTCAGCGAGATGATCGGACAGCTGAAGCAATCATGCGACGATTACAAACATCTTCATGTCCCGCAGGCTTCCCCGGCTGCAACGACGCGTCAACGACTGCCAAGCCGAGACTCAGCGAGATGATCGGACAGCTGAAGCAATCATGCGACGATTACAAACATCTTCATTTCCCGCAGGCTTCCCCGGCTGCAACGACGCGTCAACGACTGCCAAGCCGAGACTCAGCGAGATGATCGGACAGCTGAAGCAATCATGCGACGATTACAAACATCTTCATGTCCCGCAGGCTTCCCCGGCTGCAACGACGCGTCAACGACTGCCAAGCCGAGACTCAGCGAGATGATCGGACAGCTGAAGCAATCATGCGACGATTACAAACATCTTCATGTCCCGCAGGCTTCCCCGGCTGCAACGACGCGTCAACGACTGCCAAGCCGAGACTCAGCGAGATGATCGGACAGCTGAAGCAATCATGCGACGATTACAAACATCTTCATGTCCCGCAGGCTTCCCCGGCTGCAACGACGCGTCAACGACTGCCAAGCCGAGACTCAGCGAGATGATCGGACAGCTGAAGCAATCATGCGACGATTACAAACATCTTCATGTCCCGCAGGCTTCCCCGGCTGCAACGACGCGTCAACGACTGCCAAGCCAAGACTCAGCGAGATGATCGGACAGCTGAAGCAATCATGCGACGATTACAAACATCTTCATGTCCCGCAGGCTTCCCCGGCTGCAACGACGCGTCAACGACTGCCAAGCCGAGACTCAGCGAGATGATCGGACAGCTGAAGCAATCATGCGACGATTACAAACATCTTCATGTCCCGCAGGCTTCCCCGGCTGCATCGACGCGTCAACGACTGCCAAGCCGAGACTCAGCGAGATGATTGGACAGCTGAAGTAATCATGCGACGATTACAAACATCTTCATGTCCCGCAGGCTTCCCCGGCTGCAACGACGCGTCAACGACTGCCAAGCCGAGACTCAGCGAAATGATCGGACAGCTGAAGCAATCATGCGACGATTACAAACATCTTCATGTCCCGCAAGCTTCCCCGGCTGCAACGACGCGTCAACGACTGCCAAGCCGAGACTCAGCGAGATGATCGGACAGCTGAAGCAATCATGCGACGATTACAAACATCTTCATGTCCCGCAGGCTTCCCCGGCTCCAACGACGCGTCAACGACTGCCAAGCCGAGACTCAGCGATATGATCGGACAGCTGAAGCAATCATGCGACGATTACAAACATCTTCATGTCCCGCAGGCTTCCCCGGCTGCAACGACGCGTCAACGACTGCCAAGCCGAGACTCAGCGAGATGATCGGACAGCTGAAGCAATCATGCGACGATTACAAACATCTTCATGTCCCGCAGGCTTCCCCGGCTGCAACGACGCGTCAACGACTGCCAAGCCGAGACTCAGCGAGATGATCGGACAGCTGAAGCAATCATGCGACGATTACAAACATCTTCATGTCCCGCAGGCTTCCCCGGCTGCAACGACGCGTCAACGACTGCCAAGCCGAGACTCAGCGAGATGATCGGACAGCTGAAGCAATCATGCGACGATTACAAACATCTTCATGTCCCGCAGTCTTCCCCGGCTGCATCGACGCGTCAACGACTGCCAAGCCGAGACTCAGCGAGATGATCGGAAAGCTGAAGCAATCATGCGACGATTACAAACATCTTCATGTCCCGCAGGCTTCCCCGGCTCCAACGACGCGTCAACGACTGCCAAGCCGAGACTCAGCAAGATGATCGGACAGCTGAAGCAATCATGCGACGATTACAAACATCTTCATGTCCCGCAGGCTTCCCCGGCTGCAACGACGCGTCAACGACTGCCAAGCCGAGACTCAGCGAGATGATCGGACAGCTGAAGCAATCATGCGACGATTACAAACATCTTCATGTCCCGCAGGCTTCCCCGGCTGCAACGACGCGTCAACGACTGCCAAGCCGAGACTCAGCGAGATGATCGGACAGCTGAAGCAATCATGCGTCGATTACAAACATCTTCATGTCCCGCAGGCTTCCCCGGCTGCAACGACGCGTCAACGACTGCCAAGCCGAGACTCAGCGAGATGATCGGACAGCTGAAGTAATCATGCGACGATTACAAACATCTTCATGTCCCGCAGGCTTCCCCGGCTGCAACGACGCGTCAACGACTGCCAAGCCGAGACTCAGCGAGATGATCGGACAGCTGAAGCAATCATGCGACGATTACAAACATCTTCATGTCCCGCAGGCTTCCCCGGCTGCAACGACGCGTCAACGACTGCCAAGCCGAGACTCAGCGAGATGATCGGACAGCTGAAGCAATCATGCCACGATTACAAACATCTTCATGTCTCGCAGGCTTCCCCGGCTGCAACGACGCGTCAACGACTGCCAAGCCGAGACTCAGCGAGATGATCGGACAGCTGAAGCAATCATGTGACGATTACAAACATCTTCATGTCCCGCAGGCTTCCCCGGCTGCAACGACGCGTCAACGACTGCCAAGCCGAGACTCAGCGAGATGATCGGACAGCTGAAGCAATCATGCGACGATTACAAACATCTTCATGTCCCGCAGGCTTCCCCGGCTGCAACGACGCGTCAACGACTGCCAAGCCGAGACTCAGCGAGATGATCGGACAGCTGAAGCAATCATGCGACGATTACATATATCTTCATGTCCCGCAGGCTTCCCCGGCTGCAACGACGCGTCAACGACTGCCAAGCCGAGACTCAGCGAGATGATCGGACAGCTGAAGCAATCATGCGACGATTACAAACATCTTCATGTCCCGCAGGCTTCCCTGGCTGCAACGACGCGTCAACGACTGCCAAGCCGAGACTCAGCGATATGATCGGACAGCTGAAGCAATCATGCGACGATTACAAACATCTTCATGTCCCGCAGGCTTCCCCGGCTGCAACGACGCGTCAACGACTGCCAAGCCGAGACTCAGCGAGATGATCGGACAGCTGAAGCAATCATGTGACGATTACAAACATCTTCATGTCCCGCAGGCTTCCCCGGCTGCAACGACGCGTCAACGACTGCCAAGCCGAGACTCAGCGAGATGATCGGACAGCTGAAGCAATCATGCGACGATTACAAACATCTTCATGTCCCGCAGGCTTCCCCGGCTGCAACGACGCGTCAACGACTGCCAAGCCGAGACTCAGCGAGATGATCGGACAGCTGAAGCAATCATGCGACGATTACAAACATCTTCATGTCCCGCAGGCTTCCCCGGCTGCAACGACGCGTCAACGACTGCCAAGCCGAGACTCAGCGAGATGATCGGACAGCTGAAGCAATCATGCGACGATTACAAACATCTTCATGTCCCGCAGGCTTCCCCGGCTGCAACGACGCGTCAACGACTGCCAAGCCGAGACTCAGCGAGATGATCGGACAGCTGAAGCAATCATGCGACGATTACAAACATCTTCATGTCCCGCAGGCTTCCCCGGCTGCAACGACGCGTCAACGACTGCCAAGCCGAGACTCAGCGAGATGATCGGACAGCTGAAGCAATCATGCGACGATTACAAACATCTTCATGTCTCGCAGGCTTCCCCAGCTGCAACGACGCGTCAACGACTGCCAAGCCGAGACTCAGCGAGATGATCGGACAGCTGAAGCAATCATGTGACGATTACAAACATCTTCATGTCCCGCAGGCTTCCCCGGCTGCAACGACGCGTCAACGACTGCCAAGCCGAGACTCAGCGAGATGATCGGACAGCTGAAGCAATCATGCGACGATTACAAACATCTTCATGTCCCGCAGGCTTCCCCGGCTGCAACGACGCGTCAACGACTGCCAAGCCGAGACTCAGCGAGATGATCGGACAGCTGAAGCAATCATGCGACGATTACAAACATCTTCATGTCCCGCAGGCTTCCCCGGCTGCAACGACGCGTCAACGACTGCCAAGCCGAGACTCAGCGAGATGATCGGACAGCTGAAGCAATCATGCGACGATTACAAACATCTTCATGTCCCGCAGGCTTCCCCGGCTGCAACGACGCGTCAACGACTGCCAAGCCGAGACTCAGCGATATGATCGGACAGCTGAAGCAATCATGCGACGATTACAAACATCTTCATGTCCCGCAGGCTTCCCCGGCTGCAACGACGCGTCAACGACTGCCAAGCCGAGACTCAGCGAGATGATCGGACAGCTGAAGCAATCATGCGACGATTACAAACATCTTCATGTCCCGCAGGCTTCCCCGGCTGCAACGACGCGTCAACGACTGCCAAGCCGAGACTCAGCGAGATGATCGGACAGCTGAAGCAATCATGCGACGATTACAAACATCTTCATGTCCCGCAGGCTTCCCCGGCTGCAACGACGCGTCAACGACTGCCAAGCCGAGACTCAGCGAGATGATCGGACAGCTGAAGCAATCATGCGACGATTACAAACATCTTCATGTCCCGCAGGCTTCCCCGGCTGCAACGACGCGTCAACGACTGCCAAGCCGAGACTCAGCGAGATGATCGGACAGCTGAAGCAATCATGCGACGATTACAAACATCTTTATGTCCCGCAGGCTTCCCCGGCTGCAACGACGCGTCAACGACTGCCAAGCCGAGACTCAGCGAGATGATCGGACAGCTGAACGCAATCATGCGACGATTACAAACATCTTCATGTCCCGCAGGCTTCCCCGGCTGCAACGACGCGTCAACGACTGCCAAGCCGAGACTCAGCGAGATGATCGGACAGCTGAACGCAATCATGCGACGATTACAAACATCTTCATGTCCCGCAGGCTTCCCCGGCTGCAACGACGCGTCAACGACTGCCAAGCCGAGACTCAGCGAGATGATCGGACAGCTGAACGCAATCATGCGACGATTACAAACATCTTCATGTCCCGCAGGCTTCCCCGGCTGCAACGACGCGTCAACGACTGCCAAGCCGAGACTCAGCGAGATGATCGGAAAGCTGAACGCAATCATGCGACGATTACAAACATCTTCATGTCCCGCAGGCTTCCCCGGCTGCAACGACGCGTCAACGACTGCCAAGCCGAGACTCAGCGAGATGATCGGACAGCTGAAGCAATCATGCGACGATTACAAACATCTTCATGTCCCGCAGGCTTCCCCGGCTGCAACGACGCGTCAACGACTGCCAAGCCAAGACTCAGCGAGATGATCCGACAGCTGAAGCAATCATGCGACGATTACAAACATCTTCATGTCCCGCAGGCTTTCCCGGCTGCAACGACGCGTCAACGACTGCCAAGCCGAGACTCAGCGAGATGATCGGACAGCTGAACGCAATCATGCGACGATTACAAACATCTTCATGTCCCGCAGGCTTCCCCGGCTGCAACGACGCGTCAACGACTGCCAAGCCGAGACTCAGCGAGATGATCGGACAGCTGAAGCAAGCATGCGACGATTACAAACATCTTCATGTCCCGCAGGCTTCCCCGGCTGCAACGACGCGTCAACGACTGCCAAGCCGAGACTCAGCGAGATGATCGGACAGCTGAAGCAAGCATGCGACGATTACAAACATCTTCATGTCCCGCAGGCTTCCCCGGCTGCAACGACGCGTCAACGACTGCCAAGCCGAGACTCAGCGAGATGATCGGACAGCTGAACGCAATCATGCGACGATTACAAACATCTTCATGTCCCGCAGGCTTCCCCGGCTGCAACGACGCGTCAACGACTGCCAAGCCGAGACTCAGCGAGATGATCGGACAGCTGAAGCAATCATGCGACGATTACAAACATCTTCATGTCCCGCAGGCTTCCCCGGCTGCAACGACGTGTCAACGACTGCCAAGCCGAGACTCAGCGAGATGATCGGACAGCTGAAGCAAGCATGCGACGATTACAAACATCTTCATGTCCAGCAGGCTTCCCCGGCTGCAACGACGCGTCAACGACTGCCAAGCCGAGACTCAGCGAGATGATCGGACAGCTGAACGCAATCATGCGACGATTACAAACATCTTCATGTCCCGCAGGCTTCCCCGGCTGCAACGACGCGTCAACGACTGCCAAGCCGAGACTCAGCGAGATGATCGGACAGCTGAAGCAATCATGCGACGATTACAAACATCTTCATGTCCCGCAGGCTTCCCCGGCTGCAACGACGCGTCAACGACTGCCAAGCCGAGACTTAGCGAGATGATCGGACAGCTGTTGGCCAGCATCTACAGCGAGGCGTTCACACCAGATAGCAGGAGGTGGGTGGATAAACATTTTATACCGAAAGCTGTGGCCTTTTTAGCAAATACTCAGGACCCTTACCTAATACCGCGAAATGTTGGTGCTACAATGGTGCTGAGTTCAAGGTCGGTGCTACTACGGGTTATTAAGATAGGTAGCACCGTACTAACTAGCACCGTGCTACCACATCGCTTTATTAGGTAACCCCCCAGGTTGGTTGAAAACTAATACATACACTATTGTAAAGTCACGTTCATTACTTCGCAGTCAAGACTCGAAGCAACCCGCATTACATAGATGGCAGTTGTGGTGCCTAACCTCCAGGCAAAGAATTGATATCTAATGTTATTTGTTTACATGGTCTGACTCACTGACCCTCCAGTTCAGGGGTCGGCAGCCTGCGGCTCCTTGGTGGTTCTTGATTGGTTCTTTATAATTAAATAAAGATCTGGAATCGAAAATGTAAAAATACTAAAACAAAACGCCCTGCGGGGCAACAATGGGAATGTTATTTTGTTAAGTTTGTTCATTTTAGAGTCCCAGAATCACTTTTAAATTGTTGAAATTCTAAATATGCGCCTTGCGGGGCAACAATTGGAATGTAATTTGATTAAATTTGTTAATTGTAGAGTCCCAGGATCACTTTTAAATTGTTGAAATTCTAAAAAAACGCCCTGCGGTGCACGAACTGGGGGATTTCGTACAACATATCAAAATAAATAGTAATTCAATTTATTTTTTCGGTCAATTATATTTGATTGCCTCTACTGCGGCTCCCATTATTATCTATTTTAATAATTTTTGGGAAATTGGCTCCTTCGCCAAAAAAGGTTGCCGACCCCTGGTCTAGTTGATCTCTAACGCAGGAGGGTAGTCCAAATACTGCCATCTGTGTATAGCGAGAAGCGTACAATGCGAGCTCATGGAGACCCCTGGCTGGCTTCTTTTGCAGATCACTATACTCATGATCTTGGGACCATATTTCATAATATTTTATAAATATTCTGGGGAATCAGACATGAACCAAAAGTTTTAGTGCAATTTAAATTTAGTTTGAAATACTCTTAATTGTCAAAATTAATTCATATAAAAAAATCATTCGGATTATTTGAGTTTGTTTAAATTGAGTATTTTACCGAAGAGATACTGAGATTTTCCATATGCAATGTACAGTGAGATTCAGAAGAATACCAGGCAGTGTGTACAGGGGCACTCCGACGGCTTTCTTCTGAATCTCACTGTACAAATGCCTCTCTATTCACCTGTAATTGTGCAATTGTTTGATTCTACTGTTGATTTCTCCCACCAGGAGCAGCAGCAGCACAATGGAGACGGACTGTGTGAGCACCTCATCAGTAGAGTGGATCAAATCCGAATACCAAGTAGGCCGTGATTTAAACCAGCACAACAGACTCGTATGCAAAAGTAAGTTTATCGCATATCGGGAGCACGAAGCGGCGTGGCTCACAATATCACATGTTATTGAGATGGGAGATCAGGATAGAGTGACATGGCAGTTGGGGTGCGAGACGGCGTACTTGTTCCAGGTGCTGATGATCTGACACACTTGCGTGACGCCATCAGCAATGAGGTCTCCCACGCAGGCGCGAGGCTAGTGAGGAACCTGAGACCACGTGACAGGGACAAGAAGTGCGACTTGTCACGGAGTACTTGTTCCAGGTGCTGATGATCTCACACACTTGCGTGACGCCATCAGCAGTGAGGTCTCCCACGCAGGCGCCAGGCTAGTGAGGAACCTGAGACGGCGCGACGCTCTGATCACGCGCAGAGACAAGAAATGCGACTTTGTCACGGCCTACTTGCAGGCGCTGTCCGAGAAGCGAAGTGAGTAGACTAGAAACTCATTTATATTGATAGGGCTTTGGACAAACTTTCCCCCGCTTGGATGGCGTTACCCATCGTGACACATCAATTTACAACTAAAACGCGTGAATCATTTTTGTCAGCATAAGATAGATTATTGTGAGGTTATATTGCGCACATTAGTTTTTACTTTTAACTTTGTTGATTATAAGTAGAGGACATGAAGAGGGGTCGACCTAACGTCCCGATCCAGGGGAGTCCAGCAATGGTGGGAAGGCCAGATGGTGATGGACCGGTGGGGGGGCGGGATTCGAGCCAGCGGGACCCGATTTCAGGGGGATCACCATCTCGAGGGGGAAGGCTGGCCCGAGTGGACCTATTCATGGGTAGTCGACCCTGGCTGCTCTTTGTCTGGTTCACCACTGACCTGTCTGGCATAGGTAACCCTTACACATGAGCATATGCTCGCCGGCGTAGCTGCAGTGGAACATTGGCCAACACAAACCCCACCACCGCGCTTCTATTTTTTTAAGTTGAAGAGACTTGGCTGGTATTTTTACACGGAGTGTTTTTTTATGGGGTTATAATTTATTTTTTTAGTTTATTCTTACAACTTGTAATATATATTGTGGCACCGAAGACTATAATTCCTTAAAAAAATACCCCTTTTTGATTTGGTTGCTAAGAAAGTTGTGCTTGTTACTAAATGATATGCCATAAATGATATGTTATAAAGTATAGCGCAAGTTTCGTTCCAATTGGTCCAGCCGTTTTCGAGTTATGGCATCACTTCCGGTTTTCAAAATGGCGGCTGACTTCACTGCCACCTAAAATTTGTGTCTATAAAATGTTATGTAACATTATAAGCCTTCTGAATATGTAGTTATTGTTATAAGAGATGATTTTAGTCAGATTTAGCATTTTTATGACGTCATTTCCGGTTTCGGTAACAGTACATTTCTATTTCGACTAATGATATTTCATTAAGATGACCATCCGAATCGTTTGGCACTAGTTTCGTTCTAATAGGTCCATCCGTTTTTAAGATTAGACGTCACTTCCGGTTTCAAAATGGCGGCACAAAAAATTTGTAAGGACAAGGTATCATCAGACGCCAAAAGTGCATATGTGGTAAAAATTTCAGATTGATCGGCTCTGCCGTTTAGGCTGTGGCGGTGACAGCAACGTTTCCTGATATCTGAAGAAGCGGAAGATACCTTTTTAAAAGGGATGTAATTTCACTGTTTTCACGGTCCTCTAGCTCGCAAATGGCATAACCTGTTGTTCCCAAATTTGGTATATGGGGTGGGGTGGGCCATAGCTCGAAATTAAGATATTTTGCAACAATGTGAGATTTTCCGATTTTAAGATCCAGTAGGCCGAAAATGCTATGTTATTGCTTACAGTAAAAGTGTTTGGTCTGCTTCTCAGATTATTAGGCATTTACGGTATGTTGAGTGACTGTGAGTGTACGGTACGACTTGGCTGGGTGGAGCGACCGCTCCACTAGATATTATAGAATTAAAAGATATCGCAATTTATAAATGAAAATCCATGTCATTGCGAGACACCCCTTTAGTTGTTGAATTGTTTCCATTATGCAGTGTGCTCTTCAAGAGGGTATTAGGAACAAAAAAACATACTGACAGCTGTCATTACACGATCAAAATATCATTATTACACTACATCTAATAATTATCCACTCTTTCGGTAAATAACCAAATATCAACATCAAAATCTTAAACCTAATACATAACATGAAAATAGGGACCAAATACAAGAAGTATTCAAGAGAATGTCTCAACAAGTACTGAGATTTTAAAGTGACCTCTCGACGCTAGCGCAACTAGTGACCGACCTGTCGCCCTATCTTTGCATCGCCCTATTCCATTGTCAATCTTTTCAAGCGAATCTCTGTTTTTCTTTTGTGTGGGGTATATTGTTTGGATATTTTCATGTTTATTATTTATATTTTATATTTTTGTTAACAGTTTCGTTTTTCTTTTAAAATCTTTTTCAGGACAAATGATGCAACTTCCATAAAAAACAACATTAAAACAATAAAAAAAAGTATTTTAAGTTTTGATAAACGAGCACTAAGTTTTTAGCTTTACACAGAGAGTCTCAATGTGACCTTTTCGATGCGGGAGAAATATTTCCTTTTCGGACGGAAATTACGGAAATAAACGGAGATACGATTTTCTACAAAGGAAATGTCAAGGGGAAATTCAATGAAGTGGAAAGTACGCGATCTTTTGGCTTCTAAGACGGGGTCTCAGAACATTCAGCATCTTCGTTGTTGTACCTACAATTTGTTTCTAACTAAAACATTATTATGGTTAAACGAACATATTATGAAAATGTGAACAATTAAA
Organism: Leuctra nigra; assembly: GCA_934045905.1. NCBI lineage: Eukaryota > Metazoa > Arthropoda > Insecta > Plecoptera > Leuctridae > Leuctra > Leuctra nigra. The sequence goes on along the minus strand of OW203772.1, from coordinate 7,753,265 downwards.
ATGGTTGGCCCGTAAATGTAAATGAACTGTCTTCAGTTTTACAGTGTTTAGAAATTATTTTAAAAAATTATCACCAACAAATTTGAATCTGGCACACATAATTTCTTGGGGATACGCAGGGAAAATCTATGGTGCGTTTTGAAAAAAGGAAAAGTGAATTAGTCAAGAAACTTTATAAAGTATTAAGGCCCGGTCTTTCAATACTCTGCCAAAGTCTCAATTAGCTCTTAACAGTTAGTTAGTGGTCATTCTAGGAATGTCATTGGTTGTTGCCATGACAATACAGTCCTAATCAACAGTTTAAAAGTTAGCAGAGTAGGTATTGAAAGACTGGCCCTAAGTAATTGATAGCGTCGTGTAGTTGAAGGTTTTTTTTTGTCTGGGGCTTAACGTTGCACTGTTCTGCAGCGAGGCTAATGGCGACGGATGGATGATTATGATGATGATTGGGAGATGATGGTGAAGAGTAGGTAGGATGGATGGATGGAATTCCTTGTACTGCATCTTAGATCTAGATGTAGGTCAGGAATAGCCGTGTATATTGTATAGCATTGAGCATGATCTATTCACGGCGTCTCTCAACAGAATACCAATGCAAACTATATGATCATCTTAATAATATAGTACCTTTGATGAACTCCAGCTATTTATAACGACGTAATAATAGTATATACATTATTTGCTTTTATAATTTAAAAAAACGTTTCTAAAATAATGAAATAAATTGTACTTATTTGACAGACTGTATCTTTACAAAATTATATTATCGTCACGTTCACTACAGGGAAGGGGAGCGGGAATCGCGATTTGGAACATAATTTGAAAGGGGGGGGGGGGGGAGTAGGGATTTGACGTATGAACTCTTCCCAAACTCACGTTTCATCAAATTACTTTATTTACGAAAATAAAATGTTTTTACATTCATTAAGGTGGCTGCATCGTCATGATGTTGAAAAGTAAAAGTTTGAAAATCAAAGGTCATGAGCTTACGAATCGTCGTCTAAAAGTTATAAAGGGGGGACATACGTGACATTTGTAGGATGATTTGCTGGCATGATTTAGAGGGGGGGGGGGGGGGGAGGGTTAAAGAAGACCTACAAATACTGAAAAATGGACATCCCCTAATGAGTATTTGCTTCAAATCGATAAGTGTTATCTGCACTTTGCCCTGCAAAACCCAATCGCAGTCGTCAATTGACCTTCCATTGTCGTCAACAACCCATTTAACCCGGCGCCGATAATGCAGTCACCTCTTCCACCCACGCTCCTGCTCTGACCCCGTCTCACAAACATCGACCCGCGCTCGCCGGCCGCCAGCGCTGTGGCTCGCGGTCGATGTGTTTGCGACGGGGTGTAGCGCGCCGCCGTGTGGAAATCAATAGGGGGGCGGCTCTGGCGCATGCGCGCTGACGACGAGGATGCGCCAAAACGCGAGGTGAGATCGATACCCGTCCGTTCCGAAAACATCCGGCTGTTGATGAATTCCTGAGCTGAAAGCACGTGTCATCTGTGATTTTATAGGATTCGATAGACAAATATTTCAACATCAAATTATTCGTAATCAAGGACTGGAACAGGAACCGAAAAGAACCGCTATTTTTTTGGAACCGGAACCGGAACCAAAACCTATTTTATTTTTTATGTGGAACCGGAACCCTTATTAATATTGAACATTATTTGGGTTCCATAACGGTTCCATAAGAGAATTCCTTAATAACTTAATTGATTTTTCACTTCATTGCCTTTCATAAATGTTAAGGTGGATTCACACGGCCGTTCCAAACTTCGAGTTTGAAACTCAAGTTTGCCGAAGTTCCGAATCACCGTTCCAAAAACCTTCGTGTGAACTATGAAAAGATTCGAACTGTGAGGATTGAGTTTCAAACTTTCATAGTTCACACGGGAGTTTTTGGAACGGCGATTCGGAACTTCGGCAAACTTGAGTTTCAAACTCGAAGTTTGGAACGGCCGTGTGAATCCACCTTTAGACATTCTGAGTCGTTCCCAAATGTCGATTTAAAGAAAACATATAGAATTAATTGTCTGAACTTGATGGAACCGATTGGAACCCTTATAAAAACCGAAATGAACCGGAAGCGGAATCGGAACCGATATTTCTTAAAAACTTGGAACCGGAACCTATATTGGATCCAGTCCCTGGTATTACAGAGCTTACATTGTGCAATTACAGTTATTTGGCATGCGTAATGTAACGGGAAACGCAACTGCTTTCAAAATCTTTTTTAGTTATGTCTTCACAAACAGAATTCAAAATCAGATATAATAATTAGGTAGCAAATCTCTCAAGCTCACTTGGAGTAAATAATGATCCTCACTCAAGTAAATGAGTATATTACGAGCTCAGGTCCGAAGAATTGTACTATAAATATCGCTCGCATATGTAACACTTTGAGGTCGTAGTGAACTTCAGTGTGAGGCCTTAATTAGTGCGGTAAGCTAAAGGGTCGCTAATATCTGCTTTTGGAAAGTTCTGGTAGTGAAGATAAAACTAACTAAAAGAAACAGCTTTGGAGGAGATAATATTTCCTAAATCATAACTTGTATTATTGTACCCCACTTCTTTCTTCAGCTTTCAGCCGAGTAATGGGCACAAATATTGTATCTGTACCTACAATAATGAACATCATAAAATTTCGCCAGTGAAAATGAAACATATTTTCTTAAATTTCAACTAAATTAACATCATCGCAATCATTGAAGTTCAAAAGCCTCTGTCGTACCTATGATACCTCAGTCATAGCCTATGACTGAGGTATTTTCTTGATTTCCATCTCACGATAGTCAATGCTGGGATAGTTCCGTACTAATAAGCCACGACTGCCTCCTCCATTCTTACCATTATTCATCATCATCACCTAATCATCTTTATGATCGTAACGCGACCTGCATAATCATCCTCGTTGTCTTGTTATTATCCTCTTATTACCTTCATAATTACCCTCATATCCCCGGGTAATTTTCATCATAATCGACCATTTATGACTCTGAATATATTATTAATAAATATACCATTTATTTATTAAATTCATGTGCCATTCTACAAATGATTAGAAAAGATATAGGAATTAATATGATATTGGAAAACTAAAGGGGATGTGCATGAAGGCTTGGGTTGCGTTGAAGATAGATAGATATTGAGGCATTTTAAGGCGTTGCAAATTTCAGTTGAACCATACATTTTGCTAAAATCTATGTTGAATTAATAAATTTCGCAGAGGGGGTATAGGGGAGGGGAGGTAGTTGTGACTCCTGAGTTGTTGCTTCATACAATAGTCTACCATCTAATCTACGAAAAGACTGCACTAACAATAATGATTTTAAAATAATTTTACGGCTGCAAATTTTAAATAGTCAACAGTAGTTTTTATCGACGAATGCTCACGCACGATTTTGTTATTTATTCTTGTTATGTATTGTAATTTATCTTTAGTCTGTATTTTTAATGTGTTTTTAATTGTATCTGTGACTTTTTGCTCACGCTGGCAGTGGGGCACATGTTGTTACGGGGCTTCGCTCTACTCCCACTGCCAGTAAATGCATGTATAATATGTATCTTATGTATGTGTTATATATGTGTTTTAAAATAAATAATAATAATAATAATAATAATAATAAATATCAAAGTGTAACAAAGGAACAAAGTGTGGGAGGGGTATTCAAAATAACCTATTTTTATATCGTGACATCCTTAAGCACCCTAATAGTAAAATTAAACTATTTCAGTTTGTTATCGCTCCATTCATGGGATTTACGCAATGTTTATAGATCCAGCCCCTAAAGTAAGCGCGAATACGTCACAATGCTTTTTTTATGACTGAGCTAAGCTATGAGTTGTGAGTTCTAATGAAATAAGATGAACCAACGGACTGTGTCTGATGTTGAAATGAAAGATCATCCAGTCATTGACGCACTATCAGGCTATTCTTCATTTACACTTCTACAGAAGGTTGACATTCAAAGTTCGCAGCCAATCCCAATGTTGGTGGGAAGCCGATGCGAACTCATGGAAGTGGCTACATATGTATAACGGGATATACATCTGGGGGATCAATGGGCTTTATAGTAGGCAGTAGACAATTATTTATAAACTATATTTAATGGTTTTCTTATATTAACTTTTAAAGGTAAAATTGTGTGAATTAAGTTCCTATTTTTCTCAAGATTTAACGTGACAATTAATTTAGGGACTGATTTTGATTTAAAATGAAATAATTGCTTTCCTACATGTTGAACACAGTCGTTACAGTGACAGTAGGCAATCAATTTTACTAAGGGCCGGATTACCATTATAGTTTAAGCTACAGTAAGTTTAGTATAAGATCCGTTATGAGAGAACTTTGAATTAAATTGATCTGAAATAATTGATTGTTGAGCTGGAATAATCTTGTAACCAACAATAATGACAACATTGAACAAATCAACATTTACACGACGATTCAAAAAAAATGTTGGTTAGTTGGCTGCTGGTCAGGTTCCTTGACGATCAATCCTTGTTATTATCAATGAAATCAGAGCTCACCTAGAGGTATCACGAGTAAGTATAGACTTCATCAGATGATGCCATCACATTTTTTCAGCCAATCCATTTATTTCAAATACCGTTTTATCATTTGTTGAGTGTACATTGTTCTTCGGGCCCTGCATTCAAATTCATTAAACTACACAGTATAATGATACATTTATTTTCATACCAGGCAATGTCCATATCAAATAAGCATCAATATTGTATTAGTCAATCAACGCTTGATTGTTAGCTACCTATTGTTAAATATTTAAAGGTAGTACATTTAATATTCTATGTTTTCTGGAGTGGGAATCAATAGCTGTCAATAGACATTTTATTTATTATATGTGCAATTGCAAATTGCAGGACGATTGAAATTAATTATGAAGACGATACCAAGTCTTAAAATAATTAGCGATCGTAGCGAGCTTACTTCGGGAATCTTATGCCTCTTTCTCTGTTTTTTTTTTGTTCGCGGCATATTGGCCCCACCGATTGACCAATCAAGCTGAAATTTTGAACATACACTAATATCATTCTAGAATAGGCTTTTATTGTTTTTGAGCAATATTGAATTGAAAAAGGTTGATTTTTTTTTTATTTATGAGTCATTACCGCGCGACACCCTGCTGAGTTGACCCAAGTTGCTGTCCACTCCACCCCTCCACTAATGACCAGCCCCCAACCATTAAGAAAGGGTTGTTTTTCTTTCATTCAAATGAGAAATAGGGCTCATTGGTATTCAGTGGCGTGCCGAACCTCCAGGGACCCACCCACCCCTTCCAGGCGTTAGGCTTGAACCTGTCAAGCGATTGTGCTAGAAAATAAGTAATGCCCCGGGAAGTAAGTGCGCAGCGAAATTTTTGAATTTCAGGCCAGAGGTTGTGTACAAAATAAAGGGAAACAGACATGCCAAAATTAATTTTAGTTGAAAAAAGTCATAAAAATATAGCCGCGCAGCGAAATTTTTGAATTTTAGACCTTTAAGAGAGGTACCTAATTGTAGTGTTTATAAAATACTCGTTAGTAGGAAACAGACCAGAAAAATTAATTTTATTTAGAAAAAGTCACGAAAAAGCGAAATTTTTGAATTTTGGCCGTCTTAGGAGAGGTTAAAAATTATTTTAATATGTATAAAATAACGGGGAAAAGACAAGAAAACATTTATTTCAGCTAGAAAATGTCATAAAAACAATGCCGCGCAGAGAAATTTTTAAATTTAGACCTTTAAGAGAGTTAGAAGTGTTAAAAATAACGAGAAACAGACCAAAAAAAATTATTTTATTTGGAAAAAGACATGAAAATAATGCCGCGCAGCGAATTTTTTGAATTTTAGCCGTCTTAGGAGAGATAAAAAATTATTTTAATATGTATAAAATAACGGGAAAAGGACAAAAAAACATTTATTTCAGTTAGAAAATGTCATGAAAACAATGCCGCGCAGAGAAATTTTTGAATTTAGACCTTTAAGAGAGTTAGAAGTGTTAAAAATAACGAGAAACAGACCAAACAAAATTATTTGTTTTAGAAAAAGACATGAAAATAATGCCGCGCAGCGAAATTTTTGAATTTTAGCCGTCTTAGGAGAGATTAAAAATTATTTTAATGCGTATAAAATAACGGGAAAAGGACAAGAAAAAATTATTTCAGTTGAAAAATGTCATGAAAAAAATGCCGCGCTGCTAACATTTAAGTGGTTGATTAGGACTGTATTGTCATGGCAACAACCAATTGAATGACAGAGTTTTGTACTAACTAACTGGTAACAGCTAATTGAGTCTTTAGCAAAGTATTGAAAGACCGGCCCTAACAGAGGTTAAAAATAATTTTAGTGTGCATAAAATAACAAGAAACAGACCAGAAAAATTAATTTTATTAGGAAAAGGACATGAAAATAATGCCGCGCAAGGAAAAGTTTTAAATTTTAACCCTCTTAAGAGATTTAACATTATTTTTGTGTGTTTAAAATAACGGGAAACATACCATAAAGCATTAATTTTATATACAAAAATGTCATGACAATAATGCCGCGCAGCGAAATTTTTTGAATTTTAGACCTTTAAGAAAGGTTAAAAATAATTTTAGTGTGTATAAAATAACGGGAAACAGACCAGAAAAAAATAATTTTATTTGGCAAATGCCATGAAAATAATGCCGCGCAGCGAAATTTTTTAATTCCAGACCCCTTTGAAGAGGTTACAAATTATTTTGGTGCATATTAAATAAAAATCAATGTTCATTATCTTTAAATATATTGAAAGAAATGAAAAAACGTAGTCAAAAATTATTTTTTGTGAGAAAATGTCTACCATAATAATGCCGCTTAGCGATATTTTTTAAAAGTATAATTTGATTTTGATGTATGAATTGACCGACGTGTGAGAAATTTGCAATATAGATAAATAAGCACATGCATTTTTTAATTTCGCCCAGCAAATAGCAATTTGGTCATCAATTTAGGTGACAACGTGTTATACGTATTACAATAACTGTATCTATTTACTTTCACATGACTAAACCTCAACAGTTGGAGCAGGGAGCCGCATCATCCATCACCTGAACATTCCTAGATTGCTGGACACTCCAGTGTTTAGGGGATATAAACCTTTGTAATAAGTGCTTCTAGGCCGTATTCTTTCTGATCCAAACATCTTCATTAACATTAATTGAACGCATTTCATGTTGGTTCCTTTGCGATCCTCCAAACTACCTTCAGCACCACCACCCCGGTCAGGTACCCACCCACCCACCCCCAAAAATTCCGGCGCATTTGCGCCAAATTTACATAGGTCGGCACGCCACTGTTGGTATTAGAGATATAACGCGTATCGGCGCTCGCTTATCAACGCGTTACAATGAGCGTTTTCCTAGTCTATAATATGCAAGGATGTAAAGCAGCACAGTTGGCTCAGACGCTAACTATATTTCCTTGCAATCCGGAGGTTCCGGGTTCGATTTCAGAGGCCGACCCTCCTGACTGAGGTTACTCGTGGTTTTCCTCAGTCGAGAGGGAAATTCTGTGAAGGTTACGTACTAATAGCCAAGACCGCCTCCTTCCCACTATTCATTCACAGCTATTCTACATCATAATCATTCATCCGTCGCCATTATCCTAGTGGCAATATAACATACGACTCTCACTCGATATAGCACAACAATGTTCACGCAGTCTGATACTCGAACTTGTAAAAATCACATTAAACAAAAATGTAATGTATTATGTAAACACAGGATTTCGTATCTCTTCAATGCCAATGATAATAGAAAATCGCGTTTATCTTTGTTCAATGCTTTTGGACAAGTTGCATTTTGAATGGAGCTCCTCATGGATACTTACACTTCTATATGAGAGATTGCTTAAAACGGAACAGGTTGGGTGAGTGGTTAACGCTCTGAACTTGTATTCCGGAGGCCCGGGTTCGATTCCCGCGGCCGTCCTTCCTAACTGAGGTTTTTTCGTGGTATTCCCTCAGTCGACAGGCAAATGCTGGGAAAGTACCCTACTAATAGGCCAGGACCGCCTCCTTCCCACCTACCATCCTTGACGATTCTTCACCATCATCTCCCAATTATCATCATAATCATTCATCCGTCGCCATTAGCCTCGCTGCAGAACAGTGCGACGTTAAGCCCCAGACAAAAAAACTAATAAAAATTATGTTGTTAAGCACGTACAGTATAGCATTTCTACCGTCTCGTGTGATGTTTCACGTAATATTCTGCATAACACCAACGCAGCCTTCGTGTCGCAATTCCAAAACATCCCACGTGCCACCAATCAATCCCCCCTGCAGTCAATGTTCTCACATCCAGTAGTAGCCTCGCGCCTGGGTGGTAGACTACCCGCCTGGCATCAGTGTCAGTCGTGTTGCCGACCCAGTCAGGGGCAAGTTGCTAGACCGCGCAGCAAGGTCCGCACGTGTGACGGTTATGTAATTGCGTGCCAATAACAGTGTAGTGCCTTTAGCGATGTCGTGCGCATTGCTACCGCTTTTAGGACAATACTTCGCTGTCTTTAATCTTTCGTCGTAACATTCTCAAACATTACGCTTACCGCCAAGTATCTTTCAATCATTCTTAAAGTCCATTTTACTAAACTTTCGCCTTCAAAAGTCAATATTTATATCTACTTTCGCGCTCTTTACAAATATATTCTCTCAACTTTTGACTCTCTTGTGTATTGTAACTATCCCGGGGTGGAATGTTGAGTGCGTGTTGACCAGTGGCGTGTCGGGGTGTCCAGTGGCGGCGCACGAATGAGTGGATTGTTGAATTCACTGAAGGGGCTCGCCAGTGCGGCCAGTGGCGGCAGACCGCAAGGTAATGTGTGGGTCAGTGGCGGACTGATTGGCCATATGTTAGGTTAGCGCTGTCAAGTAGATGGGGGAGGTGAAAACACCCACGCGGGTGTCGAGTTTTGTCAGCAACCGAAAATAATAAAAAAATATATAAAAATAACAATACAATAACACTAAATGCAACAGTGACACACTTTTAAGCACTTATAACCAGGAACTGGAACCCAAATGAATATCGGTTCCGGTTCCGGTTCCATTTCGGTTCCAAAAGGGTTCCAATCGGTTCCATCAAATTCAGATAATAATTGAAATCATTTTTTCTAATCGACTTTTGGGAACTTACATGCTCAGCAATGTCTAACATTAATTTGGTTCGGTGATCATGTATTTAAAAAACCATAAATGGTAGAATGCAATTTCAAATTTGAAGGGCAATGAAGTAAAACTTCAATGAAATTAATTATTTAAATTTTAAAGAACCCTCTTGGAACCGTTATGGAACCCAAATAATATTTAATATTAATGAGGGTTCCGGTTCCACCTAAAAAAATTATGGGTTCCGGTTCCGGTTCAGTCCCTGCTTATAATCTATATATATATATATATATATATATATATATATATATATATATATACATAATTTTATTACCTATACGAGACACTCACTTCATTATTCATTAAGGTATTTCTGTACCTTTGAGTTGGAGGCAGCGTATTTTTCAATATCTGTACCCCAAGGGCACTTCAGTTCATTTACTTAATTTTAAGTTGGACACTTTTGGAATGATGTGATCACGCTATGAATTGCCATATGACTGATGTCAACAAATACAGTTCTATTTATGTATTCTCTTACACAATGACTCATGTCACCATTACAAATATGATTGCATGAAGCAGAATTACTAGTTTATGAGCACCTCAAGAATCATTGAAATTGACTTCCGACTTTCTACCACTGAGTTACAGAATTATTCTTCAAACGAGCTAAAAAAACTAGAATGCGAGGCATCAATATTGAACCATATTTAAAGAAAATACTTCAAAAAGATTTTAAAAAATCAATTTGAAGACAAAAACTTACTCAAAAACACTTTTACGAACCACGCGCGTTGCACCTACGTCATACTGTCTTGTAAAGGATCAGGATGAGCCAGGATCAGGAGTGAGGAATTCCTGATTCCGGAATGCGAGAAACAAGACAGGATATTTCAATGAGAATTCCACTTTGACAAGAATTTAATCTTATTGGAGAATGCTCTCAGTAACAAAATCATCCTGCAAAGTACTACAACTATGTTATGTTACAAATTGATAAAATATTTACCTTTGCACATAATTTAAAGGAATGTATATAATAAATGGAACCTGAAAGTGAAATTACTGGAAGTATTTTTAAATGTACAACAATATAACATAATAAAGATAAATCCGTAAATTTACAATACCTAGACCACCCTCTAGACCAAACACTAACATTTCAGATCTATACCCTTAATGCCTCAAATTATGGAAGATACCCCCGAAACAATAAATAACAACTTCCTACCTGGATGTATAAATTATTTTTATCATCATGCAATTTCCATATGCATGTGTAGGTAATTGTTTTAGTACATTCCGTATATAGCACGAATATGTTGCATACGAAACCTTAGAGAATTAAATGTGATAATATTTTGCCATGCAACTCTCGAAATTGTGGAAATTCAGTTTAATGTATCAGCGTTTTACGAGCACTAATAATACTACAGGCTTATTGCAACGGACTAATTATTAAAACACTGTCAAGTAAAAGCAGAGAGCTGAGTGAAGAGCAGCTCTCTCATTGGCTGACAGCTGTCACGTGACCTTACTTGCCTCTCTGCTATTCGGTCATGATCGAAAAACGGAGAGTAACTTGACAGTGTGTTTGATGATGTTAGGGGATGATGATGAGGAATACGTATTGTGGGAAGGACGCAGTCGAGGATTATAGTGTGGAACCTTCCCATAATTTGCCTCTCGACTGAGTGAAATCGTAAATGAACTTTATTCAGGAAGACGATCCTTGGAAAGGAGTCAGGACATCAGGAAATACGAGTGTTCCAGAAAGTGTTTGAGTATATTTTTAATAATATCTGTATAGCAATTTTGTCAAAATTGTATATCGAAGTGCCCACATTTTCCGAATTATTAGATTATTATGACATTTACAACAGACGTCGCCATTAGCCTCGCTGCAGAACAGTGCGACGTTAAGCCCCAGACAAAAAAAGTATTTTAACCTAATATTTCGGCCCAGATTAACTCATATTGACATTATATAGGCAGCGTGTTTAGACAACAGATGGCACTGTAAAAAGTACATACAGAGTCACCTAATCTGTGGGAAGGAAGCTTACCTTTTGGCAAGGCGTCCAAGTCGCTGCAGTTATATGTTATGTTGCTGCACATATTACGCATTATCAATTCTTAAAATTTACACAAGTTTATCTAATGTTTATTCGCCTACAAAATATTAATAATAAAGTGTTCACAATTTCACTGAATCTGATCACAATATTAATTTGCGCGACTAAGTTCTGATTCCGAAATATTTTGAGTACATTTGTTGACATCTGATCGGTTGCTAGGTCACGGCCAATGAGAAATAAAACAGTTGACGATCTTCCCACAAATGTTGCTAATTTCTCTCACTCGTGGCGAACACTCGGTGCCTATACCAGAGGAAACAATCAAAAACTTCCATAGATACAAATCACACTGTCATATTGTGTCAAAAAAATTATTCTGCATTTTGAAATGTAAGATGGCTGTTCAAGATGCTAGAAAGGAGTTCAGTTTGCCAAAGTGCTGTAAATTTAACTCGGTTAAATAATTCATCTAGTTCTGGAACTGGGTTATCTTCTGACAGAGTTAAAGTCAACTATGCTGTCACATGGACGGAGTTAACAAATACCTATTAACTCTCTGCAGGAATTCGCAAATTTATTGAAATTGAAATAGGTATAATTCGACAATTGGCTGAATCATAGAGTAAATTGAATGGATTGTGTTTACTGTTTTTCTAGGTAACAACCAGTCAATCTTTTTTTGTACAGTACAGCCACGTTCATTGCTTCGTAGTAGACTCAAACAACCCAAATAGCATTGAGGTCATTTATCGCCTAAACTCCAGCCAAGATAATAGACCAATACACGGTCATCTGTGTACTGCGGCTTTGCCTGCCAATGCGGGCTTAGGGACCCCTAGCTGGCTTCTTTTGAATTTGACCCTATACTCGCACTATATTCACCAGTGGTCGCAATAGCTTGTGAACAAATTACTCAATGACAACTGCAGTTAGTCAAAAATTGCACAAGAACAGTTCGCCGAATCAGGAAAAGGTTATTGGATAAACATTGTATCTACGTTTACGTTCGCAGCCAAATAATATACCTCTCTAATTTCAAAATGATATTGACTTATTTTTTTTAACTTGTTTTAAGGGGGCTCAACCGATCGAACATTCCAAAATATTTATTTTTTGAAATTACCATCATGAATAACTTTTTTCAACATTTCAACTATATTTAAGTATAAAAGAATCATAAAATGTCATTTAACTTGCAACTCCTGTCTTACAGCGAGGTTTCAAATTATTGCCTTCCGAGAATGAACAAAACTTTAACACAGGAGGTATAGGAAAATCAGTGCGTTTTTGGTTTATAACTTCTAAAATAGCACACGTTGGTATTGTTTTAAATTTTTTTCCTAATAGGATATCCATATATATACCAGAAAATAAGTTTTTTGTTCAAAGTTGGGACTACATAAAAATTAGATCTTCATTATTAGCCTAAATGTGACACGATTTTACCTGTCTGCCATAAGATAACATGGGGAAGAAAACTCAATTTATCTCAGAAACTAGACACGAGATGTGTTTAATTTTTTCAAGGATTGTGTATGGCATGAATATCAATATGGAGACAATAAATTATGAAAATCTGAGACTATGCCCGATTGGATGAGCCACCTTAAGCTAATAAGATTTTGTCGAAGAAAAAAAAATCTGGATTGAGAATATAGCAACCCGCACATTGATACATTCATTTTTAGTAGACATATTCAGCTAAAAGTCTGTAGAGCAGCAACTTTCATACGAATATTAATTCGCAACGCGTTACCCAGAGCGTTTCCTGGTCGCTAACATTATGATTGATTCAATCTTATCTGCGTATCAAAGTATAAAACCTGCCATGTGTTCCTTGAGGGACACTTGAGTGAGCCCTGAGGGACACTTGAGTGATCCTTGAGGGACACTTGAGTGATCCTTGAGCGCACTTGAGCCGCCCGCTGGGTTTATTGATGGGATATTAATATCGGGCAATCATCACGGCGCCCCGGACCACGGGGGAGGGGGAGGGGAGGGGGGGGGTCGATATGATATGTTCGCATGAATGACTCCCACGTGACCAATATAAAGCTGGTATTTGCGAGATCTAGGACGAGATATCAACCGTTATTCATTTCTCAGTCTTAAAATAAGTATTCTATTTTGCATGTTTTACATTGATTTGTTATCTAAGTGGCAGATATAGTTTGACAAAGCGCTCGGCCGTTTTAGCAAATTGAGAGAGAAAAATTGTTTCATAAGTGTGTAACTTTGACAGGATGTTCACATGATCAGTCTGATTGTATGTTAGTAGCACTTTTTTTTATTTTAAACTATGAAATGTCCGATACGACTGGAGACCATACCCGTGAACCAATTGATCTCAAATTTAATCATACGATAAAAGACAAACTTAGGGATATCACATGACACATTTTTCAAATTAAATTTCAAACGGCACCCATTGAGACAAAAAATATTAAAAAAAATCCAACAAAAATCAACTAATTACTACCAACCCTAAGGGCCAGTCTTTCAATACTCTGCTAACTTTTAAACTGTTGATTAGGACTGTATTGCCATGGCAACAACCAATGACATTCCTAGAATGACCCTAACTAACTGTTAAGAGCTTATTGAGACTTAAGCAGAGTACTGAAAGACCGGACCTAAGTTGGTCTTTTATCGAATCATGATTAAAATTTCAAATAATTTCGTCAACCCATCTCGTCTCCAATCGTATCCAAAACCGTGCCTCAAACAAACGGCAAAATCGCTCACTCTTATAGAAAACGTTGTGTGTGAGACTTTATAAGGAAGCCTTCACATTACTTGCGAATTAACATTCCTGTGAACGCTGCTTCTTAGACCATTTGAGGATTTTCACATTTTCTTACATTTTCTCCAAGAATGGACATGAATCGTTCTTCCCGTCTACCCTTTACATGTAGTTGGAATCAATAATTGGTCCAAGATGTTTCTCTGTAGTTAGAGGGGTTAAGGTTGCATGAGGGGATGAGATTTTAAAACCCAAAAGTGACTGAAATTTGGACTTTCACAATTATTTGTTGTTGAACCTGAAGACTCACGGCAATATAAAATAGCTTAGTCACACCGGGCATTATCTGGCTATTTTATGATATTTAAATGAGTTCTACCAATTTGCCCTAATTAGAATGCAGGTTGTACGAGTGAGTACACTTTAATGAAAACTTCATTCGGGCCACCTGCATAAGATAACGGCTGAATATAAAAAATCGGTATTTTTTGTGCACATCCGGAATCATTACAATTTGTCAGTCTGCTATTTTATAATGTAATGTCATTAATATTTAATTGGGAAAAAATTAAATACTGAAATAAAATTAATTGTGATTATGTTGGTGAGGCCTCAAGATATTCAGTACTCCCCCCCCTAACTCAAGAGTTTCATTGTTTACAGCACGTTCCATAGTCATAAATTTCCCAGACCCTCATAAAACAAAACCTTTTTCATACAACCTTTTTGGTTATTGAATAGAAATTGACCCTCGCAATATTGAACACTTTAAGTGCCAAGACAACAATGTCAGGTAGATTGGCGGAAGGATTCGAACCCCCTTAAGGGTGAGTGCAGCCCCCCCCCCCCCCTTACTACCCTACTCATACGATCATGATCCAGTTCAATTACAATCGAAATCAAAATGGAGGCAAGATTCAAGTTAAACTTTATAATGCTTGTTTCATGCAATTATAGAATGCATTTGTAAGTTTTCGTTTGTATAAAATTCGTGATTTCTTTTGTTTGACCTTGAGTTCGATCATGATTCAGATTTCGATTGCGTTCTTACAACTCAATCGAGATTTGGATCATGATCGAATCCTCAGAGTGAACAAGGTATACCTCTAGTGGATAAAGCCTACTTTTACAACTGCACACGGTTTGAATACATCTCAATCTGACACTTGATCTCCATTGCATCATGGACGTGGTAGCTGACCTTGGCAGTGATAAGCCCACTGACCCAGATAACACAGTATATAGGAAGCTGCCTTATCTCTCTCTAGTCTGTTGTCGGTGATATCAGGCTGACTCTCGCACGCACTGTTGCTGAGCGAGCGTAGCGAACGTGATCACTACGGTACTCTTATGGCACTTTCTCTCTGTGTGTGTGTTTGTTTATTTTTGTTTGTTTATTTTTTTGCCTGCAATTCCCAGGTCAAACCGCACAACCTATCGATCAGAAATTTTGATTCTATGCGGTCTCTGGGCTCGTTTTTGGACGGGATCCCGGGATTGGCTCAAACTTAAAAAAATATATTTTGATTGGTTGGTCCGATCAATTTAAAATTTTGCTGCGAAGTCATTGCAACCAACATTGTCCCCAATCGTACAAATCGTACAATCGTCCCATTGGTTAAAATTTAAAATCATCTTTCCCGTGATTTTTACTTTAAACTTTGCTTAAAACTTTGCAAAACTTTGCATACCTACAGTATTTTTGTCAATTTAATGACAAATCTGTCGTTATTTTCAAAAGTTAATTGTCATTTTAAGGACATTTTATTCTATTATCTTGAAATATTTGAACAATGAAAACTAAATTTTTATCACTCAATATGCTTCAGTTCCAAGTCATGTAGAGCATTGCAAACGTATATCAAATCGGATGCAGTACGTAGGCTCGCTCATCAACGCGTTACACTGAGCGTTTTCCTAGATTTACGTTTTCCTAGCTCCAGAAGAGTATCTAGCAAGCATTGATGTCTGTAGTCTAACTACACATAATCTTGTTCATTGATTCATTAGTTTGTTACGTTAGCAAAGGAAGGAGCATCGAATACGCTCTGATCATGCGGCGTTACATTGCCCCGGTGCCGCTCTTATCTTAACATTCGTTGTTCCTGCTGCGCTGTCTTGCCAAACAACCAATTGTTTCCCGTAACGTGTAGTTCAGTGGTTAGCTCTCTGTGCTGTGGCCTTAGAGACCTTATTCGAACCCCAGTCACGGCAGAGAACATACAAGAAGACATTTAACGTCTAACCAGTCTATCATGAACAAATATATTAATTTTATTATATAGGTAATATTTTAACGTAACGAAAAATATCCGACCGAACCGGGGCTCGAACCCGGGACCTCTCACTTGCCGTGCGAGAGCTCTACCAACTGAGCTACCCGATCGGGCGGACGAACATTAGACACAACGCACTGATGAGGGTTAAAGATCTCCGAGGAGAATGGAATAAAGGTAGAGAATGCTCACTACGAACTGTCATAACGAGCATCGTCACCGGTGAACATGATTTTAAATATGATATCAATTGGTTCACGGGGTTTGTCTCCAATTATTCCTGATTGATTGTTTTGCGCGGTTTTGGTGCAAACCAGCGTCTATTATCAGGGCAAAAGGCTAAATTAGAAAGTTCTACTAATATACAATCGGACTGATCACGTGAACATCCTATCAAAGTTATACACCCACTTATGAAACGTTCTATTACATTCAATTTGCTCCAAAGGCAGCGCACAATTCATGTTATAAAACATGAGCGTCGTGAAAGAGAAGAGAAACTGTTTGAACATTTGATTGAGTTTCTTTTAAAATGAACTCTATTTCAATATTCTTGATTTGCCGCCTTGTTGCATCGACATCAAATCAATTACATTCCGTGTTATTCCTGTCGTCGGATGCGAAGTATTGAGCTCTATTTATACGCCGATCATGTAAGAAACCAATTTCCCAAGCGTCAATTCCTGCGCACGTCTCTTAAAGAAACTCTCTTCATGGAAAACTCATAGATCCGTCTGAGTCTGACGTCACAGCAGTGGCGTAGGTCTGTTCTAGAACGCTTACGCAATTCCATTCGGATGGAATCAGGCCACGGCTATAAGGATTAACATTGCATGGAATCGGATTCCAGTGGAATTGGGAATTTAAAAGTTCTAGAATAGGGCCCCGGGTGCGTCTTTCCATACCCTAATCGAGCCCAACTCATTGATTTGAAAATTTGCATTTTACTCGCATTTAACGCCGAATCTATCCGGAATAACCAAACTTTCTAACACTCCATTCATAATGAAGCAGCTAAGTGAGGTGTCTCCGCAGCATTGGAGGTTTTACTCACGTAATTATTGACAGTTTGAAAGTAAAGAACATTGTTCGGAAAGTAGATTTAAACACTTTATAAGACGATACAAATATCTCGATGTCAAAATTCGGACACGAGACAAAAATGCAGTGGATTATAATCAAGGCAAAACAAAATGAGCAGAAGAGGTTGGTTTTCATCAATAATTATAATAATCATGAATATTAAATTATGACCAATATTTCAGGTCAATACCATAAGCATACGCAAAAGTCCGATATACACCCCAAGTACATATACTTTTGGACTTTGCATTAATACCAACGAATTTGTAGATCAGACTAGATTATCTAATATTGTCGGGTGGGTTTATTGTAGGTTCAATATACCAATTTAAGATGGTTGTTAATTCGTGTTTTTGTGGGACGATACAGGTATACCAGGTGTTTAGGTGCTTAGGTAACTATACCTATAAGGTACGTACTAAGAATTGACAGTAGGAAGTCATTTGAAGGATGACATAAAATAATTTGAATTGCTAGAAAATATGTTGTTCAGTACTTTAGTCTCTTAAACAGTTGTATTGAGTTGGGCTCTATTAGGGTATGGAAAGACGCGCCCCGCGTGGCTCTGGGTAACGCGTTGATGAGCGAGCCAAAGTGTTGCATTCAATTTGATATTTGTGTGCAAGTTGCTGCTACAGGTCTTGGAACTGATGCGTCAAGAGCTTGCAGTGATCAAATATCTGACCGTAAAATGTCAATAAGTTTTATGACAGATAAGTTTGCAATTTTACACAAATACCTATTTGTGTACCTATTTGTAATGCCTATTTTTTTCTCGATGACCACCAAGTCTTAATAGGATAAACGATTCCCGAGGGTAAACAACGCTACATTTAAGTGTACACTTGATTAATTTGATTTAATGATTTTTTTTTGATTTTTTATGATTTTTTGTAATTAATTTTTTTCTGTTTTTAAATGACTTTTTGAATTTTAAATATTTTACGTGATAATTTTTTTATTTTTTGTAATTATTTGATTTTTGAGTGCTTTATTTGATTTTATGACTTCATTTTTTTTTCGAAGTGTACACTGCTTTTTTAGTTGTTCACCCCTCGACAATTCCTTTTTTTAATTATAAAAAAATCACAGGATCTCGTTCAAAAACAAAAGACGGCTCTAATTGTACAAATTTTCAGATCTATCGGTAGAAAGGTTTAACCTGTGCACTGCTGGAAAAACAAACAAAAAGCAAAAACACAGAGATAAAGTGCATACGTCGTCAGTCGTGGCCCTTATGTTAGACCGTGGTCGTGGCGTAAAGAACACACGCTAAACAATGACTTATCAGCCGAGAAATGAACCCAGAAAAGTGTGCAAGGATCAGAATCATTGAAGTGATCTGCGTGAAGGGGGTGGGGTGGGGGATTACGACAGGAATGTTTTGTCAGACGGATATTTCCTTCATCTAGTTACGCCTCTGCGTCACATCCTGTCAAGAAGTCCCCCCGCCCTCGTGTCTCGCGTGCATGCAACCCGCACGACAGCGGAGTTAGTTGTGTTGCCTATGCCCCAGGCGTTGAGAGCACGGTAATACTGTAAAGCATAAGGGTGTTGCATTAACATGATACACGGATACGACGACATTTGAAAATATGTTAACAAGATATTGGAGGAGCATAGACGCAAATTCTGTAATCTCCAACAAACCCATTTTTGAGTTAGATATGAAATCAAATATTGTTTTTATTTCTCCACATTCTAAATAATTGCAAAAGGAATTCTTCAACTTCAAAGCTTGAATTAAAGACTGATTCTGCTTGCTATTTGTATATGAAATCCGACTGGTGTTCCTATTTTTCTTCGAACTATGCGGAGTAGTGATAGATTGTTTTTTGCATTTTTGCATTCAACATAATCTAACAACTTACAATTGCATACAAAATGATTGTATATCTCAATTTCATAATTCAATTATAGAATACGAATAACACAAATGGTGGCAGAAGTAAGCATTTTACCGCTTTGAAATAAAATATAGAATTAAATGTTTTTTTTTAATTTTAAATCAGTGGTTCTCAACCAAATGGGAAATTTGGCTTGAACCTTTTAAACAAATTCTCATAATTGTGAAGAAATTGTTTTAAAGTAACCAAAAGAAAAGAGAGGAAAACTATTGTCCATAACGCATGATATAGTCCAAATTAAATAGGTAATTACATTCCGCGTTACCCGGGCCTATGCGTCACGGACCCGAATTTGGCTGGAAAATTGGCCTTATAAACGAGTACATATTCCTACGCTAACATGATTTCTCCGGAAGACCGTACTTACAGAGAAAATTAAAGATACCCGAATATTTTGTGAATGTGTTTTGTAATGAAGGAAAGGATGTGCGTTGTGAAAAATATCCGACCGAACCAGGCACCTCTCACTTACCGGGCGAGAGCTCTACCTACTGAGCTACCCGGTCGGACGGACGGACATTAGACACAACACACTGATGAGGGTTAGAGATCTCCGAGGAGAATGGAATGAAGGTAGATAATGCTTCTACGAACAGTCATACCACCGGGGACGATGCTGTCACCATGTCTCTTTGCACTTGCGTGCGCAACCCTCTTTTACTCGACTTAACGAGTTGCTTTTCAGCTCGAATGATGAGAATGTAGGTTTCTGTGGAAAACTTTGAGGATGGTATGAATGGGGTTCGGTCGGATATTTTTCACAACGCACATCACTTCGTACCATTGTTGAGTTATTCCGAATAGGGAATTCTCCTCTAAATTAGATTTCCAAATCATTGCATTATTTGCAATTATTTGTAGGGGAGACGTAGCTGAATACAGAATGTTATTAATTTTGTTGTGGGTTCAATAGTTCTCTCGGAATTGATTTACAAAGTTTGATATCTTTCTTCTAACTTTAAAACAGGAAAATTGTTATTGACGTCATAACTCATATGTTGTCATAGCAACAAAGTATATCACACATTGTTGTGGACTTAGAAATTACATCACAACCCAGATCCCGCCAAAAATGTCCCATGACATTTGAAATTGATTTTTATGAATGAAAATGTTCTATTTTTTCAAGTGATAAGAGTGTTTGTGTTTAATATTTGTGTTGTTGTTTACGAATTTCCCTTAATAAAATTAGCGGAGAATTCCCTATTGCAATGCATTGATCAATAAATTGAAGCGCTAAATGCAGATGAAGAGCGACTCAATTAATGCAAATTATTTAATTAATGAGAATGTGCTAATGAATCACAAGGCCAAAGCACTTCACTTCCCATCACGAGTGAGTTTACAACAAGTTTGCACAGGTCTATCAGCAGCTGAAAGTCCATAACGCAGTTCGTTTGATGAAGTTTGCCAGTTTATTGAAGCTGATGGACGAAGTTGACTCAAATAGTAATTAATTTGTGCTAATTTATTGATTTTGAACGCCAAAGGTCATGTGTTATGAATACTTTGGCCGGTGCAGGCGCGTTGCTGCCAGCTATGCGACGATGTTATTTATTTCATACCTATAGTATGAGTCAAAAAAGCAAAACATGCCTTGTCCACTTTTACAAAATAATTGAGTTATGCCTGAATTACACGGTTCAAGTTTCCTTGAAGGAGTTGAATTTAACTCTTGATTTCAAAATAACTTGAAAGATAATTTAGACGATTTAATGTTTATTGTGATTGAAGTTGCGGTGAAATAACCATTGGTTGAAGTATTTCAAGACTTGAAGTAAAATAGGACATGTTCTAAGTGAAAAGGTTGAAGAGATGTCTTGAATTCAAGACTTGGGCGCGTGTTAAATGCTTCAATGTTTCATTTAGACGATCCAAGTCTTGAATTCAGCCCCCTTGAAAGGGTTGAATTCAAGGAAACTTGAATCGTGTAATTCAGCCTTTAGCCACTGATTTGTTTTCAATCTTCATCTGCAACTTATGAGTAAAACAAAGTTTAAAACGCTTCAACTCCGCGTTTTAAAGTTACTGAACTAAAACTTTTCTCCTCAAATTCAAAACACGTTGTATCCTACAAATGATAATGGTGTAGTTATTTTAAAATCTCGCCTTATTCAGAAGATATTTTTTACGTAATTGTAGTTCTAACATAATTTCGTAACTTTTCACAAATAATTTCAAATAAATCAATAGCAAATAATATTAATTTGATGAAAACTTAAAAAGTAAAAAATGTGATTAAATCCTTTATCTGAAACTTTTCTCCCAACTGATATATGTCAGCGTCTTACGCCCTTTCATAAAAAATAAGAAAATAAACAAATATGAATATAGCGAGTTTAACTTATATAGGACTTATGTCTATGATCAAGGCACATGTTAAAACCGCACTTACTGCCGTAGCATCAATTCTATTCAAATTATTAATAGCGTTGGAATCAATAGATAATTGTAGGTACTCGTTAAGAAAGTCCTAAGTACTTATTTCATTTAGTATAATAAAACGAGTGCAGCTCTTACATTTGTCACAGCAGAGTTTGAAATAAGTTTGTGATTTACTTGAAACACATTTTATGTCGGTTTGGCGCTTTGTCTAATTAAGCTACGGCAGAATGTGTGGTAGCGGTTAAATTCTCAGAATTAATTTCTCTTTGATGTCTTGTAGAACGCTTTTTAATTTTGATTTAATAATTATTACCTGTATTTTTGCTTGAAATTCATACGCGATTGTATGGAAAATATTACTCTTGGGAGATGAAACATTTCAACACGTTGGTCAACGATAAAGAACTATTGATTCTTTTCAAATTTGATTTGAATGGTGCAGGGAAAGAACGCTATAAGTCATTATTGTTTGAAAAAATGAGTTTTAGGTGAATTCTTGTAATAATTTTTATGAGCTTTCAGAATATACCCTAGGTTTTAGAAAATATTTCCACAAAGTCTTGAAAAACGCAATTGAAATATCGATTTGTATGGAAGATACACAAGTTACAACATATAACTTCGTTTATCTCAGTTTCATCCGAATGTGACTGATAGCATTCTTCCCCTGTTAAATTCATGTGTGTCGTTTTAGAAGAATATACTCGTCTGGTCCTTCCACTTGATTTCATGGTATGTAGGTGAAGGTGGCTTCGCACATACTTTTGTCAAAAACACACAAAATATATATATTTTTGGAGGAAGTTTTAAGTCCAGGACGGTCTCAGAAATACCCCAAATTTCCCACATTTTGAAGTGATACTAGCGCTCGGCCGTTTAGAAAATTGAGAGAGAATATTGTTTCATAAGTGGGTGTAACTTTGATAGGATGTTCGTTCACATGATCAGTCTGATTGTATATCAGTAGAACTTTTTTAATTTTTGCTTCTTGCATTGTTAATTAGGCGCCGGTTATTCAACAAAACCGCTCAAAGCTATGAAATTTCCAATACCTACTATTGGAGACGGTTAAAATTTTAAATCATTTCGTCAACCCATTTTGTATCCAATCATATAAAAAAAGTGCCTGCAACAAGCTGCAAAATCGATCGCGCTTGCTCTACCATTGGCAATCTTGAATACGAATTATAGTGGAATTCACATTTGAGCAGCATGGCGCTCTATATATGTATGGCAGACATAATAACTAATAAGCTTGCATTTCGTTCCAAAATTCAAATATAGTTCCACTGTTCACTACCTGAGCGCCACATGCTCAAAAGTAATTTCTCAGAATCCATTCTAAGAACTTGTTCAATTCCCCATGGAGCTGGTATCGCCAAAAATGTTCAAGTGTCCCCACCTCTCCTATAGTAGTGTGAAGCTAGTTCCATGCACGATGGAAGGTATCTTCATACACCTGTCAGAGCTCAGCTCAGTTCCAGCCTTTTCATTCCTTTGTTATCCTCTGCCATGAAGAATGAATGATCTCCCTCTTTGTCGGAAACTCGCCAGAAAACCCGCTCTCAAAGACTCCATTACGTCAGAGAATACAATGTCATCCTTCGTTGATAAAGCACTGATAATATATACAAACCCTTGGAGCTGTTTTACTTTAATTAGCAATGAAAACCGTTTCCATTAATCTTCTCTTCATTATGATACTTGCATAGCAGATTATGGGAGGGACTGTCGAAACTCACTTGTTAGCGAATTCGTTGAGCTCGACGATACGAATTCTTGTATTTTGCGTCAAAACGTGATAACGAAGAAGTGTTCTTAAAAAATAATCACGAAATAATTTTCGAGATTTATCATACAAGATATTTTGACATTTTCAGCTTTCCCACCCACAGACTTCTTAACATGTATCACCATAATACATGAAGTGACCACTGAATTATTGCTTCTGATTGATTAAATTTATATTTGATTTTTTAAGAATAATCACAGCATCATACACTCAGAAGATTTCAATACATTTAGGTCAAGTTCTTCTACTCTGCTAAAACGAATAATTTTAAGTCATTCTGGGAATGTCATTTGTTGTTGCCATGACAATACAGTCCTAATCAACCGTTTAAAAGATAGCAGAGTATCGAAAGACTGGTCCATAATATCTATAGTGTGGTGGGTTATTCGAAAAGAGCTCTATGTTCACGCGTTGATAAGTTTGTCACTTCCGTGGACAAATACTGTGTGCGAGTAGCTGATTTATAATGGTCTCTATCATGGAATCAACAAAAATTTCAAAATACTTATTTAAGCTCTACTGATTTTTTTTGTTGATAAAATTCGTAAAATACATATTTGTCTTAAAATTTAATCTGTTCTACATATTCAACACGTGTATTTCACATAGATTGTCTGATCGGGGTGACCTGGGCATTTGGCAATAAAACAAAGCATAAACAATACCATTGGTGAAACGCGTCTGCATATTGAGAGAAATATTACTTATTACATTTGGAAACAGTGAAATTAAATGACATCTAATTCGTCTATACTGATTTTACAAAGACACTAATTTTGTTCCGATTGGCGAAGACCAAAATCAAAAATAATGTCATAAAAGTCAGGGGGACATTCAAAATTTCCTTGTCGTCTCGTTTCAATTGATACGACGGCGTCACTAACATACGGCGTCACTACCATAGATAGCAGTGAGCCTATCAATTTCAATCAATTAAATTAAATTTATGGTACTTTAATGGCTGTCAGGAAAATGCTTCCTCTTTGGCCTATCAAGTGAAACAAGATGACACTTCCAGGTGTTTCCTCCAGCCCCTGCGCGCTAGGCAACCCCCACGACACCCGTGCTCGGCGGGCCAGTATGATTCTTGCGCCCCTGGCAGTGCTGGCAACCCGCCAAGACGTGGTTTATAGTTAGGCAACCCGCAACACATATCGATCGCCCAGATTGTGTCTAGTCGAAGATATTCCTAGAGTGTTCATCACTTTATACTCTGTAGGTGATCGTCCAGACGGTCTAGGGGGGTCGGCAACCTTTTTTGATGAAGGAACCAATTTCACAAAAATTAATACATTATAGATAACAATGGAAGCCGCTGTAGAGGCAATCAAATATAATACACCGAAAATAATAAATTAATTACTAGTTTATTTTGATATTTTGACGAAGTCCCCAGTTTTTGCCCCGCAGGGCTTGTTTTTAGAATTTCGACAATTTAAAAGTGATTCTTGGACTCTAAAATGAACAGACTGAATCAAATAACCTTCCAAATGTTGCCCCGCAGGGTGTTTTATTTTCCAAATTTTCAAATTTTTCGACTCAGATTTGTATCTAAATTATAAAGAGCCCTTCAAGAACCATCAAGGAGCCGCAGGTTGCCGACCCCTGGGCTAGGAAAACGCTCCATGTAACGCGTTGATAAGCGAGCCCTCGTATTGCATGCGATTGCAAGTGAATGTTGCTGCTCAAGAGACCTTGAAAAGAGCGAAACGAAATGCTTCAAAGAAGCAGTGATAATATATATGAAATTTCCTTCAAGAAATTTTACAAATATTTATAATTATAACCCGCATAATATGGCCGTAAAATTTCAATAACTTTTAATCCTAATTCATCGCAGTCTGTAAAGTGACTAAAACACCTAATATTTTTGTACCGATGACCATGCAAAATTTGGAAGTTTAATTTTTCAACTAATCATAGGATCTCGTTTTGATTTATAATGATGATCTTGAAATAATCATTCTGCCTTCTCGCTAGAAGAAGTTGTGATCGAGCCCCACAGATTTCAACACGAGATGCAAAGCAAGAGAGCAGTTAAACCAAACCGACCTCTCTGCAGATCTGCGTGACAAGAGAGAGGCCAATGAGGGAAAGTTCTCTACCCATCATACTTCTCATCCTTACCTATATTCTTCACAGTCAATCTTAACCCATAAAAAAACACTCCGTGTAAAATACCGGCCAAGTCTCTTCAACTATAAAAAAAATAGAAGAAATCTAAAAATTCAGCACTGAAAAGGAGTGATATCAAAAAATGGGCCAAGTCAAAACTTAATTTTAAAAACCAAAATATACTTGGCGCATCGTGCATATAGATCGTTTAGAAGTATAGGCCAGATGTGTGATTGACATAAAATCTATCTACCCTATAATGCCGTAAAAAAAGATGCGCCAAGTATATTTTAGTTTTTAAAATTAAGTTTTGACTTGGCCCATTTTTTGATATCACTCCTTTTCAGTGCTGAATTTTTAGATTTCTTCTATTTTTTTTTATAGTTGAAGAGACTTGGCTGGTATTTTTACACGGAGTGTTTTTTTATGGAGATATCACTAATTTTTTTTAGTTTATTAACACAACTTGTAAGACATATCGGAGCAACAATGAGAATGACTAATTCATTTTAAAAAATACGCCATTTACGAATTGGTTACTAAGAAAAGTTTTGTTTGGTTCTAAATATAAGCTTAAAGGGATATTCCATGAAGAATTGCGAAAGCATCGTTCCAATCGGTCCAGCCATTTTCAAGATATGGCATCACTTCCGGATTTCAATATGGCGGCTGAAATAACTGCCACCTAGAATTTATTTCTATAAATGGTATGTATCATTATAAGCCTTCTGAATAGATATTCATAGGTTTTTATATAACAGAGAAGTGAATTTTCGCAGATTTCGCATAACTATGACGTCATTTCCGGTTTCAGTAATTAGACAACTTTAGTTTCACTATTGATATTTCATATAGAGAACCGTCTGAATCGATTGGTGCTAGTTTTATTCCGATCGGTCTAGCCATTTTTGAGATATGATGTCACTTCCGGTTTCAAAATGGCGGCTTCCGGTTGGTTTTATAAAAAAGGCACCTCAGACGCCAGAAGTGCACATGTGGTAAAAATTTCAGATCGATCGGCTCAGCCGTTTAGGCTGTGGCGGTGATAGCGGTGTTTCCTGATATCTGAATCATCATCTAAAGAAGAAGAAGAAGATTATAGTGATGTAATTTCACTGTTTTCACGGCCCTCTAGCTCGCAAATGGCATAACCTATTGTTCCAAAATTTGGTATATGGGGTGGGGTGGGCCATAGCTCGAAATTAAGATATTTCACAACAATGTGAGGTTTTCCAATTTTATGATCCAGTAGGCCGAAAATGCAATGTTGTTGCTTACAGTAAAAGTGGTTGGTCTGCTCCTCAGTTTATTAGGCAATTACGGTATGTTGAGTGAGTGTGAGTGTATAGTACGACTTGGCTGGGTGGAGCGACCGCTCCACTAGATATGTCATGTATTACCAGATGCATAGCCGTGCGACAAAAAATAAACATTTTAATATTTTGTCATATTCTGTCTGTAGATTAAAAAACTCTCAAGGCCAAACTCACTACTCAGCCATCTCCAATACAGAGATTGACAATTAAACAAATTACGTGCAGTCAAACTATTTTCAATGGCACGTTGTGTTGAGCCTGTTTTCAGTCTTGATGCTTCATTTTTGATGCTTCATTTTGTCTTCCCAATAAATAATTTCAAAAAATCAGATAGTAACGACCCATTACAGCCTAATAGACTAATTAATGCCGCACACTGGAGTACTTTATGACCTCTAGTGCGACCTTAAAGAGTTAAATACTATTTTTTTTTTATTATTTTACTAAAATTATCGTATTTAACACTTTGAGGTCGTACCAGAGGTCCTAATGAACTCCAGTGTGCGGCATTATTTAGTCTATTAGGCTGTTATGGGTCGTTACTATCTGATTTTTTTAAATTATTTAGTAAGAAGACAAATTTTCAAAAAATCGCTTTGACGAACAGTGCGATTCCCGTTCGCTTCCGTTTGCCTCTTAAACCATCTCATCTCTTCACATCTCTACATCTGTATATGAACGACAGATTAAAGGTGGATAACTTGCTTTCATATACATTATTGTCAGAAAATTTTGTCATTCTCTATCATTCCCATCATTTCTCTTTCTCCATCTATTCATATTCGGATTCTTCCAATGAACATCAATAAAACATATGACCATGAAAGCCAGCAATGTGCAGCGCTTGACTCGACCAAGTCGCTGTCGTCTTGTTACAAAGCAGAGTGCTCCGCCAACGTCTTTGCTACATCACTTCCGTCTGCTAATGGCTATTTACACGAGTCTTTTGTTTCTCCTGCAGTCCCCGACACGTGTTCTCTTAGATACAACAAATAGACGCTAATGAGTCGCTTATCGACCCGGCAATGAGATTACGTCATCTGTAAGAGGCAATTCACAGCGCACGTGGGTACTGGAGTGACGTAATTAGTTCGTTAATTAGTTCATAGTTGCGCGAGCGTTAAGGACAGATATCAATACAATTTGATTTCTTCTTGAAAAACAAAAATGATTGCACAATTAAATACAGAGATTAGCCATTTATAATTGTACACGTAATTTAAAAAAAAACTTTTTTCAAGTTATCATTGTTTATTTAAAGCATGTTTTTCAGTCTTGACATTTCATATTTTCCTGTTTATGAACTGCAAATTTAAAAGATTATGACCACCGGGGATTTTTTTTGCAATTCATAAAATGACATCCCATTTGAGATTGTCAGAAAATTGTTCCAATCTAGATAAGTTTCATAGTGAACAGCAGAGCCAAGCTAAAATAATAGGTATGAATCATTTTGATCTATTTAGATCATTTTGACCATTTTCAATTGCAGTTGGTATTTAATACAAAAGAATAATTTCGACCTGCGTAATTTTTAATAAAACAATAATTAAAAAACTCATACTTCAAGTTGTGTTCTTTAGATTTTGGACGAGTTTAATAGCTCATTTTCAAAACGTTGACATATCCCGCATGTTTTGCCCCTTTTTAGTCGGTCGATCTTCATGAAATCAAAACTATTATCTCCTGTCATTTATTAACTAGTAGAAATGATGTTTGTTGGTTGAATTATTTTCGAATTGTTATGCTTTTCTTTGATTTGAACATACTTCTGAATATAACTCAGCAGTTACAAAGTTAACAAGATAATGAGAAACCACCATATTTATTTTCAATCTTTTATGTTGCATGAAAATAAAACTACTTCTGCACTTTTTATGGTGGCGTGGGTAGGGGGGGGGGGGGGGGGATGTTGACTTGCTCGGTTCCATGACATCAAGAGTCAATAAATATTGTTTTAGTCCATGAGAAGTAAACCTCTTCTCCGATCTCTTCCAAAGCTCTGACGAACACGATCATATCCTCGATCCAGAATTCTGTTTGAGAAACGTAATCCTGTGTCCAGCATAAATATTATGGCTTCTCGAGATGGCTTGTGATCATCTTGTTCCCTGGGAGAATAAATGAGAAGTCCTACGTTTCTTAGCAGGTTCATTGGTCGAGAGGGGCGTGGGGGGGGGGGGGGGGGGCGGGTGGCATGAGAAATATATTTATAGCTCCGTCCACCCATGGCTATAATTTGTCCGCTTCACCATCATCTCATCAGAGATTTAAAAACAGAACTATTTACTGCAAAATATTATCATTTCCAGAGAATTTGTAAATGTTTTACTTTGCAGGTGACATTAGTCTAGATACAAAATATAGGCTTAAAATGTCGTCAAAATCACGTAGAACGCATCAAATTCAATTATAAAATAAAAAATTTCCGGGGCCCTAGACCCGCATGGTGCTGGGGGGGGGGGGGGCAATTTTTTTTTTTTTTTTTTTTTTTTTAACAATACATATCCCCGCATGGATAGAATACTTCAAATTCGACCACTCAGCAGGTTCCTGGTCTGGTCGAGTGTAAGCTTGAGTGTTCAGCCCAACACTCACCTGGTTGTGGTGTGGGAATCAATTGCCGACAGGTTTCCTGCTACATGAATACCATTCAAGCAGAGTGGAAAGTTGAGAGGAAGTTTTAGTTGAGGCTTCAAGTCTAATCAGGCGCGTAGGAATAGGGGGGGAAAGGGGGGAACGGACCCTCCCTGTCTGGAGCCTGACCCCCCCCCCCTGCCAGAGATCCTGACCCCCCCTGCTAGAGACTCTGACCCCCCTGCTAGAGATCCTGAACACATCCAGATATTCACAAATGTTGATTATGTGTTGCACAGAATGCACAGATTTGCTCCATTATGAGGTTGAATTCTCAAAATTTTCTCAAGTTTTGCAAAACTAATTGAACAGAGGTATTAACCAATGAGACAACTCATTACTCATTTGTCCAACATGATCATCCTCATGAATCAAATTAAATAATTACACATTAAACTAATAGATTCCTAAACATATAGGTACAGATGTTTCTTATTGATTGCTTATTGCTGTTGTTCTTGCAACCTTTTTCAGAGGTCGATTCCAAAATCAAATCGATTCTCTTTCACTAGAATTCAAGTATTTCCCTGCGGGGCCATTTAGGATTTTGTCAAATAACAAAATTTTATTTTGTCTCTTGTATCCCCAAGAATATTGCATAGGACACACATTATACATTTCTTTAAAAAATATGACAAAACAGCGTCGAATTCGATTCTTTTTTATCACGTTGTAAAAAAATGCCCTGCGGGGCCATTGGGAATTCTATAAAAACAAGTTTTCTTAAGTTCCCACAGAATATTGCATATCAAACATTTTACATTTCTTTGAGAAGAATAGCTAAAAATTCGATTATTTTGTATCAAAAATTAAAAAAAGGCCCTGCGGGGCTAGCTGGGGGGTGAGTCCCCCAGACCCCTTGTAGCAGTGAGTGTAGAGTGACCTTTTCCTGACATCCATCGATCCCCTATAATTTTGACCCCCCCCCTGTCAAAATAAAGTTCCTACGCGCCTGAGTCTAATACACTAAAAGTGTTGGAAAGTTCAAATTCAATTGAGTTGAGATCATTGAAAAATAACTGAGTATTTCATGCTAAGTGGTTATAATATAAATACGCTCTGTGTAACGCGTTGATTAGCGAGCATTCGTGTTGCATGTGAATTAATATTCATGTGAAAGTTGTGCTCTATAACAGACCTTGGACCACATGCGTCAAAGGTGCATTTGATATTGTCTTTGAATTTCTACAAATGCATTTTAAAATATTTTCTAAACAGCATAGAATTCCACAATATGTTAATAACTCTTGAAGATCTTGAAGGTTCGTCTGAAAATGGTAAAAACACCTAAAATGTTAGTCCCAATGATGATGCAAAATTTCAAGATGATTGGTCAAACGTGGTTCCACTTAAAATTTTCAACTAATCAGAGGATCTCGTTCAAAAGATATTTCTGTAATCGAGTCTTTGGTTATTGTTTTAGAAGAGCTATTTTAGTTGAACTATAGAGTTCTTTCGAATTAGAAATTAAGACGTTATGTTTTCTGTGATTTAAGTATCTATGTATATTTGTATCTTGTTTAATTATCTATTGATTGCAGGTGTTGAAAGTGTAAAAGTGTATCGAAATTCGAAACCGTTGACAAAAAAATATTAAAGTTTTAGCATGACGAAATATCCGAATGATTATTTACATGTGAAAATTATGCCATTTTCATTCCGATTCTCTTCGCACTTAGTTCAAGTCCGGTGGAAAAGCGGAGGAAAATCCTCATTAAAACAGTCTCTTTACTCCTTAGTTTCAGCGAGCTCGTTAGCTAGACTTTCCATGCAACAACCCGATGATCCTTTTGACGTTTTATTTTAATTAAACAATGCATGTTTTGAAGTTTGTCTCGGCTGATTGTGTCGTTGAAGCGCTTATGCGAGGCAGGGTGGATGTAGGTCAGGATGAACGTCATCCCTTAAGCCCTGACTTGTTAGCTCTGTCTCATTGGCCGTTGCCATGGTACACCCAACAAAAGATAATACGGTATACGAAAGAAACGGATTGGCTGATAAAGATTTTATGGCATCATCCGATGAAGTCTAGATACTAACTCGTCATCTAATTCTAGTAGGTGAGCTCTGATTTCATTGATAATAACAAGGATTGATTGTCAATGAACCTGACAAGCAGCCATCCGTTTAGCTCAAATACCGTTTTATGTTTTGTTGAGTTTATACATACCGAGTCATTCTGCCCATAGATGTTGTTACTCTAGGTACAAAAGGTCAGCAAAAGTCTCTTATTGAAAAAATTGAAATTTAATATTTTATAACTGACAGGATGGATATAAAAAATGGGTTAAAAAATGTGTTTGAAGGTAGAAACATTTGACAAATACTCAAATATCTAGTTAAATTTGGTTTGCTTAGGCCCGGAATAACCAAAGTTAAATTGTGCTGGATTCACTATAACTTTTGGATTAAATTCAATTGTTTCACTCATTTTGAGGTATATGTCTCAGTGGAGCTCAGGAAGCAAACTTTGCCTAAATGCAAAAAAGACATCTATTCTTCAGTTCAATAATTCTATCAAAACTCATGAAAACATCACCAGCCCGCTTCTTTATTTAAATAGCCAAAGTATACCTGTAAAGGAAACCACTGTTTTCCTGGGCATCACTATAGACTGCAATCTCAAATGGAGTGATCATATAAATATATTATGTAAAAGGGTGTCCTCTGGATGTTTCCTTCTAAAGCGTATTATTGAAATCTCAAATCTAGAAACTGCCAAGCTTGTGTACTACTCTTATATACATTCTAGACTACAATATGGTATTAATATCTGGGGTCACTCCCGTCTCTCACATAAGCTTTTCATTCTGCAGAAGAGGGCTGTAAGGTACCTCGCACAAGCCAATTTTGATCCTACCACAGCTGGAGTTTATTTTAAAGATTCTTGTCGGCCACTATTTAAAAAATTTAAGATTCTCCCATTGACATGTGTGTATATTTATTGTGCTATTTCATATGTAATTGATAATAAACATATGACAATTGAAAACCATGTTGTCCACGAATATTGCACTAGGGATAATAAAAATTTACGATTAAAAAGAAAGGCTCCCCATCATGAATGACCCCATTGGTATGGGCATTAAATTTTATAATTTTCTACCATTAAGTCTTAGACAAATTACTGACACATGCATTTTCAAATCTAAATTAAAGAGTCTTCTAATAACACATTGTTTTTACACTACCTCCGAATATTTTATGACGACTAGATTTTAGATTTATTTTTTTAGTAATCCGACAATGTTTGTAGACTACTACTAGTATGTATTATTGACGCCACCTGTCAGGGAAGATTTAATGTACTTATTTTACTTTTTTCATGTTTCCATGTTATTGTATCCATACTGTACATGACTGTTAAATATCACCATGTGATCACTATTAACAATAAAACATTCTATTCTATTCTATTCTATTCTGATTGGCTGTGCCGCCAATTTAGTCCAATATTTAGTCAATCCGGCTCAGATTAACTTTGGTTATACCGGCCCTTAATTCTAGATCAAAATTAATAACTTTTATTGCAATCGATTATCTACAGGCTTACTGCCACTCCACTTGCCTCCTCATTTAATTACTGACTCGTATTATTAATAAATTTGGGAAAAAGCAATCATCCATGACTTTATACAATAAGTTGATCGAGCTCAACAACTGTAGTTTCAATTGTATATTCCCAATACAGTCTAAATTCTAATATAATTTTCTACTGCAAAAGAGCCAACTATCGCAGAGTTTTGCCAATTGATTCGATTGAATTTCCGATGTCGCTTCAGGGCCTCCAATATTCCGACTGGAATTGGCTGATTCAATCAATTTGTTTCCAAGAGGGAATGGAAAGTGAATATTCTTCGGCCGTGAAGTCTCAGATATCATCAGGGACTCGCAAGATACAAACGTCTTGCTCCGCTGTTTAGATTCATCCTCGGGCATAAATCATTCTGTACCTCAGAGGTAGATGGGCGGAAGTCAATTTCAATGATTCTAGAGATGAGCTTGTAAGTTAGTACTTCTTTCTTCAATCAATCATATTTGTAATGGTAACATGGGATTCATTGTGTAAGAGAATAACTTAAGTAAAACTCGATTTGTTGACATGATTCAGATAGAGCTTGATTACGTCATGCCAAAAGTGTGCAAAGCAAGATCGAGAAAATAGACTTCTGGCCGTTTACCTTTGAGGTATAGAATAAGTATTTACTATGCTTTGCAATTATTCTAATGGCGGATGAATGATTATGATGATGATGAAGAATAGGTTAGGATGGAAGGTGGGAAGGAGGATGCCGTGGCCAAGTAACTAGGGTGTTAACCAGGGACAGATTACCCATTAGGCTACGTCGCCTATAGCCTAGGGGCGCCATCTTCCAGGGGGCGCCAAGGCGTCAAAAAAATGCATAAATATATGAAATCATAAAAAATATCAACACGAGGTATTATGAAAATGTGGTATAACTTTTGTCAAGACAATAATTACTGTAGTATTTTTAATGGGGGGATATGGAGATTTCCCCCACGCAAGAGGGAGGGTTCTTAACTTGAGGTATATTACAATGATTTAGATAGAAAAATACGCGATTTACTCGCCTAAGATTCACTCAAAAAGTGTATAAATTCGAGAAAAAGCCCTGCGGGTCGTCTAACTCCTTCATTCCCGCGGGTTAGACATCCGATTTTAGGAAGTTTCTGTGATTTCAACGTCGTTCAGTGATTTTTTTAGAGAAAAGAGAACAGAAATATACAGGGTGCAATTGTTTCCTTTTTTGTGGGGGGGGGGGGGGGGGGGAGGGGGCCTTATGTGAATTAGCCTAGAGGCGCCAAACAGCTTAATCCGCCCCTGATGTTCACAACATATTACTATAACATATTACTATCCTATATATACACACAAAGAAATGTATGGTCAATTTAACACATATTATGGTCAAGTTGACCATACTAAAAGGCTAAAATACGGACAACCAATTTCGGCGGTCAATTTGACTATATTGTATGGTCACTTTTTTATGGTCGATTTTACCATTTGTATGGTGAGTTTGACCATATAGGTTTGTTAGTCAAGTTGGCTCTATGGTCAGTTCAACTATATCGATATGGTCATTTCTATTGCATATAGTAAATTCAACTATATGTGTATGGTCAGTTTAACCAATATAATGGTTGACTCTATCGTATAATTATATAGTTTATTTGACTATGCCATGTGTCAATTCAACCATAGCTAAATGGCTAAATCAACTATAGGCATGTGGTCAGTTCTTAATTGGATAAAAAAATAAAATTAATAATTAAATAAAAGCACCTAATTAAAATGCAAAAATAGTTTTCAGTTTTTCCTATTGGATTTTTATGAAATGAAAGGAAGGAAGGAGAAACATACATGTAATGCAAAATTTAAATTTTCATAGAAACGTATATTAATTAGTTATGAAAAATACATTTAAAAAGAGAGTGTAATTAATTACACATTTTTCACATAGACAATATTATCTATCAAAACAATATTAACTGAAAACTTAATCCTATATGAAAAAATATAATAGGCAACATAATTTGTTGCAAAATATTTTCAAGGAAATTAAAATTATCTGTTGGCCAGAATACGCACATAACAACATGATTTATTGTTGCGCACATACTATTCTTATTGAAGTATAAAAATGGCAATAAAGCAGGGGTCGGCAACCTTTTTTGGTGAAGGAGAGAAGCCAATTTCCCAAAAATTAATAAATTAGAAAATAATGGGAGCCGCAGTAGAGGAAATGAACTATATAATACTCCGAAAATAATATATTAAATTACTAGTTTATTATGACATTTTGACGTAGCCCCCCCCCCCCCCCAGTTGTTGCCCCGCAAAGCGTTTTTAACTTTTTAAAGAATTTTAACAATTTAAAAGTGATTCAGGGACTTTAATATGAACAAAATCAAATAAACTTCCAACTGTTGCCCCGCAGGGCGTTTTTTCCGAATTTTCAAATTTTTGATTCCAGATCTTTATTTAATTTATAAAGAGCCATTCAAGAACCACCAAGGAACCGCATGCGGCTCCGGAGCCGCAGCTTGCCGACCCCTGCAATGGAGGCAAAGTGGCAATATTTAACATTAAAAGACTTGCAACGGTCTTTGTGAACGCACCTCTAAAATCCGTGTAGTATACAATGGGGTTGTTCACTGCCATTTGCTCTCACTCGCAGCGCTAGCGGCATTGGAGGTGCCTCTCTCCGATTGGTTGGTCTCTGAATCCAAGATCTCTGAATCAAACTCCCGCCAAGGTTTAAAAACCTTCCATTCCGCTAGATGCATTTTGATTGGCTCTCTCCCGGACGATTAGAACAGCAGCGCCATCTACAATAGTTTTGCGTGAACAACCCCATTGAAAGTGACCAGACGTATGTATACATGTATATGGTTGTTAAACATGAGACATTAAATGTGCTGTGCACAATTGACAAACGGACAGTGACATAACGGCTGGTAATATTAGATTTATATAAACTTTGTTCACGATTGTTCGTCCGTTAGTTTGTTATGTCAATTGTGCATAGGCATTTATACCCCAGTCATAGCTACTATTATACAATCAAAATAGGTATTAATATAAAATAGGTTCTTATCTCTCAAAACCTCAAAACATCTTGACTTGAGACTTGACTTGAATGATGACAAAAAAATATAATGTTAGTAATGTTGTCATTCTTGATATATTGGATGGTGAATATAGAAAACAAAAGCAAATACCTACGTATACTTCTCATTCAGAAAAGTAAAACTCAAAATAAAAACAAAACTTGGTTACATTTATGGAAACCGAATCATAACGGTAATGAACTGATACCAAATAAGAATGTTTTGTTTATTATAGGTACATTTTTAAATGGTGCAAATGAAAGTAATAGCATGCACAAATGTAATTGAAATCTATAGCTTAGCCTTACTTAGATACACTTTCTTCCACGACACGAACAAAATCGAACA
Source organism: Leuctra nigra (assembly GCA_934045905.1). Taxonomy (NCBI): domain Eukaryota; kingdom Metazoa; phylum Arthropoda; class Insecta; order Plecoptera; family Leuctridae; genus Leuctra; species Leuctra nigra. The sequence goes on along the minus strand of OW203772.1, from coordinate 7,716,808 downwards.
TTTTTAATGTTCAAAAGATATTTTTTGTCAGCTGTTTAGAACCGGTCAAACCTTGTAGGTCAATGAAACTACGAAAGTATTATGTAGTTTAAAGGTAACTACTAAATGAAGTTAAAAGAGTATCATAGTGAATCGGATGTATTGTCAAAAACGTTGTATGCACGGAGCTCCAATCCTTATCGCACTTATAGTCCAATCCTGGTTCGGCAGCATGGCAGTATGGTTTGGCAGTATTCCCTCACCCACGTGTCACATTTAGTTCGGCTTTCCAACTGTGGTGTTGAAGAATCGGTGTATCGGTGAGCCGATCGATTCACTGTCGCTAGCGGCGTACTCCCTCAAGTCTGAAATGTAAAAAATTAACATTCATTTAATTTAAATTTATTTTGAAGCGACACACATCACAGCTTAGATAGGTACCTACAAGTCTATCTTTATACAAAAGTCCAACGAGTATATTGCATAGGTACACCAATCAAGGAAGAATTTAGAACAAGCTTGGTACACAAAAAAATTTGTTTTTTTCTGGGGCTTAACGTCGCACTGTTCTGCAGCGAGGCTAATGGCGACGGATGAATGATTATGATGATGATTGGGAGATGATGGTGAAGAGTAGGAAATGATGGAAGGTGGGAAGGAGGCGGTCGTGGCCTATTAGTAGGGTACCTTCCCAGTATTTGCCAGTCGACTGAGGGAACACCACAAAAAAACCCAGTCAGGAAAAGCGGCCTCGGGAATCGAACCCGGGCCTCCGGAATACAAGTTCAGAGCGTTACCACTCAGCCAACCTGTTCCGTAAAATATAAAGTAAATAGTAAAGTAAAGTAAATAGTAAAGTAAATAGTTACTTAGTGTATTTTGTAACCACATAAAAACTTTCCGTCCATACTGAAAAATATTGCCAAGATCTTGATAAGATCAAGATATTTAGGAAGCTAGTCAAATCTTGACAATTTAATTGTCGAAATCCTAAAAAGTTAAACACACAAAATCTTGATGAATAGCAAAAAAAATTACAGCATTTTGCAAATAATTTATATATAATTACCTAATTATATATTTAGTACATATATTTTAGTATTATATACCTAATTAGTACTAAACCCCATCTGAAAATATAATCATGATTTTGAGAAGAGGTCCAGCAAAAATCAAACTGAAAATTGGAAAGTAGTGATATCAAAAATTATGCCAATAGTGTAGTAAGTACACTCGGCACGACAAAAATTGATTGGTGAGCAAATTTTGATCGACTGCTGGTCATGTTCCATACCGATCAAAGCTTGTTTATTATCACTGAAATGAGAGGTCGCCTACAAGAGTGAGACAAGGATATCGCTTGGACTCACTTCTGTGCGATCTAAAATTTTCAGTCAATCAGATTAATTGAACGATAAATTTTAGTTTATCCAAGTGTAGGTATACCTATTGTAGTTATTTTACAAAAACAAAAAATACTTTTGCATCGTGTATAAAATCTTGGTACCTATGAGTGTACCTATAGGCTAGAAATAAAATTTAAAAACTAGGTATGCTCTAAAAAACGATGCACAATGTTCATCAACATCAATTTTAACCTATTTCAAAAAAGCTAAAATGTCAATAAGACTGTATCTTGACCGATTTGGCTGAAAATTTTTAAGTAAAATAGTAGGTACAATGTTAATCTTAGGGCCAGTTATGCAATACTCTGCAGTAAAATCTTATTGAAGGAATGTCATTGATTGTTGCCCTGGCAATAGTCCGAATCAACTGTTCAAAATTAAGCAGGGTATTGAAATACTGCTCGATGTTCTTTGAGCGAAATATTGAATTTTATATAAAACTGTAGTTTGTGAAAGTTCAAAACATTTATTTCCTAAAGTACGGTCTAGTAAAAAGTCATGTAATGAATGGTCCATCGATGAATTTGCATACCTTTTGAATTGACCTTGAACAGGATATAGAGCATATTTGGAAGAGCCACACCGTTGTTTGCACCGAAGCCGTGTACATCTGGCTGGATGTCAGTTTCATGCATCCTCAGGATTCCCCAGCATCCCCAGGAAGAAGACATTCTGTTTTGTGTCAGCAGCCGAGAGGCGATTCCATACTGTAAGAAATTAAAACACTTTACAATACTGAATAACATTTAATTTACCGGCCGGCCTGTAGATTTACCAGTCAGCGATGACTTTAAAACTCAAATCATGGGCGATACTTATAATAACATTCAAAATTACCTTCTGTACATTGTAGGTATTTATAAATTCCAACTTAAATTAACTGTGACCTTGAGATTTTGTGAATTTTGTTCAAATATTGGGAGTAGGAAGTATGTAGGAAGTTGGGGATAAAAGGTAATACCTTATTAGAATGCGTTACCGGTAGCCTTAGACACATTTAAAGTTTGTAAATTTACATTTGACCATTCTTCAAAACAGCAGACATGTGGATTAAAGAAAAAGCTCATTATATTGTATCTTTTGTATTGCTTTTGTATGTCCCTTTTCTACTTGGCACTTAACAATCTCTTTAGTTGTTACAATTTGGCAAAAAAAATAGGAAATTGTTCCTATGTGTCTTTTAAATTTTGAAAAAAAATCTAAAATGATTTACCTACCCATGTAGATATGGCAGCTGGGCTGTTAACATGCCATATTTGTTTTTTTCAAAATTGATGTATTTTTGTTATGTACCTAGGTACATTTGAAATTTGACAAAAAAAAATTACCTAGTTAGTAAGTAGGTAGGTACATTGTTGGACCTACCTAACACAAAATAGTAAGTTATGTCAGAAAAGGCATACCTAGGTAGGTACCTAGATCTGAGACGACAGTTCAACACAATACAAACTTTTTCAACTCACCCACTTCAAATAATGCAAATGACCGAGTTAGTAATTCCGTCAGAGATTGCCGCTTCCTTGTCGGTGACGGTGTGTTGGCCATCTCCTCTCAGCTCAGTTTGCTTGTGTAGAGATGAAACAAAACATAATAGGAACATTAGTTCAGGTCAAACATCTTGCACAGCGAACAAAGAATAAATGATTGGGGAAAAAAGGACTGCAAAATGTTAGTACCACTACCTACTAGGCTATAACACTATGTGATCTCCACTAAGTGAGCTCTTATTTCATGATAATAAAAATGATAGATTGCTAAATGCTAAGTAGCTGATCACTAGTCATTCTGAGTTATTAGCTGTTCTGCATTGGACTTACGAGATTAATTCCATATAATTATAAATAAATGCGTTTAATGAAATAACAAGTAGGTAGTTTCTAAATTATTACCAATGTCAATGCCAACTAGAAAAGATGTAACCATAACCTCTAGGTAACTGCACTGCAGCCAGCTTCTAGACCGTTATAGATTGGTGGTAGTAAAAGAAATAAAATGCAAATATTCAAACAAGAAAATAGTAGTTGGGTATTTTACACTTACCATCAGTAACTAGCAATAACATATTGCATATTTCCACACGAGCAAAGCACACGAACTTCAAAATAAACAAGACTAAAATGTTACATCTAATGGCCGCCGTCAGACACCGGACGATGAGTTGCGTTGTTTCGACACGAGGAGGCAGGATGATCTGTCTCAAGTTGAGAACGATGGACGTGATTGGTCCAAAGCAGTCACGTGGAACTGACTTGACCTATTCTTCACGGTGAAAAATCGGCCAAGTCAAAGGCAATGCAGCACATAGTTGTTCTGACCATAGCTATGGTCAAACTGACCGTTCGAAAAATTACTATATTTTAATAATTGATCTTACCATATTGGTATGGTCAAATTAATCCATGAAGAAAAATGAATAGTTAAATCAACCTATATAATGTTAAAGTTGACCATATAATTTAACTATATGATTTGACCATGTTAATATGGTCAATTTGACAATTTTATTTTTTGTGTGTAGGAAAACGCTCTGTGTAAAGCGTTGATAAGTGAGCCTATTGGTTGTTGCGTAAAGCCACCGGCCGTAGTAAATTAAACAAATATTTAACAATGCGAATAAAATGTCAGTAAAATGTCAATAACTCTTGCGATTCTTGACCAATACGTGAAATGTTGGTTCCGATGACCGTACAAAATATGAAGTTGTTCGGTTAAACAGATCCACTTTTATTTTGTTAATGTTTCGTGTTTTACAGACAAGAAATAGACAAAAACTGTGGTGTAAAGCATGTAGAGTGATGTACCAACCCGTGTCTCCTATGTGCAGGTGAAGACACTCGCATGAGGTTCACGACATCGCCGCTACCTGGCGAGAGCGGCTTCAACCAATGAGACGCGATGACCACAAGCATGTAGAGTGATGTACCAACCCGTGTCTCCTATGTGCAGGTGAAGACGCTCGCATGAGGTTCACGACATCGCCGCTACCTGGCGAGAGCGGCTTCAACCAATGAGACGCGATGACCACAAGCATGTAGAGTGATGTACCAACCCGTGTCTCCTATGTGCAGGTGAAGACACTCGCATGAGGTTCACGACATCGCCGCTACCTGGCGAGAGCGGCTTCAACCAATGAGACGCGATGACCACAAGCATGTAGAGTGATGTACCAACCCGTGTCTCCTATGTGCAGGTGAAGACACTCGCATGAGGTTCACGACATCGCCGCTACCTGGCGAGAGCGGCTTCAACCAATGGAGAGACGCGATGACCACGAGCATGTAGAGTGATGTACCAACCCGTGTCTCCTATGTGCAGGTGAAGACACTCGCATGAGGTTCACGACATCGCCGCTACCTGGCGAGAGCGGCTTCAACCAATGGAGAGACGCGATGACCACGAGCATGTAGAGTGATGTACCATAGACATTGTATAGCCTTCGGCTTGGCAGACTGTTAGCCAAATGGAAGGGTTGTCTGTCCGGTTTGCGACAGTGCTCCCTACTGGATGAGCAATGTACTTTGAACTTGATGCAGGACACACTAGATGCCAGCCTTGTCATTTTTCTTGCCGATTTTGTTACCCCCCTAATTACACTGACCGCCAGATTCAAATCGTCACCAGCCCTTCAAACGCCTGTGCATCGTCGACCGGCAGCAGGTAGTGGGAAGTGACTCACGCGGGTCCCGTTTCGGACGCTATTGTTCAACATTATTTCCCCCCTTCACTAAGAAAACTCGTCTTCTGCCCTTGCAAAGAGGTCTGGCGCAAAGTTTATTAGTGAAGGGTGGGTGGGCGGACTAAATAACGTCGTCTATATTTATGTTTTTAAACTTTCATTACTATTTCACAATTAATATTATTGGGATATTTATAGTCATGTTTTAATCTTCATTAGATTATTTATGTCAACATAATCGATTCGAGTCTTGAAATATTCTGCAGTACATTAATTCACAACACAGATAGTGATAAAAACGCGACGGAATGTCCCAATAATATAATAATATTAATTGTGAAAATGCCGTCTTTTGTTCACTGTTTGTTCCAAGCCGGGAGACAAGTGCAACAACAATCGACAAACAAATACATTTGATTGCCATTTTTAATTGGGGTTTAACGCCGCACTGTTCTGCAGCTAGGCTTATGTCGATTTGATTGTCACGGCTAGAAATTATTAATTATCTCTACAGTAATATCTACACAAAATCTAGACTGAAACCAGTCCAGCAGTCATTATCATCACGTGTTATCACATATTATGCTGGATCAGAAACCGCTGTGATTTATATTTAGCGTGCAACAACAAATGACAAACAAATACATTTAATTGTCACGGCTAGAAATTATTATCTATACTGTAATATCTACAGTGAATAAACCATTTCTTCTGATACAATTTATAATTTCGAGTGCCTAACCCGATCGGAGCTTTTATCACTTGTCAATCAATCGGAGAATATTTTGTGTTCACATTCAACCAAGCACCGGATTTTATTAAAAATCTGGACTTAAACAATTTCAGCAGTAAATGCCATGACAATATGTAGGTATGCACAAATTCTGCTGGATCAAAACGCGGAAAGTAGTAAATGAAAACATCCCTTTCACTCGATTAATTAAAAATGCCAATGATGTACGAAGAAAAGATAAGTAAATGCATTATTCGTTTACCGATTACATCCAAATGTTCTAATCTACACAGTCCAATAGGACTGTACTATACGATACGTGACTGCCTGCACTTACGATAGGCGATTAATTATTGATGTATTCCAAAAGTTTTTAGAAGAGAATATTGTGTAATGTATTCTTATTTTTAAAATCATTTCGTGCATTCACTTTTCTACCTGACTTAGGACCCCACTGCCTACAAGTTGCGATTTCCTCGAGATAACAATGACACTTGATAACAATCTGACAGGTGAACAGATCGTACTGTGTGAGGCAGGGACTGATTTCTACGATGTTTACGATATTCTCACAAATATGTAAGTCAATTGTAAAGAATTTACAACAGTACCTATTGATAGAATGTAATTCGTATGCAATTATTTATAATGATTCAATCAAAACATTCAAATCCGGAAACAGCGCACTGCTGTGGGGGTTCGTATTGAAATGTTTTCTTCGAGGATTCTTGTTCCGGCATTGATGAGTCAACGAAAGTCAGAGCACCGAAAGATGAATTCCAGACCGAAAGCCCCCACCCCCATCCCTCCTTCTACCCTACTGAACCCCTCGGCCCTCGTCGAGCGGTCAACAGGTCTGTCAAAGCATGATGAAAAGGTTACATCCTGCCGCCGTCCTAGTATCAAATATTCTGTAATGCGGTTTTTGACATAATGAATTCTCATTATACAAAATTGAATTTCAATATATCTTTTTAAATTAAAAAAATTTACAATTTTCAATCAAATGACGGAAAAAGTTTATCACTTCAAAAAAGGTAATGACCGGATGCAAGAAATAATTATTGGTTATTAAACTGGTTATTAGGGACATATGATTTGAAATATATTGCTTCATTACGTCAATGTACCTACTGACGGTACATGACGGTTCTTCTTAGTGACAAGAATAACAATTATTTTTATCAACTAATCTCGTATTATTCAAGTCCCTATAAATGTTCCGACGGAAACATTTCAAATGGTTCCTTCTGATTGGCACTGCACATGTAGGTATGTGATGCAATCAACATGCTTTTCAAACGATGGTTTGAGGCGAATTGGATCGATTTTCAGGGAGAAATATATCTATATCGTAATGACCGACGAATTCACAAAGTGATCAATTTATCGTTCAAAAGACAGATCAGTCAGATGTGAGCATCATGGAGGGAGCATCATGGGAAAATTCCAGAGATTACCTTCTAATTTCCACACCTGCACTCCTTACAACCCCACGCAACGAACTTTCCATCTTTCTGGAAATCCCGCACGCTGAAGCACTGACAAAATACTGCGTCCATGTAGACTGCCCGGGCCCAAGAATCTTATTCTTATGATGCGGGCGTCTCATATTTTTGTAACTTCAGGAAATTATTGTTTAACGGAAATCAGAGATCAGAAATCAGAGCGGAGCCTGGTTTGCGAGTTATTGCACCAGCATGGATACATTCCAGCACGATAAATTGATGGAACGATAAATTGATCACTTTGTGAATTCATCGGTCCTACAAGTACGCTGGATATGAATGAGAGTGAATATGAACTGGAAAGTAACATTTAATTTGTTTGGTTTATTGTGACCATTGTGCGATCGAACCCGGGTCACAATCGTGCATAGGTATAAACTTTGTTGAACAGATTTTTCATTGAAAATCGATCCAAATCGACTCAAACCATCGCTGGAAACGCATGTTGATTGCATCACATACGTACACTCCCCCAAATAATAAACGGTACTCGAAAGAAAATGAATTGACTGATTAAGGTTTGATGGCATCATCCCATGTAGTCAGTGCTAACGCATTATCTAACTCTTTTAGGTCAGCTCTGATTTCATTGATAATAACAAGGATTGATTGTCAAGGAACCGGCCCAGCAGCCAATACGTTTTGTACCAAGTACCGTTTATTATTTGGAGGAGTGTACATGTGCAGCGCCAATCAGAAGGAACCATTTGAAATGTTTCTGTCGTAGTACTTGAATAATACGAGATTACAATGACTACAGAAATATTGTTTAAGTTAATTAATCACCTCCAAAGAAGAACAACACTGAGCTAGAGGCTATTTCTAAAGTCAGTAGGTACATTGACGTAATGAAGTCAATGAGTCACTGACGTAACTAAAATCATAATTATGTTCCTGCAGTTTAATAACCAAGAATTATTTCTTGCCAATGCAAATGCAATATACAAACTATTTTTTTTTAAATTGGGGATAGGATAAATTATGCTGTAAACGGCAGCTAATCGGCTATATTTTGAAGTAATGAACTTTTTCCGCAATTTGGTAAAAAATTTACAATTTTTAAATTTAAAAAAGGTATGATATTGAAATTCAATTTGTACCCTTGTCTTTCTGCTTTGACAGACTTGTTGACCGTTCGACGAGGGATTTTCAGTAGGGTAGAAGGAGGGATGGGGGTGGGGGCTTTCGGTCTGGAATTCATCTTTCGATGCTCTGACATTCGTTGACTCATCAAAAAGCGGAAACAAGAATCCTCCGTGAAATCATTTCAGTTCGAACCCCCACAGCAGTTCGCTGTTTCCGGCTTTTAATGTTTTGATATTGTATCATTATAAATAATTTCATACGAATTACATTCTATCACTATAGGTTCTGTTGTAAATTGTTTACAATTGATTTACATTTTTGTGAGAATATCGCAGGACTTTGTAAAAAGCAGTCTCTGCCTCGCACTGCCTGATCTGATCACCTCTCAGATTGTTTACAAGTGTCATTGTTATCTCGAGGAAATCGCAACTTCCGTCTAGGCATGTGGTCCAGGTAGAACAGAGAATGCACGAAACGATTTTAAATAAACGCTAAACGTAAGGCTGCCTCAAAAGATAATTTACACTACACAATATTTTCATCTAAAATCTTTCGGAATGATATGAATAATTAATCACCTCTCTTATTTGAAAGAATTCTATAAGTTCGTCTCAAGTTGAATAACAAGTTTTCAAATGTAGTAAAATGTTATGGAATACGTTATGGCGAAAGCGATACACATTATTTGTATTCCTCTGTAAAATATACATAGACAATACTGCATATTCTTCTTCGTATATCATTTGCATTTGTAATGAATCGAGCGGAAAGGGCGTGTCATCTTCATGTCATCATTTCCACGTTTTTGATGCAATGCAGGTCACAGCGTTTTCTGATTCAGCAGAATGTGTGCATACCTACACGTGATGAGATTGACTGCTGGACTGAATTTGAATAAAATCCTGTGATTCGTTGAATTTAAACACAAAATATTCTCCGCTTGATTGACAGGTGATGCAAGTTCCGATTGGGTTAGGCACTCGAGATTACAAATTGTATCAGAAGAAATGGTTATTCATTTGTTTGTAGAGTAATAATTTCTAGCCGTGACAATCAAAATTGTATTTGTTTGTCAATTGTTGTTGCACTTGTCTTTCGTCTTGGAACAAGCAGTGAACAAATGTGGGGTATTTTCACAATTAATTTAATTAGGACATTTCGTCGTGTTTTTATCTCTATTCATTTATCTGTGTTATAAATAAATGTAAGGAAGAATATGAATCGATTATGTTGACATCAAACATGACCAAATATCCCAATAATATTTATTGTGAATAGTCATGAAAGTTAAAAACATCAATAATAGACGACATCTTCAGCAAATATTTTATTTTATTTTAAATATAAACTTTTTCCGTAATTTTTTAAAAAATTGAAATTTTTTTAAATAAAAAAAATTATGATATTCAAATTCAATCTTGTATAATGAAATGGCAGAAAATATTGCATTGTGTTAAAAACCGCATTAAATAATATTTGATACTAGGACGGCGGCAGGATGTCAACCCTTTTCTTTCTGCTTTGACAGACTTGTTGACCGTTCGACGAGGGATTGCTCAGTAGGGTAGAAGGGGGGATGGGGGTGGGGGATTTCGGTATGGAATTCTTCTTTCCATGCTCTGACTTTCGTTGACTCATCAATGCGGGAACAAGAATCCACCATGAAATCATTCAGTTCGAACCCCCACAGCAGTGCGCTGTTTCCGGCTTTTAATGTTTTGATATTGTATCATTTGAATAATTGCATACGAATTACATTCTATCAATACTGTTGTAATCTGTTTACAATTGAATTACATATTTGTGAGAATATAAACGCGTCGTAAAAAGCAGTCTCTGCCTCGCACTGCCTGATCTGATCACCTCTCAGATTGTTTACAAGTGACATTGTTATCTCGAGGAAATCGAAACTTCCGTCTAGGCATGTGGTCCCAACTCCCAAGTCAGGTAGAACAGAGAATGCATAGACTGATTTTAAATAAACGGAGGCTGCCTCAAAAGATAATTTACACTACACAATTTTTTCTTTTAAATACTTTCGGAAAGATATCAATAATTATTAATGACGACCTCTCTTATTTGAACGAATTTCTATAATACCTAAAAGAGACATTAAATATAAAGCAGGTATCACGTTGTAGTGACTTGATTATTTGACTTTTATTTGATGTGGCACCTATCGTACACAAATATTTAAAAATCTACATCGTACAGTGAAGATTAGTACATTTGGATGTTTTAATGACAGTGATTGGTAAACGAATAATTCATTGTCATCTCATGTGCAGAGTTGGGTAGTAACTTAACGAAAGTAACTAGTTACTGGTAACTAGTTACTTTTTAGGTAACTTTTGGGGTAACTAGTTACTTTTCATCCTCAGTAACTTTGTGAGTAACTAAGTTACAATTTTACAGGAACTTGTAACTTAATTTTCGTTACTTTTAAAGTTACTTTTAGGTGAAATAATTTGACAAAAATATAATATTTTCACAGTCTACAAACTCCCTATCTAAAATAGGGAGTTTCTCTTGAGAGAAAATCATAAACCCAGACAACAAATCACAGGAAATGAAATGTGTGTCCTTCCTTCCCATTGATCTCTTTTCTTCCACAAGTCATTAGCAGGTAGTTGGGCTGGGGGATGTTTGCAGGTGCCGCTGCAATTTTTTCCGAGAATCATACCTATCCAAATGAAAACAAGTATGCTAGCCAATAAGGGTAGCTTTTTGAGCGAGCGTAGCGAGCGTCACCACGGTACTCTTATGGCACTTTCTCTGTGTGTTTTTTTTTTTTTTTTTTTGTCCGCACAGCCCAGGTTAAACCGAAAATTCAATCGATCTGAAACTTTGCACATATGCTAACGTAATCTATGCGGTCCCTGGGATCGTTTTTGAACGGGCTCCTGTGATTGGTTCAAGTTTAAAAAAAATATCTTTCGATTGGTTGCTCTGCTCAATTTGAAATTTAGCAAAGTCATTGCAACCAACATTTTACCCAATCAAAAAATAATTCAGCCAAATCCTCCAATTGGTTCAAATTTGAAACCATTTTTCCTGTGATTTTTGACATTTAAACTAGAACCGATTGACCGACCAACTAAAAACTTTGCATGGTCATTGGTACCAACATTTAAGATATTTTTGCCAATTTCCAGTCTAATCTGTCGTTATTTTCAAAAGTTTTTGTATTTCTAGGGACATTTTGCGTGTTGGCTGTCAAATTCACGGCGACTTCGAATCTTCAGTTCAAGGCAAGGTAGTTAGAGCAGAAAGTTTCAAACGAAATGAAACTAATAATGACCGTTCAACAGATTGATCTGATATTGTGTACACACTAATATCATATCATATGAGTGGTCCCAGGTATATTTTTTGAACGAGATCCTGTGATTTTTGAAAATTAACAAGAAACCGTTCAATCATAAAGGTTTAATCGATCAACTTAAAACTTAGCAAGGTTATTGGGACCAATATTTTTGGAGATTTTGGAGATATTTATATAAGTCTGTGAGGAAATTTAAAAATTATTGGCTTTTAATGCCATTTTCGATTGACATAATTTCGGTTCGAGGTGTTGCGTGTATCCGTGCTCGCTCATCAACGCGTCACACAGAGCGTTTTCCTAGTACATAAAATGTATACCCAATAAGATAGAGTTTCACAAATCAAAGTGATTGTCACATGGATGGACCATTTAAAGAAGTGAAGTGAAGAGGAAGAGGTGCGTGCATTAATATTTACCATTACCGCGAGTGCAAATTACATTTATTATTAATTTGTATTTTGACTGTGAGCACGATGACTGTGATTAAATAATAAATACAAATAATAAAATTGCTTTGTCGAACAAAATCAACCCTCAGCGGAGTTCGATCACGTTTGTGTTCTGTCGAAAAAATATCCGAAAAGTAACTTTAAAGTAACTTAAAAGTAACTTAAATTTTTCGGTAACTACTCAGTTACTTTTCAAATCAAGTAACTTACCAAGTAACTTAGTTCCTTTTGAGACCAGGTAACTTACAGAGTAACTAGTTCCTTTTTACAAGTAACTTACCCAACTCTGCTCATGTGCACCCAATACTATCTATCTTTCTTCGTACCTACATCATTTGCATTTTTAAATAATCGAGCGAAAATGGTGTCTCATGTCATCTTTTCCGCGTTTTTTATGCAATGCCACTCACAGCGGTTTCTGATCCAGCATAATATGTGCATACGCGTGATGATAATGACTGCTGGACTGGTTTCAGTCTAGATTTTGTGTAGATATTACTGTAGAGATAATTAATAATTTCTAGCCGTGACAATCAAATCGACATAAGCCTAGCTGCAGAACAGTGCGGCGTTAAACCCCAATTCGCACAATCAAGATCAGCTCTGCACTCTAGTGGTGGAGATGTGGTACTAGAGGAAAGGGTTCAACATTCATTTCTCCATAAGGAACCTGTAGAGTTTGGATACCTCTACTTCATACACTATTAAACATAGAACCCTGAAAAAAGTAACGAGTATAGAAAAGATTATGCTTTATCGATCTGTCACCTCAGAATTTTTCTCCGAGGTTAAATTGCAGCGTAATAATCATGCAAACATGAAATGAAGCAGCCAATCAGAGTACAGGAAATGGTTCAACAGACCAATCAGGCTACAGTATAAGCCGTATTAGCTTCATACGGAAAGTTATTTTATAATTATTTAGACACAATAAATGCATTTCTGAGGTGACAGATCGAATAAGCATAATCTTTTCTATACTACTTACAATTTTTATGGTTCTATGTTTAATAGTGTATGATGTAGAGGTATCCAAACTCTACAGGTTCCTTATGGATAATTGAATGTTGAACCCTTTCCTCTAGTACCACATCTCTACCACTAGAGTGCAGAACTGACCTTGGTTGTGCGAATTAAAAATGGCAATCAAATGTATTTGTTTGTCAATTGTTGTTGCACTTGTCTCCCGGCTTGGAACAAACAGTGAACAAAAGACGGCATTTTCACAATTAATATTATTATATTATTGGGACATTCCGTCGCGTTTTTATCACTATCTGTGTTGTGAATTAATGTACTGCAGAATATTTCAAGACTCGAATCGATTATGTTGACATAAATAATCTAATGAAGATTAAAACATGACTATAAATATCCCAATAATATTAATTGTGAAATAGTAATGAAAGTTTAAAAACATAAATATAGACGACGTTATTTAGTCCGCCCACCCACCCTTCACTAATAAACTTTGCGCCAGACCTCTTTGCAAGGGCAGAAGACGAGTTTTCCTAGTGAAGGGGGGAAATAATGTTGAACAATAGCGTCCGAAACGGGACCCGCGTGAGTCACTTCCCACTACCTGCTGCCGGTCGACGATGCACAGGCGTTTGAAGGGCTGGTGACGATTTGAATCTGGCGGTCAGTGTAATTAGGGGGGTAACAAAATCGGCAAGAAAAATGACAAGGCTGGCATCTAGTGTGTCCTGCATCAAGTTCAAAGTACATTGCTCATCCAGTAGGGAGCACTGTCGCAAACCGGACAGACAACCCTTCCATTTGGCTAACAGTCTGCCAAGCCGAAGGCTATACAATGTCTATGGATGTACCAACCCGTGTCTCCTATGTGCAGGTGAAGACACTCGCATGAGGTTCACGACATCGCCGCTACCTGGCGAGAGCGGCTTCAACCAATGGAGAGACGCGATGACCATGGTTGCCAGACTGCCTGGCGGGATTCCACCGGACTTCAGGCGCAGGGTGAGTAGGCCACACGCATTACACACCTGTTACTTGTGTTGCATACCTTGCAGGTGCATAGGTTACCCGCAATACGTACGTGCTAGTTGTGTTGCATACCTTGCAGTTGCTTATAGGCAAGCAGCGACTTAAGTAACTTTGTTGGTGCTACGTTGAAAAGTTCATTTGAAATAATAATTGACGCTATTTTTACCTACTGGTAAATATAAAAATTTAGGTACTTTATTTCGTTGATTTCTCAGTGAACGAAGTACTTCCGAATTTAGGAACTATGAAGACTTTTTATCTGAGATAATCTCAGTTAATTAATGAGGCCTCGGTAAGTTTTATTCGAGATTTTTCTTCACATTTATAGAATTTTACAAAATCAAGGAGTATAAGCACCTATTTAAATTCACTATATTACGAATGATAACCACACAATTGAGTCAATGACGACCTTTGATGTTATCAAAGTGCTAATACGTTATTTATCGCAGAGGACGTATAGTGTACTCCATTTCGTGGCATTATTTAGTAGTCTTAATCGGACTTAGTAATCTTACTCTTTGATTTTAACATTCGATTCGCCTGATGAAAATACTCAGAAAACAGTTTGAAGAACCATGAGCGTCCCATTACCCTAAATTGACTCTTAAATGTCTTAATAATAATCACGATCAAAAAATGTTATTCTTGCATTTTTATATACATGAACGCCGAACGGTGCGTTTTGAATCTATATAAGGAAAAGCTATTACTGGACTTCAAGTTTCAATACAAATTCACATTTCGCTATAAAAGTGATTGATAATTTATCATCTGTTGGATATGTTGGTTTGTCACTGGGTCGATCGAGGCACTTCTCAGCGGTAGAATCTGGAACCCGCTTGCCCTTCTGCTGTAACATCTAGGCAACCTGCGTTACATGCAAGGTATCAAGTTGCCTGAAGCCAGGGGCAGACCGAGTGCCATCTTCCGAGTGTTCCATTAACTAATTGAGCATAAGGATTTGTTTGAGGATTTCATAACATTTCATAACATAAGACGTGTAGGTGTAGTTGAGAATATACCACTCACATGATTGAATGTATGAAGGGGAGCAAAATGAGCTAAAAATAGCTCTAAAGTATAAGTTAAAAACTAGGAAAAAGTTTTTATTTAAAGTTCCTCCTCTAGAGACCTTGGAATGAGATGAAAAAAAATGCTTTAAAGGATAGTGATAAAATATCTCATATTTTCTTCAAGAAATTTTACACACGTTTCCAAAACGCATAAAATGTCCTTAAAATGTCAATAACTTTTGAAGTTAATGACAGATTAGTCTGAAAAATTACGTAAACACCTAAAATATTGGTCCCATTGACCATGCAAAATATGAAGTATATCGGTCAACCCGTAACTAACTGTCAAAAATCACAGGATCCTGTTTAAAAAATGTACACAAGACCGCTTCAGTGACATTAGTGTGTGCACAAAATTTCAGCTCGACCAGTTGAACGGTTTGACCTAGACATCGCCTACAAAAACACAAACAAACTAACAAACAAACATACAAAAACAGATAAAGTGGCATAAGAGTACCGTTGTACATATACGCTTGCTCAATAAACAATATCCCTTTTCAAGTCTGATTTTATGGATACAATGACCGAGTTTGATAATCGGATGAAAGATGTTTTAGCGCACATCTGGAGCGAAACATCCGATCGGACGTCATCGTAACGAACTGAAAGCTTTGCACTTAGAACTGAAAGCTAACCTGGCCGATGTATTGATATTCTCTGAACTTTCCGCCGAATCGGCGAGCGATGAATCAAGCTGTCAGATCAAAGCTCGCCACTCGGAGCTTTCATCCTGGAAGTTCCGAGCTTCGCAGCGTAAACAAGCCTTTTTTGTCTGGGGCTTAACGTCGCACTGTTCTGCAGCGAGGCTAATGGCGACGGATGAGTGATTATGAGGATGATTGGGAGATGATGGTGAAGAGTAGGTGAGGATGGAAGGTGGGAAGGAGGCGGTCGTGGCCCATTAGTAGGATACCTTCCCAGCATTTGCCTGTCGACTGAGGGAAAACCACGAAAAAAACCCAGTCAGGAAGGACGGCCGCGGGAATCGAACCCGGGCCTCGGAATACAAGTTCAGAGCGTTAACCACTCAGCCAACCTGTTCCAACCTGTTCCTTGTTAAACAGCTGCGTGGCGATTGTAATGGTTTTTCAATGGCTATTTAAAAGAAAATGCACACATTATCGTGCGAAGTAAAACAATTTTTCACTTGAAAGGGTTCAGTGCGCTTTAATGATTCTACCGGCATCAGATAATTTGTGACACTTCTGTTTAAAGTACCTAATCCTATACGCAGAAAAGAACTTAAATAACTTATGTTAAGTACAATTAAACTGTCTTGTAGGTAGGTATAGGTACTTAAATATTTTCAAATCAAGTTCCGAATTTGACGTAATATCCGATGAGCTGCCAAGAACAGCCAAGTTTACTCTATTAAATAAGCACATTTTGTTCTTCTTCAACTACTTCAAGATTAATTTTCTCAATATTCATATTAATATTAGCCATAATGTTTTGAAATACAGAACAAGAAATGCATTTTTAGAATTTGTAAACAATTGGCAAAACCGCGAAACCCTCCTTGACTGAGGATGTATGGTTTCCCTCAGTCGAATGGCAAATGTTGGGAAGGTTTCCCAGTAAGCCACGACCGTCATCTTCCTGCCGTCCATCCTTATCAATTGTTGACCGTCATCTCCTAATCATCGTCATAATCTTTCATTTATCACATAATTAGTTGTAGAACAGTGCGTTGTTTAACACCACAATCATGGGTTGTTGGCCATATTGTCCAGTAGTCGATAATTCAAGGGTTTTCGAACAAGGAGAATGAACTTGTCCTACTTCGAGTTGTTGTTTTCACCAATGCAAGAAGATTTCATTTCAAGACGCGGAAATAATTGAGTTGAAATATGCAACAGGTTGGCGAAGTGAACACAAATTAAGTCGACAACTTCACAGCAGTCTTCGCCAAAGTGTTCGGGTTTCTGTCACCAACATGGCAATGAGCAAATATATGAGGACTTTCACATTGACCAGTAATTCACGGATATTACATGAGTGGTTCCGCTGTCAATAATAAAATAATATTGAAAATATATTCTTTATACTAAAATATCTAGTGGAGCGGTCGCTCCACCCAGCCAAGTCGTACTATACACTCACAGTCACTCAACATACCGTAAATGCCTAATAAACTGAGGAGCAGACCAAACACTTTTACTGTAAGCAACAACATGGCATTTTCGGCCTACTGGATCTCAAAATTGGTAAATCTCACATTGTTGCGAAATATCTTAATTTCGAGCTATGGCCCACCCCACTACATATACCAAATTTGGGAACAATAGGTTATGCCATTTGCGCGCTAGAGGACCGAGAAAACAGTGAAATTACACCACTTTCTGATTCTGAAGATGATGATGATTCTGATGATATCACGAAACGTCGCTATCACCGCCACAGCCTAAACGGCTGAACCGATCGACCTGAAATTTTTACCACATGTGCACTTTTGGCGTCTGAGGTGCCTTTTTATAAAACCAACCGGAAGCCGCCATTTTGAAACCGGAAGTGACGTCATAACTCAAAAACGTCTGGACCGATTAGAACGAAATTAGCGCCATTCGATTTAGATGGTCATCTATATGAAGTATCAATAAAAAAAATATTATTTTCTTATTTTCTAAACCGGAAGTGACGTCATAAATACGCAATATTTAACTTATTTCAACAAATTATACTTAAAATACGTACATAATTAACTTACATTGTTACATAGACAATACAATTTATATATTCAAGGTAGCAGTTTTCTCGGCCGCCATTCCTGAAACCGGAAGTGACGTCATATATCTAAAACGCCTGTACCGATTGCAACTGAACTAGCTCCTGCGTATTCATTCTGCTATTTATTTGAAAAATCAATTGTGAAAAATGAATAAATAAATTAATGGTACCGGAAATGGCGGCAGGAACCACTAAATGAAACCGGAAGTGACGTCATATATTACAAACGGCATGACCGATTTTACGGAAATATAGGGATTAGGAATTCAGATGGTCGTTCATGAAGGTATCAACTAGATAAAACTAGATTGTTTTCTTATTACCTATACCGGAATTCGGCCGCTATTTCAAAACCGGAAGTGACGTCATGTATCGAAAACGGCTGGATCGATTATAACGAAACTTAAGCTATTCTTCTTGGATAATCATTTTCATCTTATACCAAACGCAACTTTTCATAGTAACCAAATCGGTTGAGGCGTATTTTTTTAAAGAAATTAGTCCCTGCTCGGACATGTGCTACAAGCTGTATGAATAAACTAACAAAAGAAGTGATATCCCAGAAAAAAACACTCCGTGTAAAAATACCAGCCAAGTCTCTTTAACTATAAAAAAAAATAGACGAAATCTAAAAATTCAGCACTGAAAAGGAGTGATATCAAAAAAGGAGCCAAGTCAACGAATTTTCCAAATTTTAATCGTACCATTGAAATAAAAATATCAACCCCCGAGAAATACTTAAAAAAAGGACTTGGCGCATCGTTTTTTTAAAGACATTTTTCTATTCTTAAGCTTATGCCACTCACATACTACGTAGTTCAGAAATGCCTAGAAAAATTGGGACAAAACTTTCAAATTAAATATTGAACATTCTGTAAAATATTTTAAATTTAAATATAAGTACGCAAAGAAACATAGCATTGTCTTACAAGCAATAAATACAGAACAGTTGTGTTTGTGATTGGTAGGTACCTATAGTTTTGTGGGTACATCAACATACCTACTACAGCATTATACTTTGAACCTTCTCGCCGTGTAATTAATTGCTATTAATTAACATTTTATACCAAAAAAATTCATAAATTACATAACGTATTACTTTAGATAAAAATCTAGTCAGTAATTATTTGAGCAGCATGGCTCAGTGCACTAGTCACTTATACAAATCTCATTGACGGCCTTCTTGTAATGAGCGCTTTCGCTATTTCCCTCAGTCACGATATTGAGAAGTATGATTGATTAATATGACCCTAGAAATAGTGGCAATAACGAATAGACTAGGCCGCTTCCGTTTATTCGTTATTCGTTTATCCGTTTATTTCCTCTGAATATTGACAAAATACCAAAACTGCCAGTAGGTAAGAGTACTAGTTATATTAAAACGTAGTATGATTCGTCGATAATGAATGTGATATACTCAGGAAAATATACTTGTAGAGTTCTTCCTATACTTTTAGGATAGAAAAGTGTCTTTAAAAAAACGATGCGCCAAGTCCTTTTTTTAAGTATTTCTCGGGGGTTGATATTTTTATTTCAATGGTACGATTAAAATTTGGAAAATTCGTTGACTTGGCTCCTTTTTTGATATCACTCCTTTTCAGTGCTGAATTTTTAGATTTCGTCTATTTTTTTTTATAGTTAAAGAGACTTGGCTGGTATTTTTACACGGAGTGTTTTTTCTGGGATATTTATTACTTAAGTACTCTATTAAGCATGGAATTGAAATGTTTGTATTGGAGACATATAAATGTGATGATAAAAAAATACGTATGTAAGTAGGTGAGAAAACAATATAATGCGAAACATAAATGAAAACATTTATGCAATCATTGGCGATAGATAGCTTACATGAGTCTTGTGTAAAGCCTACATCTGTTCTATACCGAAGAAATTATCAATATTATCAATACAAACTTACCATTTTGTATTAAAAAGACACTAAAATGTCAAATTAATATGTCTCTAATTCTGAGATTCTTATTCTGAATGTCTGAGATTAATATCTCTACAAAAATTGCAACGTATTATCTATTTGTCCATTTCACAGTAAATTAAATACATTTTTATTTTCACATGTGATATAAATGCAATAATTACCATTATTTAAAATAACAATAAAGCATCGTACCTTAGATATCAATGTTAGCATATCAGTGGATTTAAAAATATGTTGTCGCAATTTACAAGGAACCAACAACTTAAAAAACAACTTAATACAACTTAAAACCTGAAAGAAGCGTCCAAGAAAATGCGTATAAACACGAAGGAGGCTGAGAAGTCAAGTCATCTGACTGGAATTGATTGGGGCAATCAGATTTGAAAGTAATGTAACTTAAAAAATTATAAACAACCTTGAGTTAACACAACATCAAACTACCAATGTAACTATCTTCTGGATCAAAACATTAAATGAGGGGTAGAAGAACGGTTCAAGGTTTCAGAGAGCATATGAAAATTAAAGTGAGCTATGCTTATGCATTGACAATCCAAATTTAAATGTCTATTAATGTTTCTAGCAAAGTGAGAGAATATTTTGAAAGCTTATACAAACAACCAACAAGCCACAAACCACAAAGAAACTACAAACCACAAACCGCTGCACTATCTAATTTCCTCTAAATATTTCCTTGTATCGTTCTTCCATCAATAGTTAAGTCTTTCTTATGCTTCCAAACAGATCTTTTACTGCAGTCTCGAGCAGTAGCATCAATAATCAGCACGATTAAAATCATTTCGTGCAAAATTAAATAAATTAAATGGTCATCATCCCTTGGACAATCTCATCAATGTATTTTGAAACATCTCTCATCACTTCTTACTGAACGCCACTTCCGTGTAGAGCACTTCCGGTTCCTGCGGCGCCATCTTGGCTGTCTTCCTCGCCGGTTCACTCGATACAATCTCCGCGTAGACCACGTGGTCGGGGTTCACTCGCTCAGCCTGGCTGCGTTGGTCACGTGGTACTACTTGAGCGTAGACAACGTCCTCAGCCTGTGATTGGTTGCTTGATGACGTGGCCGGCTCTGATTGGTTCGCCTTCTTCTTGCGCTGGTCACGTGGTTGCACTTGAGCGTAGACCACGAGGTCGGGCTGTGATTGGTCCGATGTGTTTGGAAGTTGTGACGTGGCAGAGGTGAAGGCGACAGTTGGGTCCGTGGAAGATCGACGGTCTTTTCCTGGAAAAGCAAAGGTTTCTAGGTTTCTCTAAGGTTTCTATTTCAGTTTATCACTGAACCAAAAAGGAGAACACGGGCTTGTGTTCTAACACTACACAAGCACCAGAACAAATGATTGGTGGTAGATAGACTTCAATTTTGGAGAATTGGATTCTAAAATCATTTTATTGGGGTTTTCCATGTAAATAAGCATTGATTTTATTTGGGAATCTTTGATGATTCTAATTTCAACTGTTCATTTCCTGAAGTGATCCAAGTTGTGTCCTGGAGGCCAAGTCTTGAAACTTACGCCTTCAGAACGCAAACGCTCTCGGACGTCAACAAGTCCCATTTACTGTAAGAGTGATCGACATTGAAACATAAAGTCAAGCCACTTGTTTGATTGTCATCCAGCAATCTATTGCAAACAATTTATTAACATTATAATTATTATTACGGATATTATACAGTCATAAAACCTTATTCAAAATTAAGCTACAGTTAAAGGTAGATTT
This sequence comes from Leuctra nigra, assembly GCA_934045905.1. Lineage (NCBI taxonomy): Eukaryota > Metazoa > Arthropoda > Insecta > Plecoptera > Leuctridae > Leuctra > Leuctra nigra. The sequence goes on along the minus strand of OW203772.1, from coordinate 7,695,163 downwards.
CAAGGTCATCATTCTTACAGTAAATGGGACTTTATGACGTCCTAGAGCGTTTGCGGCCTGAAAGCGTAAGTTTCAAGACTTGGCCTCCTGCAATATGATTGGGAGCCTCACAATAGTTCTGATAGTTCTGATCACATTTGCCGAGAGAGTCAATGAGAGGGTCGTGTGTGTGATGAGTTTACCTGCAAAGCAACAGGCTTGTTTCCTGTGCGCTACGATCAGGAAAACGGCTGCAAGAAGCAGACTCACTCCAACAGAAGCCCCGATGTATGTCGTCTGAACATCGTTGACGCCATCTGCACATTCAAATACGTTATCGACATATTCCACATAACTCTGATACAATGTTACGATTCAGGAATTACATAAAACAAGAATGCTCACTTCCTTGGTCTGAGGTTATTTCTGCTGTTGGCTTTGTGGTTGATTCTGGGGCTGTTTCGGTAGCTGTTTCTGGAGAACACAAAACAAGAAAGTTAAGAAAAACTTGAAAAAGCGTTTTAAAAGTGAATATCATCAATATATTGTTTCAGAAATTAATGACAAATTATTTGACCGCCAGAAGACCAGAAGACCAGCGACAGAAATGAATGTCAATATCGACGTATCTTCACTCACCTAGTGATTCAATGTGAACTTCCGCTGATGCTTGGAGCTTCTCTCCTTTGAGTCCGCCATGACTGACTCTGCAGATGAGATTCTTGGCCTTGGCATCTTCCTCCTTCAGCTTCCTCCGTAGCGTCTGAGTCCTGGCCTCCGCCTGCCAGCCCCACCTCCACGCGTCTTGAGCATCCTCTTCGATGTCATCAGGGTCGACCTCCACGTCATCCAGCAGCCACGTGACGTCAGCAGGAGGGCGACTCTCCATGACACTGCACGTCGCCTCCAACACGTCGCCCACCTCGTAGGTGTTGTTGGTGCTCGTGAGAGTCAGAGTAGGCCGGGAGGTCGGCGGAGCTGAAGATGGAAATGAGTACAATTTAATGATGATGCAGAGTGAAATCTAAACATAAATCCGTCTCTATAGACCATTCGAAGATCAGTTCTGGTGGCATCAAATTACACATTAAAGCAATGGGAATAATATTTTGTATTTAAAAGTTAATTTCATAATAATCAACTCATTATAATTGTAACATGCAATGTTTCAACACCGAAAATCATTATTTTCATTAATAAAATTAGGTTTAAAATTGAGATGACATTTTGTCGCAAAAACGGTAAGTACGTTTTTCCGCCAAAATGTGAATTCAGGGTTATTTTCATAAATGAAAATGTTTCTATATACTTCACAATGAAACTATTTTATTTTACCCAGGAAATGGAACAGGAACCGGAACCGAAAAAACGTTTTTTTTAATACATGAACTGAAATTAGAACCGCAAGCAGAACCGGAACCGGAACCGCAATCAGAACCGGAACCGGAACCGCAAGCAGAACCGGAACCGGAACCGCAATCAGAACCGGAACCGGAACCGCAATCAGAACCGGAACCGGAACCGCAAGCAGAACCGGAACCGGAACCGCAAGCAGAACCGGAACCGGAACCGCAAGCAGAACCGGAACCGGAACCGCAAGCAGAACCGGAACCGGAACCGCAAGCAGAACCGGAACCGGAACCGCAATCAGAACTGGAACCGGAACCGCAATCAGAACCGGAACCGGAACCGCAAGCAGAACCGGAACCGGAACCGCAAGCAGAACCGGAACCGGAACCGCAATCAGAACCGGAACCGCAATCAGAACCGGAACCGGAACCGCAAGCAGAACCGGAACCGGAACCGCAATCAGAACCGGAACCGGAACCGCAATCAGAACCGGAACCGGAACCGCAAGCAGAACCGGAACCGGAACCGCAAGCAGAACCGGAACCGGAACCGCAAGCAGAACCGGAACCGGAACCGCAAACTGTTTCTTTCGAATACCGGTTTATATTTTGTTTAGTGTACCTATAGTTATTACTTACCATAATCTAATATGATGGTTCCCCGATCCAGTATACGGTCGTGGCACCAAACCGCTCCTGTGTGGTTCGTTAGCACTTTGAATGTAGCTCCACATGCATTATCTCCAACTGTCTGTATATTTGACACACCAGGAGCCAAAGGATCGAAGTCACACCTGCCGCCTGAACATTTAACTCGCAGGTCTATATCAGGATCTGCGTATGTCGGTACACTCGGACTAATTATCAGTGGTGAATACTCTGAAAGATATTCACACAGCATCAATACAACGCACACAAGTATAAAGAATTAACTTAATAAATACACATTTTCTGACGCGACACATTAATGTGACAGGAAAATGTGTGGACAGGGTGTTACATTTGGCTTTGATCCCGAAAGACATTGTCTTTGTTCTTAGACGTGTTGCCTACATAATTAGAATTTTACTGTTATGACAATTTTTTAATCCACTTAAGATGACCACCAAACCCACACAAAGAATTAAGAAATAGGAGGTACATTTGCCAATGCAACACTTTTCGAACCAATTCTATGCGTCTGAATTCTATGAATTATAATTCAGAGTCAAACACAGTAATGCACACTCAACAAGACATAAAACGGTATTTGAACGAAACGGTTGAAACAAATATTCAAACACAAAGAGGCAAGAAAGAGTTTGAGAGCTATAGTAAGGCGATGATAATTGATGAGAATTTGGGTAGGTATATAACCTAATAATAGTTTCAAAGCCCAAGGAAAGACAGCGTTCTTATGCCGTTTTAAGCATTTTACATCAATCATTATATTTAATCTCATTAAGATGACTTTCACACAAATACAGATATTGTATTAAATTGAACTCTCATAATGTAAATATGTTTAATAATGCAACGTTTCCTCCCACCTTTATCTCCCTTCTATACTTGAATCTTACTCACCATTCTTCTCTGAGACGTATAGAGTCGAGTATCTGTAAGCCCAGCCTCCCTTGGCAGCTCGTATTCTACAACCAACCACATATCTTCCGTTCAGAACACTTTGCATGTCGACCCGACAAGTTCCGAGGGTCAGATTCGTGTATACGCTTCTTTTAAGTTGGTACGTATGGGTGTCATCATATACCCAATAATTGCTCAGAGCTGCACTGTCTATAAGATCAGAATCTCTCTTGCTCGTATCGTCCCATACCTTGAATTGACATTTCTCCAAGGATGTATTGTTCACACTGCATTCGAAATCCACACTCGTTTTCATTAAGTCAAGTGTCTGTTGCCATGGATTTGACACATCAATTGAAATGGAAGCCACAGCTGAAAGAAAGTACACGAGTGCGTTAATACATCACAACCAGTACACCATGTTTAGGTATACATGACACTTCGAGGGTCAGACGAATCATGAACAGGTCAACGTTTCTTTTCCCTTCCCTTCCGATGAGCGGAACGTGAAAATTTTATACCCGGTTTCATTGTAATTATGACTAAACGATCAGAACCAGTTAATCGTGATTATGTGGGGTGTGTGGGGGGGGGGGGAGGGTGATGCGAATAAATAATGAAATGAAATTATGTGTTCGGTACTTCAAGGAAAGGCTATGCAGTATAGTTAACTTATTATTGTCGCTGCAGAATCCTGTGAAATAATTCGGTGAACGTATCTTACAATAACCAATAATATTGCTCAATGACTTACCATGCAAGTCAGCCAAGTTCAACAACAACAGCGCGAGAGTAAAAGCAGGGTTCGCCATCTTCCAACATAATGGACCACTCTTGTAGCGGCTATCCTGTGTATCTTGATTATCTACCTAAAACATATCTAATTATTAATACAAGACGCAAATGATCTCTTAAATACAACAATTAAATCAATTTAAAACGTACATTAGAACAAGACTTATTGTCAACGAAATCGTATAATTTAAAGACTTATTTCCCTTATTGATATTATAGATTATTGACAATGGTAAAAATAATTTAGTAATTAGATAATCGCCTTGTAAAGCGTTTAAAAGTGACCTATTATCAAGCACTAAATAAATATGCTGTGCAAGAGTTGCTGGTCAAAACAGTCGGGAGTCCTATCTAGCCTACGTCATGTAGGTAATTATATTGTGTTTCTTTAAACAAACACCAAGCTTTCAGCTTTTGGGTCCTATTGAGTCCTATTGAGACCGATCAGAAAAAAATCATATGAATCAATATGGATTAAGAACAATTCATAACCCAGGTATATTTGCTTAACAAAGCCACGCATGAAGCACGTTGCGTTGTTTTGTCTGTGATAAGAAGGAGTTATATTTAGACTCTATGTTGAGAAGGATGTGATTAATACCATCCTGTCAGGCACGACTTCTGATCCTGTACTTTCCTTGTTTTAGACGCGCTACAATACAGATCTCGATTAAGTTAACTTAATAGAGATCTGTATTCGGTGATGTCATTCGCGATTGCTTATAGGCAGCGTGTTTAGACAACAGATGGCACTGTAAAAAGTACAGACAGAGCCACCTAATCTGTGGGAAGGAAGCTTACCTTTTGGCAAGGCGTCCAAGTCGCTGCAGTTATACGTTATGTTGCTGCACATATTACGCATTATCAATTCTTAAAATTTACACAAGTTTATCTAATGTTTATTCGCCTACAAAATATTAATAATAAAGTGTTCACAATTTCACTGAATCTGATTACAATATTAATTTGCGCGACTTAGTTTGATTTCGAAATATTTTGAGTACATTTGTTGACATCTGATCGGTTGCTAGGTCACGGCCAATGAGAAATAAAACAGTTGAAGATCTTCCCACAAATGTTGCTCATTTCTCTCACTCGTGGCGAACTCTCGGTGCCTATACGATTTCATTGGTCTCATATTGAGAAATATGTTTAAAACATAATTGTATTTATGAAAATATGTGAGTTGCCTAATTTCGGATTCATGAAAAGTGCTGCGAATTTTGATGATCCAAAAGAATCGTACCAAACAAAGAACATAACTTCAAACCAACCTGAAAAGTCACAATAGTTTTTCGGTTATGGAGGCAGTTCAACAAATCATATTTGAAAATTAGTTTTTTTACTATGATTATTTGTTTAATTACATTCCAGGAAAAGTTCCCTTCAACTGTTTTCTTTTAATTACCTACATATTAGAAAATATATTTAAAATCAAACTTTGGAATTGAGGGAGAAACGTGGGTATTTCTGAGAAATCTATTAACACAAATTTTGTATTAAATTTCCAAAATATGCAATCGGATTACAAAATTCTTATTCGTATTGTTACGACAACTCTTTGAAGCATGGAGGTATTAAAAATATACTACATTAAAAACCATTTTCCCGACCTTTGGAGCAAGTGGTATGAATTTAATACCATTTTTTTTTAAATTTATGCTTCAAAGAGCATAAGAGCAAATGCTTCATATAGCAAATTTTAAGTTAATTTTAAATGTACCTCTATGGGGAACTTAAGTAAGGTGGTAGGGGTTGGGGGGTCCACATATGAAGACAACGGTCTATAAAATAAATATTAAACTATTCCGATGTCCGTGTACAGTGTTACAAAAAGGATCACTGCATAAACTGTAACATTCCTATCTAATATTCACCCACCTGTACCATGAAGTGTTGAGCAAGGAGTAAGATTGCACCTGTACTTACTGCATGGATCCGATGTCCTGGAGAGATCGCAAGCAACTGCTGACAGCTCGTTGGTCTGTCAACTGAGTCACTGACATCGTGTTGCGCATGGCACTAGTATCGCGTCATCAGGATGTCCGTCAGGAAGCGTCGAGTGATTACGCATTCTTATCAATTATGACGAGGATCATTCACGCAGACTCTAGGAAACAACGAGAACTAAGTTTCTATAGCAGAACTTGTCGTAATACCTGTCGCAGAAAAGCTTATGGGAAATAAGTAATATTTAGGGCTAATAGCTCTGCTAAAACATTAAAGGAAAAAAACCTAAAACAAATTTATTTCATTTTTATTTCATCTTTACCCATTTTAGAATACTTAAACCAAAATTGAATAGGGGCAAGTTTCAAACATATTTGTTAAATGTGAAAAAAGTTATAAATTATTGAAGTTACGTAACAGTTGAAAAAAGAAACCTGATACATTGCGGTGTTTGAAGAATTGATTTGGAGTTATACTTCGTGGTAATTATGTGAAATTTTGTTCTTTGGTTGGCCATTTTCCTTGGGACCATGAGCAAACGATGTTTCCATTGTAAGATTTCTGAATCTGTGATACCAAAATTTAGTGGCCACGAATCTTTTATTTTTGTTTTCAATGCTGTTTAAGTTCTGATTCTGAAATTGCACACACAAAACATTTTCATATCTAGTGGAGCGGTCGCTCCACCCAGCCAAGTCGTACCGTACACTCACAGTCACTCAACATACCCATAATGCATATAAACTGAGGAGCAGACCAACTACTTTTACTGTAAGCAACAACATGGCATTTTCGGCCTACTGGATCTCAAAATTGAAAAATCTGACATTGTTGCGAAATATCTTAATTTCGAGCTATGGCCCACCCCACCCCATATACCAATTTTGGGAACAACAGGTTATGCCCTTTACGAGCTAGAGGGCCGTGAAAACAGTGAAATTACATCACTTTCTGATTCTGAAGATGATGATATCAGAAAACCATGTTGACAGCGCCACAGCCTAAACGGCTTAACCGATCGATCTGAAATTTTTACCACGTATGCACTTTTGGCGTCTGATGATACCTTGTCCTTACGAATTTTTCGTGCCACCATTTTGAAACCGGAAGTGACGTCACATCTTAAAAACAAATGGACCTATCGGGACGAAACTAGCGCCAAACGATTTGGACGGTCTTCTTTATGAAATATCAATAGTCGAAATAGAAATGTACTATTACCAAAACCGGAAATGACGTCATAAAAATGCCAAAACTGACTAAAATAATTTCTTATAACAATAACTACATATTCAGAAGGCTTATTATGTTGCATAAAATATATAGATACAAATTTTAGGTGGCAGTTGAGTCAGCCGCCATTTTGAAAACCGGAAGTGATGCCATATCTCGAGAACGGCTGGACCGATTGGAACAAAACTTTCGCTATACTTCATAGCATATTATTTAAAGCATATACATAGTAACAAGCACAACTTTTCTTAGCAACTAAATCACAAAGGCGTATTTTTTAAAGGAATTATAGTCTTTGGCGCAACAATATAATATGTCAAAAGTTGTAAGAATAAACTAAAACAAGGAGTGATATCACCATAAAAAAACACTCTGTGTAAAAATACCAGCCAAGTCTCTTCAACTTAAAAAAATTGAAGAAATCTAAAAATTCAGCACTGAAAAGTAGTGATTTCAAAAAATTGGCCAAGTCAAAACTTTTCAAAAAATACTTGGCGCATCGTTTTTCTAGGGATAGATATATTTTATGTATAGATGAGTTTATTTGATTTCCGGCCTACTTCTTTACTATTTATATGCACGATGCGCCAAGTATTTTTTGAAAAGTTTTGACTTGGCCAATTTTTTGATATCACTACTTTTCAGTGCTGAATTTTTAGATTTCTTCACTTTTAAGTTGAAGAGACTTGGCTGGTATTTTTACACGGAGTGTTTTTTTATGTTATGTTTTCTATAATATAAGTTTCAGCTCTTTATCTTTATAGTTCTGTCGGAGTTACCTTTGGGTGATCTTTTTACACCCAGGTTTATTGAGTTTATTACAACATATCGCCCTTGATAATGTGAATTTTTTTGGCTTTAATTAATTTAATACGAAAGATATAAATAGACTTTTTCAGAATTAGAAAAGGGATATTTATTTCTTACTTTGTCAATGTAAAAAAGATGCCCCATATTGGTAGGTATAGTATAATGAGACAAACGTGTAAAATACCCTTAAAGTTTATTCCACAAAACTAAACGCAAACACTTAAATTCAAATACTTAAGAACAACTGTTGGTAGATACATTGATCAATTACAATTTACATAATTTACACTACATTACATTTATATTTTTGTTTACATTAATTTTCATGTATCAAAATTATCACCTATATGAGCCCTTAAAATTTTAACAATTCTAGATGTTCCCACTTAATTTTGACTTAAAAACCAGCTAAGGCTATTTAGTTTTTTTGAATACATGGCATTTTATTACAACTAGGAAAACGCTCAGTGTAACGCGTTGATGAGCGAGCACGGGTATGTACAAATTCTCGAACCGGAAATGCGTACAGAACGCACAGAAACATATACATCCATATTGAATTGAAAAATGATCCATTCAGTCAACATAAATGTATCTGATTTTCATTGAAACGTTAAAATAGCATCTAAGCACTGTGGTTCCTAAAGCAAATCAGATCTATGTGGTAGTGGAAAACAGTTATTTAGATACTTTTTCTCTGACAGCTATTACAAATGTCAATAGGTGCATACGTTCTTAACTAATAGCACTGAAAATTTGTAAAATAATAGACATTGTTGGTCTTATAATGACCATGCAAAATATGAGTTTGATCAGAATTATTGAAGACCATTTTCATCTTTCAACCTATCAGGAGATATTTATTTAAATTTTAACCAATCAATGGATTTCAAAAAAATTAGGGTCAGCAAACAGAAAAGGTTGGTTTTACATGTGTGCAAAATTTCAGATCGATCGGTGAAATGGTGTGACTTCCATTGCTCCAGGTAGCAGCCAAAAAATCAAAACTAAAAAAAAAAACAGAGGTCCGTGTCAAAAGAGTCAAAAGGAGACGCTCGCTTCGCTCGCTCAATAAATAAAATAGCATTAAGGCACTTGCATTATCAACATAATTTTTAGATTAGGGAGCCAGTTTTTAGGGCACTAGCAACAAATGCAAGCATTTTTTTAAAAATAAATAACTGACTAAACTACACTACATGAACTTAATTTGAGCACATAAACACTTAAATCAGAAGCTACTCTAACTCTCTGCTGACAGAAGCAAACAGGATAAGCTACAGGGTATAGGTATGCAGATACAAAGATATAGACCTATTTAATTTTTTTTTTATTTTTAATGAGATTGGTGTCATCTTCAAGGGGTTTGTATGAGCTTTTCAGTTAGTTGTAAATTGATACAATTTAAAAAAAAACATTTCAACTAGGGTTGTTAATGTATAAAAGCATGACTATTCTGACGCATTATCAGAATTGAATTGTATCAAAATTATCTGAATTGTTCTTCCCCCGTACAGTTCATCTGTCATATCGGCATTCCATTCCTCAACTCCTATTGATTCTGAAATATATTCCTTTACAAAATCACAATGGCACAACATTTCCTAACAGCCTGGCTATTCGCCTGATATCACAATAAACTATGAATTATCTTGCTACTAATAATCATTTCCGATTCTACAATACTTCCACTCCTCCATTCTCTCCTTTACATCATTTCACTCCACTTCATTTCTTCCTCACATTTTCTTTCGCAGTATGCTCATCCACTATGTTGTTCTCCCATAAAATGTCTTCAAATAAATTCACTTCACTCCAGCTTTTCCAACTCTTCTTTTACCATTTCAACCTCTTGTCAACTTCTTAATCTTACTCTTCTCAACTATAATAAAAAATAAGATATACTATAATATTGACTTAGTATTTTTAAAGTATAAAATAGAGAGGAATTTTAAAGACAATTGATAATTATACTTAGATAATTTGCAAAGATGTACAATGATTTAATGAGTTCAAGTAATAGTAGATAAGTACTTTAATAATGGATTTGCATTCCATGATTATCACATGTCACATTCACAACCACAAACTCCCTTTCCGTTAGAATTAAGGTAAAATGAACAAACGCCATTATTATTGAGCGAGCGTAGCGAGCGTCACCACGGTACTCTTACGGCACTTTCTCTGTGTGTTTGTTTTTTTTTTGTTTTTTTGTTGTTTTTTTGTGTTCACTGCCCAGGTCAAACGGCACAACCAATCGATCTGAAATTTTGCACATATACTAACGTAATCTATGCGGTCCCTGGGATCGTTTTTGAACGGGCTCATGTTATTGGTTCAAATTTAAAAAAAAATATCTTTCGATTGGTAGTTCCGATCAATTTGATATTTTGACAAGTCATGGCGACCAACATTGTACCCAATCATACAAAGTTTCAGCCAAATCCTCCCATTGGTTAAAATTTAAAAAAATCTTTTATGTCATTTTTTAAATTTAAACTTGAACCGTATGACTGATCAACTTTAAACTTTGCATGGTCATTGGGAATAACATTATCTGAATTTTTGACAATTTTCAGACTAATCTATGTTTAAATCCAAAAGTTATTGACGTTTTACGGACATTTTGCGTGTTGGCTGTCAAATTTCTCGAAAATGTTGATCACGGCTACTTCGACTCTTTATAGTTCCAAGGTAGTTAGAGAGTAGAAACTTTCAAACGTATGAAACTGATATGACCGTTTAACAGATCGTCTAATATTGTGTAAGTACACACGCTTATCATATGAGTGGTCCCAGGTATATTTTTAAAAAAAAATCATGTGATTTTAGAATATTAACGAGGAACAGTTCAATCAGAAAGGTTCAAAAGGTTCAAGCTTTGCATGGTTATTGGGACTAATGTTTTAGGACAATTTTGAGATTTTTATACTTGAGTCTGACGAAATTCAAGAATTATTGGCTTTTAATGATATTTTCGATAGACATTATTTCGGTTCGAGTGTTGCGCCTGTCCGTGCTCGCTCATCAACGCGTTACACAGAGCGTTTTCCTAGTTATTATTATGGCACATTCATTGCAATGTATGGTATACATGAGGAAACAATTAACAGACAGGATATTGCAATCGAATTCTGGTCCGTGGGTCACGGGGGGGGGGGGGGGGGTCTAAGGGTAACTCTCCCACTTACAAAGGAATCATTCCGAGCCTGAAGATGGATGGAGCAAGCCATCCGAAACGTCGCAACCAGCCCTTTTCCGGGCCAACGCAAACGACCAAACAGAGTACTACCGAAGAAGAGATCACAGCCTATAGACTTTTAGAAGAATCATTCAGATTTTCTCTGTGTTCTAAATTTGGTTAAATGGTTTAAGTCAATTTAGTATTTGGGCTGCGTGGTTGATCACGAGGTCAGGCAGTGACAAGCATTTATTAATCAAAGTAGAGAAAAGAAACATTTCGCCTCACCTATAGCAGAGGTTGTTTTCCAAATTGAGATTAGTTCTAAAAGAGCTAAAAGAGTGCGCTCTAAAGAGTGTGTTGCTCCTACACCAACTGTATGCTGATCACTTCTTACTGAACGCCACTTCCGTGTAGAGCACTTCCGGTTCCTGCGGCGCCATCTTAGTTGTCTTCCTCGCTGGCCTGCTCGATACAATCTCCGCGTAGACCACGTGGTCGGGGTTCACTCGCTCAGCCTGGTTGCGTTGGTCACGTGGTACTACTTGAGCGTAGACAGCGTTCTTAGCCTGTGATTGGCTGCTTGATGACGTGGCAGGTTCTGATTGGTTCGCCTTCTTCTTGCGCTGGTCACGTGGTTGCACTTGAGCGTAGACCACGAGGTCGAGCTGTGATTGGTCGGAAGTGTTGGGAAGTTGTGACGTGGCAGAGGTGAAGGCGACAGTTGGGTCCGTGGAAGATCGATGGTCTTTTCCTGGAATCAGAAGAAATATATTATCAAAGTGTATTTGTTACTCTTCAAAGACATTGGTATCCATGAATAGATATTTCACTGTAGCATCTAAGTGGTGAACATTGGTCAATTCGTTACCAAGAACCTTCTTCTTTAGAAGTACAGTGTTTTTTTTTTCATTAGAAGAAGTCTTCTATATCTACTGCAAGCGGCATTTGATGGTTGAATGCTGTCAAGAATAACAAGCCCATGAACCAAGCCAAGTTGTACGCCAGCAAGGGGAGGAATATTCCACTTTATGCCAAGAATTTGCTGAATATCAAGTCTGATTATTTGACAACGCAACTTGTTTGCAATGCGACGAAAAATAAAAGCTCCAAAGCCAAACGAATACATTGGATCAAAGTTGCAAAACTGAACATGTTCTAACTAAAACCATACCCAGAAAAAACACTCCGTGTAAAAAAGGCAGCCAAGTCTCTTTACTTTAAAAAAATTCAACACCGAAAAGGAGTGATATCAAAAAAGGAGCCAAGTCAATGACATTTTCCAAATATTTAATCGTATTTTTTAAATAAAAGTATGAACACCGAGAAATACTTTACAAAAGGACTTGGCGCATCGTTTTTTTAAAGACATCATTCTATACTAAAAGTGGAAAGAAATTTACAAGTAGGTACATTTTCCTCTTTTTGTTGGAGCCAGAATATATGAATCAAGCTACTTTTAGTAATGGTTATTTTATAGTTTTGTCAATGGCGATAGAAGAAAGATTTCATGCTGTAATAGATAGGTAATATAAAGTGGGAAGAATTAAATAACAATTGGAAGTGGGGCTCATACATATTCTTCTAGCACTGTTAAAATTGATATTAGAAGGGTAACTTTTCATAATTTGATCTTGACTGAAGGAAATCATGAAACGTTGTCAAATAATTACTAACTATCTACGGAACACTATTATATATTTTTGAAGTGTCAAGTGTATAAAGTTAAATTTTTTAATATAAATTCAATGTGACGTTACTGTGTACTTTGTGAAATGTATTGTTATAAAATGTGGATTAATAGAAATTTATTTCATGTTGAGAAGGTATAACGCATGAGACTTAGGTAATAATGTTGACCACGAAACAATATTACAAAGATAACTAGATTGTGTATTTATTACAAACATAGGCAACAAGTTTCATCGTGTACAAATACAAATAGAAAATATTTTACATAGGTTTGTACAATATGTAATTGAAAGATGTTTCCCTATTATTCTAAAAATTCTAAATGACGGTTGTATATAAATGACATAGGATTATGAGTAGAAAAATATCTTTAAAAAAACGATGCGCCAAGTCCTTTTGTAAAGTATTTCTCGGTGTTTATACTTTTATTTAAAAAATACGATTAAATATTTGGAAATGTCATTGACTTGGCTCCTTTTTTGATATCACTCCTTTTCGGTGTTGAATTTTTTTAAAGTAAAGAGACTTGGCTGCCTTTTTTACACGGAGTGTTTTTTCTGGGATATCACTTCTTTTGTTAGTTTATTCATACAGCTTGATGCACATGTCGGAGCAAGGACTAATTTCTCTAAAAAAAATACGCCTCAACTGATTTGGTTACTAAGAAAAGTTGCGTTTGGTATAAGATTAAAATGATTATCCAAGAAGAATAGCTTAGGTTTCGTTACAATAGATCCAACCGTTTTCGATATATGACGTCACTTCCGGTTTTGAAATAGCGGCCGAAAATAATGTCGTCTTGAATTCATAATTATAAGTCCTACATAATTGCATAATTTGGTTGCAATCGGTACAGCCGTTTTCGATATATGACGTCACTTCCGGTTTTAACAATGGCGGCCGAATATAATATTGTATTTAATTCATAATTATTAGTCCTAAGTATTTCCAAAATTTGATTACAATCGGTACAGCCGTTTTCGATATACGACGTCACTTCCGGTTTTAACAATGGCGGCCGAAAATAATGTAGTCTTTATTCATAAGTATTAGTCCTACACATTTCCAAAATTTAATTGCAATCGGTACAGCTGTTTTTTATATATGACGTCACTTCCGGTTTTAACTATGGCGGCCGAAAATAATGTCGTCCTGAATTCATAATTATTTGTCCTTATAATTACATAATTAGGTTGCAATCTGTACAGCCGTTTTCGATGTATGACGTCACTTCCGGTTTTAACAATGGCGGCCGAAAATAATGTCGTCCAGAATTCATAATTATTAGTACAACACATTTCTTAAATTTGGTTGCAATCGGTACAGCCGTTTTTGATATATGACGTCACTTCCGGTTTTAACAATGGTGGCCGAAAATAATGTCAACTTGAATTCATAATTATTAGTCCTACACATTTCCAAAATTTGGTTGCAATCGGTACAGCCGTTTTCGATATATGACGTCAGCTCCGGTTTTAAAAATGGCGGCCGAGAACACAGCAACCTTGAATTTATAAATATTTACAGTGTACGATTACTAAATATCTATTTAAAATAAATAAAGTGGTGAATTTAGTGTCATTTTGCATATAAATGACGTAATTTAGCATATTTATGACGTCATTTCCGGTATAGGTAATAAGAAAACAATCTAGTTTTATCTAGTTGATACTTCTTGAATGACCTTCTGAATTTATTAGCGCTAATTTCCGTCAAATCGGTCATGCCGTTTCCAATATATGACGTCACTTCCGGTTTAATTTAGTGGTTCCTCCCGCCATTTCCGGTACCGTTAATTTGTATATTTATTCATCCCAATTGATTTTTCAAATAGAAAGCAGAATGAATAGACAGGATCTATTTCAGTTGTAATCGGTACAGGCGTTTTCGATATATGACGTCACTTCCGGTTTCAGGAATGGCGGCCGAGAACACTGCAACCTTGAAATTTTTATTTTTATTGTCTATGTTACAATGTAAGTTCATTTTGTATGTATTTTAAGTATAATTTGTTGAAATTAGATAAATATTGCGTATTTATGACGTCACTTCCGGTTTAGAAAATAAGAAAATTATATTTTTTTTATTGATAATTCATATAGATGACCATCTAAATCGAATGGAGCTAATTTCGTTCCGATCGGTTCAGCTGTTTTCGAGATTTGACGTTACTTCCGGTTTCAAAATGGCGGCATAAAACCAGTTACAGCAAAAGGCACCTCAGACGCCAAAAGTGCACACGTGGTAAAAATTTCAAATTAATCGGTTCAGCCGTTTAGGCTGTGGCCTGTTGACCGGATTTGAATTCCAGGATACTACTACTACTACTACTACTACTACTACTGAGATTATTATTATGAAAACCGCCCTAAAACACTGTTTTCACGGCCCTCTAGCGCGCAAAGGGCGTAACCTATTGTTCCCAAATTTGGTATATGTTGTAGGGTGGGCCATAGCTCGAAATTAAGATATATCGCAACAATGTGAGATTTTCCAATTTTAAGATCCAGTAGGCCGAAAATGCCACTTTGATGCTTACAGTAAAAGTGGGTTTGCTCCAGCCTTTTTAAATGAGTGTGTGCGCGCGCCGTACGACTTGGCTGGCGTGGAGCGACCGCTCCACTAGATGAGGTTCTTAGTGACTTTCATTATTTGTGTCAGCTTCTCTAAATTTACGGGTTTCTTTGTTGAATTTTTCAGTTCCGATGTGTATCAGTTTTAGTATGGGATAGTTGCCCATTATGTTGATACCACTAACAGAATGGGAGAGCTTGATGTTGCCTTACCAAAGCGGTTATTTTGAGTTTACCTGCGAAGCAACAGGCTTGCTTCTTGTGAGCGACGATCAGGAAGACGGCTGCAAGAAGAAGACTCACTCCAACAGAAACCCCGATGTATGTCGTCATCACCCCGCCGCCACCTGAACATAGAGGAGATGTTGACAGAAAGCCGTCAGTCATCAGATCATCTGACATTAGAAGCGTGTTCCTAATCATGAGGTTACAAAGAGGTTTAATACCTTGATTTTCATTTGAAACATGATCCGGAGATACGGAGGATGTTTGAGTTTCATCTGCAGTCGTATTTTGAGGTGTTTTTGTCACTAAAGCAAGATAACTCGGAATTATTCTACGTACCTACAGAGTTACTTCGAATATCTCGTAGGTACTAGTTAGACCAATTTGACTCTGACTCTTTCTGGAATAACGTTTGAATGATGTGATTTTGTAAGTTAACACTTGCCTATTCGCACCGCCATCCGCGCAACGAGAGGTTCGTCCAAGCCGTCATGCGACACAGTGCACGTGACCTCCATGGCTCCAGCATTTTCCTGACTCAACTTCCTCGTGTAGATCTGAGTTCTTCCTGCTTTGTCCCAGCTCCATCTCCATGCATCTTCCTTCGCCTCCTCGATACCCTCATGGACCAGTTGACCATCGTAGTGCCAGGTTATGTTTGCTGGAGGACGACTCGGCTGCACGGTGCATGAGGCGTTAAGTACATCACCCACATTGTATTCCGGATCGGATAATACAAGATCGGGCTCGGACGCAGGTGGGGGATCTGAAATATAATACATTCGTTGAAATTAAGGGAATATTTTTTTATCTACGTGAAAGTTTTCAATAGTAACTTAAACATTGACTAATCAATTTTAAACATTTAACGAAGATAAATGTTAAGAAACGAAAACTTCTTAAGCAAACGTAGCGAGCGCATTTAACACAGGACATCGAATGCACTCACCATAATCTACGATAATAGTTCCTTTACTGTCGAAGTCATCTTCACACCAAATCGCCCCAACACTGTTCTGTTCGACATTGAATGTTGCTTTACAGGGATCTGAGCTTGCATTTGAAGTTGTAAGTCCTCTTCTTTGTCGAAATGTACAAGTAGCATCCTTGCATTTAACATTGGCATTGTTTCCAGGACGTTGATATGTTGGCTCCTCCGGAATGATGTTTATAAGTGTATTACCTAGAACTAATCAGTTCACGTACGGACTGGATTAACACGCACTTGTAAAGAGTCAATGCGCATTCAGGTAAAATCCCATTAGTCAGGTTGCTTATTGAACATGCACAGTAAATGCTTCAAATTGTTTCCTATTCATTTTGTTATAAAAACATATTAATTAAGACATGCAAATTAATATGTTTTGGTTATGATACAAGCAGTGTATAAATAGCAACGAGTTATGAATTATACCGGATGGCCCCAAAAAAACGTCCAATGGGCGAGAGACCGCTGAGAGTAAACTACTGCAGATATTAGTCCGAAAATTTCACATGTTATAACAAACATACGAATGTTTGATTTGTGAATGTTTCAAAAAAACATCTTTTGTAGGAAAAAATTTACAGCTGTTCGAATTTGGTTGTCGAAAAATCGATTATACAGAGCTAGAGCGCGCATTCAGAAAAAGTCCAATGGCATGGACACCTTTATTTTCAACACTACTGATGATATCAGGCTGAAAATTTCAAATTTTATACAAAACATATGACTTTCTATTGTATAAAAATTTCAGTGCATTTGAATTATTGGAACGAAAGTTATGGTATCTTGAAGTTGAGCTTAAAAACAGAAAATACGGGTGTTAATTTCACTTCTAAAATTAACATGTGAAATAAAACTTGAGAAATTATCTCTTTTGTATTCTGCTTTTTACCCGCAACTCCAAGTCAACGTAACTTCCGTTCCATTGATTCAAATAGATTAAAATTTTTACACAATCGATAGTAATACATTATAAATATCATATGAAACTTTCAGCTTGATATCATTAGCAGTTTTGAGTAAACAGAGTCCCGTCCATTGGACATTTTCTGGACGCGTGATTTTTGAGCTCCGTTAAATCGATTTTTCGACAACGAAATTCGAACAGCTGTAACTTTTTTTCCATAAAAGTTATAGTGTTAAATCTTTTACATATTATACCTTGGTATGTTTTGTATAATTGATATAAGTTTCAGCCCGATATGTGCAGTAGTTGCGTCACAGTGATGTCTCGCCCTTTGGACGTTTTTTTTGGGCCACCCTGTATGTTTAGGCTGTGGTACCAACTTTGAATTAAGTTCAATAAATCTAGTTGGCGCGAATTTCACAACCAATAGGATTCACTAGTTAACTTAGGTTGGGTAGGACCAACTTTGGATTAGCTAACTATGTATTGTTAGTGGAATTTAGTGAATCCTATTGGCTGTTGAATTCGTTCCAACTGGATTCATTGGCTATTTGCTATTTGCTATTGGCTAGCTAATCCAAAGTTGGTCCAACCCGGCCTTAATACAATGTTCGTCCAACCCAGCCAAAGTAACTAAAGAAAGTTATATCCCAGAAAAAAAACACTCCGTGTAAAAAAGGCAGCCAAGTCTGTTTACTTTAAAAAAATTCAACACCCGAAAGGAGTGATATCAAAAAAGGAGCCAAGTCAATGACATTTCCAAATATTAAATCGTATTTTTGAAATAAAATAATAAACACCGAGAAATACTTTACAAAAGGACTTGGCGCATCGTTTTTTTAAAGACCTCATTCAATACTAAAAGTGGAAAGAAATTTAAAGTAGGTACATTTTCCTCTTTCTATTAGAGCCAGAATCTATGAATCAAGCTACTTTGAGTAATGGCTATATTATAGTTTTGTCAATGGCGATAGTAGAAAGATTTCATGCTGTAATAGAAAGTAATATAAGGGCGAAGAATTAAATAACAAGGAAGTTGGCTCATACATATTCTTATAGCACTGTTAATATGGTGATATTAGAAGGGTATCTTTTCATAATTTGATCTTGACTGAAGGAAATCATGAAACGTTGTCAAATAATTATGTATGGAACACTATTATATATTTTTGAAGTGTCAAGTGTATAAAGTTAAATTTTTTAATAGAAATACAATGTGACTGTGTACTTTGTGAAATGTATTGTTATAAAATGTGGATTAATTGAAATGTATTTCATGATGAGAAGGTATAACGCATGAGACTTAATTATGTTGATCACGAAACAATATTACGAAGATAGCTATTGTGTATTTATAGAAAACATAGGCAACAAGTTTGATCGCGTATATATTCATATAGAAAATATTTTACAGTAGGTATGTGTAATAAGTAATTGAAAGATGTTTCCCTATTATTCTAAAAATTCTTAATGACGGTTGTATATAAATGGCATATGCTTATGAATAGAAAATGTCTTTAAAAAAACGATGCGCTAAGTCCTTTTGTAAAGTATTTCTCGGTGTTTATTCTTTTATTTCAAAAATGCGATTTAATATTTTGAAATGTCATTGACCTGGCTCCTTTTTTGATATCACTCCTTTTCGGTGTTGAATTATTTTAAAGTAAACAGACTTGTGCTTGTAGCACATGTCCGGGCAGGGACTAATTTCTTTAAAAAAATACGCCTCAGCCGATTTGGTTACTAAGAAAATTTGCGTTTGGTATATGATGAAAATGATTATCCAAGAAGAATAGCTTAAGTTTCGTTACAATTGATCCAGCCGTTTTCGATATATGACGTCACTTCCGGTTTTGAAATAGCGGCCGTAAATAATGTCGTCTTGAATTCATAAATATAAGTCCTACAAAATTGCATAATTTGGTTGTAATCGGTACAGACGTTTTCGATATATGACGTCACTTTAGGTTTTAACAATGGCGGCCGAAAATAATGTCGTCTTTAATTCATAATTATTAGTCCTACATATTTCCAAAATTTAGTTGCAATCGGTACAGCCGTTTTCGATAAATGACGTCACTTCCGGTTTTAACAATGTCGGCCGAAAATAATGTCGTCTTTAATTCAAAATTATTAATACTACATATTTCCAAAATTTGGTTGCAATCGGTACAGCCGTTTTCGATATATGACGTCACTTCCGGTTTTAACAATGGCGGCCGAAAATAATGTCGTCTTTAATTCATAATTATTAGTCCTACATATTTCCAAAATTTGGTTACAATCGGTAAAGCCGTTTTCGAAATATGACGTCACTTCCGGTTTTAACAATGGCGGCCGAAAATAATGTCGTCTTTAATTCATCATTATTTGTCCTACATATATCCAAAATTTGGTTGCAATCGGTACAGCCGTTTTAGATATATGACGTCACTTCCGGTTTCAGGAATGGCGGCCGAGTACACTGCAACCTTAATTTTTTAATTTGTATTGTCTATGTTACAATGTAAGCTAATTATGTATGTATTTTAAGTATAATTCGTTGAAATAAGTTAAATATAGCGTATTTATGACGTCACTTCCGGTTTAGAAAATAAGAAAATAATTATTTTATTATTGATACTTCATAAAGATCACCATCTAAATCGAATGGCGCTATTTTCTTTCCAATCGGCCCAAACGTTTTTGAGATATGACGTCACTTCCGGTTTAAAAATGGCGGCACAAAAAATCACAAGAGGTAAGGTATCATCAAACGCCAAAAGTGCATATGTGGTCAAAATTTCAGGTCGATCGGTTCAGCCGTTTAGGCTGTGGCGGTGACGGCAAGGGAGAGGTCCCGGTGTTCGAGTCTCGGTTCGGCCGGATATATCTCACTTCGCACATCCTGATCCCACCCGAGATTTCCCTTTAAACTCAGTTTCTCAACATGGGTCTACCTGTCTTGTTGGTAACAAATAGCGTCATATATCTGTAGATCCAGGCTCCTATGCCAGTTCTGAGTCTGCATCCAACCACATAGCGAGCGCCAGTGAGGTTAGTCAGAGACACGCCACACGTCCCAGCTGAGAGATCCGTGTGTGATTTCTTAGCTTGGAACTCCCAACTAGTGTTAGTTGTCCACGTGTCCTTCAGGTTTTGAGTGTCGATGTGGGCAACGGTTGTCTGAGTGTCATCGTTCCAGATGCTGAACTCACATTGCTCAATAGCTTCATCGCCATCGCAATAGATATCGACATTCTTTACAGATGTTTCAAACGTTGTTTGGTATTTGCTTGAACCTTTTATTTTCAAGCAAAATGCACCTGTAGGCAGCACGACAAAAGATCAGCATGAAAATCAATACTGTCAACTAAGAAAAAATTAATTGTAATTAAACTTGTAACAATGCACATGTGATAAAATATGCTTTGGACATAAAAGAACATAATAACTTTTAAACTTTCAGGAATGGAGATAATATTTACACTTTCGTGTACTGAAAACAAAAACTGGTGAAGATTCCGGCTTTGGAATTAAAATGATTGACATGATAGAATAATAAAATAAAGGAAACAGGTTGAAATGTCCCGAAGAGAGCGTAAATAATATTAAGAATGATTTTGTTGATGTTGTTGTTGTAATAATGAATGGTTGTTTGAGACTGAAACTGAGGTATTGAAAGACTCGAGCAGATTGGCTTATACTAAAGAATGAAATCCTTACCCTGAACTACGGCCAACATAAGTAACAGCGTGATATTCAAGTCCATTGCTTCTTGTTCTGTGTCATATGACGGACCATGCAGGTGACAAAGTGTTGACGTCCATTCTGTATTTCCCCTCCAAGGATGGAAGCTTGGAGACGGAATTACAGCATAACCTTGAATACAATACAGTCAATTTTCTACAGCACAATTCAGTATAACTTTCGTGCACATTAGAAGAACTTCTGTTATAGGCCCGGTTAATGTCCCGATAAAGTTAGTGGTAGGATTTATCCGTTGGAACCTTGGCAACAGCCAATGATACACAACCAATCATCATCTCGACTGCTTAAATTCAGTTAATAGGCACTGGACTGTATATATTACTCCGGACATTATACAACCACACCTTGAGCCTTGTTTACAGTACAGACTTAAGCAACTTACTTAAGTCAACGTAACTACTTATGTATGTTACAGTCTGTAATGTGACTGTGGACGTAGTGTAAGGGCATTAGGTGATCCGAGGGATTTACCGGTGGTAACCTTGGAACCAGCCAATGAAACACAACCATGAAGACCGCTAAAGTTCACTTTATGCAGTTAACTTTTTCTTATACTTATCGGCGGATAACTGGGCCTGATTACTTCATGTTGTGCTCATAAAAATGATCTTTAAAATGAGCAGCAACTTTCATAAGCAATAATTAGCTTGCAATACGGAGGCTAGCTTATGAACTCGTTAAACAGAGCGTTTTCGTAGCTTAATATACGTGAGCTGTTTACAAAATCAATTGGACCAATCAAACAAAACACAATCAAGTAATAATAAAAAGTACAACCTATTGGTTTACCTACTTTGCTCCTAGGTTGAGACATAATCTTTCATTTACATGATTAATTACTCGGCAACATCTGCAAATACCACGGAACAAAGTTGGTATAGGCGTAAACGTTCTAGTCACACTCCGGAGGTACCGGGATCGATTCCCGCGTAATCTTCGCTGACTCAAGTTGCTCGTGCTTTTCCTCAGTCGAGAGGCAAATGCTGGGAAGGTTCTATGTACTTCTAGGTCACGACCATCTCCTTCACACCGTCCATCCTCACCAATATCATTACCTCATAATCATTCATCCGGGGCCATTAGCCTAGTTACACAACAGTGCGACGTTAAGCAAAACATAAAATACGTATCAATGTTTGGTTTATTATCGGAAGATCGTTGTCTTAATGTCGAGTACTATCTATTCTGCTTCCTTCCTGCTTGTGATCAAGGATTGTCTGTTGTCAGGAATTACTTTTGCATACCCATGGAAAATCACTCTGCGCAAACAATACCATCCAAAAATCCGTTTGTTTAAAATAAAAAAATGAATGATGGCCAAACTCGGTGTAAAAAATTTTTATTTAGTTTATTTTCACATAAATCGGATTTAAAATAAATGTATTGATAACGTTTTATTTATTTCATATCTTATTCAAGAATATAATTAATTGAATTAACAAAGAATACGAGTATGACTTTTACTTCGTAGAATTTTCATATTCACTGTTAATTTATGCTAGGATTTTTTTCTTCAATATTTTGCTCCATTTTGTTACTTATGATATTTTAGCCATATCCCCAAGCATCTATCTCATAGCTTCTCATGAATTCCCTCTCATGATCTTTCACTCGGTACCAAGTATTTAGTATACCTACGCATTACACATTGTGTACTACGATATACATCCTCGAAGACTACTACCAGGGGCGATCTAGCCTCTTGTCATGGAGGGGGCGATTTTGGAAAATATGAAGGGGGTCTAGTGGTATCTCCAGCCACGGGCGTCCGCAGAATTTTTGCCAGGGTGTGGAGGTAATGCAAGGACAACAATTGTCCCACGGGCTAAGGGGGGTGTGGGGGGCAAGTCCCCCACCCTGCCCCGCAGGGCGTTTTTTGGTTTTTGGACACTTTGAATCAAATTTTGAGACGTTATGAGGTGTATTTTGTAGAACAATTCATTATTTTTTAAGCTTGGACACTTTGGGGTAGTGGCCCCCACCTTACCCCGCAGGGTATTTTTTGGTTTGTTGACACTTCGAAATTAATTTTCTGAGTTTTTTGTTTAGAAAATGAAACTATGCGTAAATAACACCACCAAATTGCGTAAATAACACCACCAAATTTGTATGCTATCCTGACATCCTTCCCCCCCCCCCCCCAGTCACCCCCTGTGGAAGCCCATGCTTTCATCCGCCAAAGGCCTATCGCCGAAGGCAATTTTTTTCGAAATATTGAAAAAACATTTAGTTTTTAGGAACTTTTAGAGCAAAGATTAAACCTTGCCAAAAAACAAGCCATGATTACGATATTTTTGTAAATTTGACTAAATGAAAAATCAACCTGCTGATTTTAATAGAAGGTGGAGGAGGAATCATGGGGGGGGGGGGGGGGCGATCGCCCCTTCCGCCCCTCCTTGGATCCGCCCCTGACTACTACACGTTACACTCGCTCGCTATCTTGCTTACCTTACATGTAGGTACACACATAATACATCGTCAGAAAACAGATTTGGGAATTATATGATGAGAATTACAAATAAGTAAAAAATGTTATCTTTGGCCCGGTGACAATGGTTTATATATTTAGGATATGACCTTAGAGATCTAATCCTACTATGAATTTAAAATGGTAAGTATTAAATATATTGGCAATCTTGGCTACAAATTCACCACGGTCACACATTGGTAAAGCTAAAACTAAATGATAAACCTGAAATTCACGACGTTTACCCCGCCAATATGTCACACCTAACTTTAAAGGAGGATGACCTGTTTACCATTATTAATTGTACTTGCAGGCATACTTACATGAAATGTCATCAAAATTTCCAATTGACAAACGCAAAATGTATCTGCGCTTAATTTTGAAACGAATCATTTCCATCAATAAGATATCTTGTCATCTGCCGTCAATGTATGATCAACTTCTAACAAATTGACATGAATAATGATTCTTCTAGGGAACTCAGAGTCAGTGCGAAGTTTCTGTATCTTGAGATAAGGATGGGATTATTGTGATTATAAATAATTTGTGAAAGGAAGTGAATTTCCTTCCGCCAGTGCCCATTTCACTTCATGAGAAGTTTTCCTTATTAGTTCAACATTATTACAATGGCTAATAAATAGTTTTGAATACCACTGTCTTGAAAAAAATTAGACCAGATCATCAATTTATGTCATGAAAAACGTGAATGTTGTAGAATAATATGCCTACTTGTATCTACAAAAGTATTCTGCAACGGTTTACACTTTTCAAAAATATAAAACCTAACCTCAAATCAAAGTCTGTCTATAAATCCATTCAATGCATTTTCTATGTCGATACTTAGAAGTATGAATGTCATAACATTGACTTAACCATTCAGAAAATAAGCTCAAGGGATTGTTTTGTGCATCAGAATGTACTTAATTTAAAAATCAATGGTTATTTTGAAAACCGATAGGTACAAGTCTATTTGAAACGCGTCTGAAAAGTGAAAGTCCTATGCTTATGCATTGACATATTGTCCCAGTTTCATTGTTTATTTCAAGAAATTGTATCAACATTTACATAAAACAGAGCAAATGTTTTGAAAGCTCATACAAACTACGATAATTGAACTTGTATATCCCCCCCCCTGTACCCTTCAAACGTGACTCTGATGTGTATAAAGTGTATGTTCATCACGTATTGTAGAGTCGATAAACCATCTAAACCGGTTGTTTCGCTAACTGAGATATTTGAAACTAAACGTAAGTATTACAATGCAACCGAATGGGACAATGAGACTTATAATTCAGAATCATTATGGAAGGAATATCACAGGCTCCAATTGTCAGGAGTTGAAGTAAACACGCCACTGAACGCATGGCAATTGCTCTGCGCGCCTGTTTATGGACGCGGCCTTGACTCTACTTACCTTATGAATGAATGAGCCACCTGGAGAGATCGCTACTAACTGCTGACACCAGCACGAGGTCCTATCAACTGAGTCAGAGCCAAGTCACAGCCTACTGGGTGTGATTCATATCTGCCAGGATGCAAACACCGCAGATGATAACATTTCCTTCCTTGTCTGTCATCAACCCAGCTCGGAGTTCACTCGCTCACAAGGACGATGTTGGTCGAAGGCAAGGGCGTCGGGATCGGGTCAAGGGTGGTTTGCATCAAGGAACAGTGATTGCAGATGGGTTCATCAAGGGGAAAACAAAACTTACAATGGGTACAAGAAATATGCAAAACATTAATTAAAAAACGCGTGAACATTATACCACAGTCACATTTAATATGTTCCTACCCTTTGAAGGTCCATGGCGTATAGCCCGGGATAATTTTGAAATTCTTCGTACGATTTAAATGGTAAGTATTTCTAACGACTAGGAAAACGCTCAGTGTAACGCGTTGATGAGCGAGCACAGAACATGCAGCATCCCCAGTCACGATACACGATACGGCACAAGACGATTTTCTCTGCAACTTTTCCAATCTCCATATAAATACTCAGGATGAATATCAGATCCATTGTGTCGTGACTTTCTTACATACTTTTTCCAGCTTTTGACAACCCATACTAAACTCGTAAAATGACAATTAATACATGACTGATTGGGCTTACAATGTGTGAAATGTTATATTATGTTGGTCTTATGATCACCATGCTAAATGTGAACCAAATCGGAACATTTTGATTGTCGACCAATCAGAAGATATTATTTAAACTTAATCCAAATGGAGTATGTGGCCTTCGAACTGCATCCAATTTAATATGCACTAGTTTTATTGTAAATTGTGGACTGCTTGGCTGCTCTACAGGCCTTGGAGCAGAAGCTTAAAGAAGGCAGGGATGAAAATGTAGTATACGTTTTACTAATATTTCTAGATTATCGAATAAAATGTCCCTAAAATGACAAATACTTCTGAAAATAACGACAGATCAGACTGAAAATAGGCAAAAATACCTTAAATGTGGGTACCATTAACCTTGCGAAGTTTTAAGTTGATCGGTCAATCGGTTCTAGTTTAAATTTCAAAAATCACAGGAAAAATGGTTTCAAATTTTAACCAATAGGAGGATTTGTCTGAAACTTTTTATGATTGGCTACAATGTTGGTTGAAATGACTTGTCAAAATTTCAAATTGATCAGAACAACCAATCAAAAGATAATTTTTTTAAAATTTGAACCAATCACGGGATCCCGATCAAAAACGATCTCAGGGACCGCATAGAGTACGTTAGTATGTGTACAAAATTTCAAATTGATTGCTTGAGCGGTTTGACCTGGGCTGTGACCACAAAAAAAAAAAAAAACACACAGAGAAAGTGCCATAAGAGTACCGTGGTGACGCTCGCTACGCTTGCTCAATGAATTAAGACGGCTGAGTATAGTGAGTATGAGCGTAGAATAAAAATTCTTTCTTCTGGAATGGGTTGGTATACTTTATTTTGTCACAGACGTTTAGTGCCATATTTTTACTACTTTTTCAGGCACTAAACGTCTGTAAGACGTGTTTTGAAGACTCGTACAAAGACTTATTTTAATAACAATTAAATTGGTATAAGATATTGATACCAATCGATTAAAAATCTTTTCCGTGTCTAGGTCACTATTCAGCCCTTTAAAATTTTAATTTTCTCAGAAGATGTCTGAATTTGTTTGTTGAGCCAAAGCTTGCAGATTAACTTCTCTGGGATCTGGGTGACGTCACAGCAGTACGATATCGTCGCAACTCCTGATGATTCCTGTTGACAAGCCAACAGAATCAATATCCCGATATCTCACAACACTCGTCTTCTCGGTTTATATCTCATTCATGAGCTGATCCCTGCAGTGGTAGAGTTGCAGAAGATACTATCTTGCAGTGACGTATTCAGAGAGGCCCACCTGATAACAACACTTCAATAAACATTGAAGATACCTACTTTGATCGATACACATTCAGTGGTGTAGTCGAGTGTATACAGAGGTTTAAAGGATTAGGTTAAGTTAACCCTTTTTACCTCTAATTCTTCGCGGGTTTATGCCGTTTATCTACCTAAAATTTATTTTTGACCTGCGCGATTACCCATAAATAATTGTTGGGGTATACGCATACGAGCGTATACACCATTTTTCGTATATAAATCATGCCGTTTTAAAAAAATAGTTGAGGTGTCATAAAGATATTATTTGATACCGAAAACCAAATATTTTATTGATTTGCATACTCTTGCAGGCTTTAAAATTTAGAAATTTGAATTGTATTTGAAGCATGAAATAACTAATATTGAAGAAAATCGCATGAAATTTTTGTAAAAGTAAAAAAATAGAGAACAATCAAGAAAATTTGTAATTTGAAATTTTTCTTTGAGGCTTCGCTTCTAAAACCTCCTGTTTTCCTTAGCGTGTAATTTTTTTGCATTCCCATATTTTTTATGATGAACACAGCTCCTGATGATTCGACTCAAGATGATTGCGACTTACAGAACAAATCTCATTATTATGGATGTTGCGAAAACTCTGAAGAGACATTAGGAATGGAGTTTGTGACATAGATGAGGAAGCTTTACTGCGAACTAATTATAGAAATATGTTTTATTTTCACCACACAACGTCATTATTGAAAACATATAAATTACAAAACTGTTCTGCTATTAACATCAAATTACATCTACGCTACGAGTGTGCAGATGTGAAGCGTTGTTGACCGAGCACAATGAGCGTCACCTTGGCTTGTACTGCCCAAGTCACGCTTTGAAACAATTGTACACTGTAATGTCACTTTTACTTACGCTACACAGTCTTTTGAACAAAAATGTCAAAGTGTTTGAAAAGTGAATAACTCCTAGGACTTAATCAAGGAGAAATTTCGCATTGAGACCAGCATTTTATTGTATCTTACGCTCACTTATTCCTGAAGAACGTTCTTGCACATTTTGAATCAGCTATCAAAACTGATTACTCGAATGTACCGCACCTTGATCACTTGAAAACGATCGGGCACAACAAGGAGTGTTCTAAACACTGTGTTGCGTCATACCGAGTCCTTCCAACTACGCATGCGCGGCACTTGTTTACATCTCGTCCTGGACTTCCGTGGCGCCCTCTTGCTGGCCATCCTCGGCTGCTCAGTCGGTGTGGCACCATGTGGCAACACTGTCATACCGAGTCCATCCAACTGCGCGTGCGCGGCACTTGTTTACAATTCGTCCTCGACTTCCGTGGCGCCCTCTTGCTGGCCATCCTCGGCTGCTCAGTCGGTGTGGCACCATCTGGCAACACCGCGCCCTGCTCGAGCAGCGGCTGGTCGGCCGGTGACGTGGCGTCTTGGGATTGGCTCCTTTTCAAACGTCTCCCTCCTAAACACAGAGAATTCGAACTATTAAACTGGGCCGACATAAAGCTGGGTCCACATAGACCGTTTTTGCGTTTTGCGTTTTCCGTTTTTTTTCTATTAACCAATCACAAGTCTGCCGTGAGCGGTTTCTGGACTGGTGATTGGCTGTAAGAAAAAAAACGGAAAACGCAAAACGCAAAAACGGTCTATGTGGATCCAGCTTAAACCGTTTTACGTTTTTTTTACGTTTTACGTTTTGCGTTTTTCTGTAGCCAATCACAAGTCCAGAAATCGTTCACGGCAGACTTGTGATTGGTTAAAAGAAAAAGAAAAAAAAACGGAAGCGTATAACGCAAACCCAGCTTTAGACTTGATGTGAGAACAATCGAGTACCTGCATGGATGACACTTCGGACTAAAATCTCCATGGGGGACAGATAAATTCAGTAAAGAAGGTATTATGTATAATAAATTAATAAGTAAGGAAGTAGGTAATAATAAATCATAATCTTTCTTGAAATTGTTCCCTTCATTTATATACCGTTTCACTCTTTCCATTTGATATATTTATTTCACAACTGTATTCAAAATACGATTAAACGTGTGAAAATGTCCCGTCACCCAGCAAAATATTCAAGATTGCTTGATCTAGGAACTATGGCTGATGCAACTTCCCTTTGCTTCAATATGAAAAGGAAGTGAATTCCAATCACTTGTGGCAATCGACATATTTGCGCTAACTTCCATAACACATTTTAAAATCAACTACAACAGAGTGTAATCTGTCCAGAGAACCCGGGTTCGATATCCACGCACATCCTTCCTGATTGTGGACTTCCGTGGTTTCTACTAAGCCAAGACCACCTCCGTCCCGGGCAGGGCAACTATAGTAGCAGTACAATGCGACGTACTTATTTTTTCTAAACGATAATCATCTAATGTGTTACCAAAAGATTACAAAATCAATGCGACAAAGCTTTTCAAAACGTTTGTTGGTTTCAAGTTAAATTAATTATGTGCACGTACTTCAGTGCCTCTTAGGGTTGGGCGAACCGGTTCGAAACCCAAACCGAACTGAACCTGTTTTAGATGTTCGCTAACCGAACCTTAAAAATATCCGAACAGAACCTCCCTTGCTGAGCCAATTTGACATTTCCCTCCTACGTTTCGTTCCAGTGTAGTGTTTTAGATAGAATCTGTGTTACAAGGAAGCTAAAGAAGAAGTAATAATGAAAATTATTTTAATTTTCATACCTTTTCTTCGTGCATAAATTCACAAATGTGAATTAATTTTATCAAAAATAAAATTCACTAAAACAGGACATACCTAAATGAGTTAATTTTACTTATCTCTTAAAAATTACTTAGGTAGAGTGATTATTTTTACGCTCCGCCAGCACCTGAGTAGTGTTGCACCATGGTAACAATTTTTCAAATTAAAATCTAATGTATGTGAATCAAAATATTAAGTACAAACTACTATGCCAAACAATGTTTATGTTATTTTTTGTGTAAGTTATAAAATTACTGCAGGTAAAAAAGGCCAGAGGTTCGGTTCGGTTCGAAAGGTCGATCAAATATTTAAAGTTAGGTTCAAGGTTCGGTTCGGTTAAAAATACGAGGTTATCGCCCAACCCTAGTGCATTTAAAGACCTAAATATATGGCTGGTTTGAAATAATGACTCGCTGAGCAGTTAGCAGATTCAGTCAAGTCCGTTATGCTAATCTTATTCCCCAAGCAGTGACCACACTCGTAATGAATGGTGGATTTACACAGTAATTGCTTTCACATACATTCAACATGGACAAGAAACTCAGTCGTGCTCGAATTTGTTAATTGGGGGGGGGGGGGGGGGGGGGGGGCAACTTAACTTGCCCAACGTCCGCTTATATAGAATTCAGTTTAGATATCCATGTAATGCGAAATGGCAAATTAAGACAGTCCAATATAATATCTGTCAAGCCGCATCAGCAAAATATTAGATAAAGGAGTATGCACGAGAAAGCTCACGGCCTTCTTAACCGCCTAAATTTCGCCATGACAGTCCCCAAAAAACAAAATTCAAACGTGACAGCCATGGTTTTTAAATTGTATATTTTAGTCTTTTACGTCTGCTTTCTTGTTCTAATGTTATCCCTAGTATTCATATTTAATGGTTAGACTATTCAATCAATGATAATGGATTTTGATTGATTCCAACATTATTTTCCATAAGGTACGTGTCAAATTTCGCTGGCCATGCTGACCACTGTCTATTTTAAGAGGATTATCAATTAAATAAATGCCTGAATGTATGTTTGACATAAATGCAGACAAGCTTTAACATGAATAATGTCAAATATCACTGTCAGTTGCCCTAAAGATATCGCTTTTAAACTATTTCGACAAAATAAAGCCCTCGCCATACCCGTCATGGCGGCCAAAAATCAAAATCACAAATCACGTGCACACTCCTTATTAAAATTAATATTATCACGGTCTTCTGGAAATTTCCAAGAGTTTACAAAAAAATGCGAATTTCTTGAAGACTGTTTCACCATGGCAACACAATTTTTCAACATGGCAATTGTATTTAAAAATCCGCACTTTTCAGAAATAAAAACGTAAAAATATGGCAGCAAAACCCTTGAGTATGAACCCCTATACTCAAGGGTAAAACCAAAGATGAGTTTTAATAATATCATTGGTAAAACCATCATAGCTCGGTAAAACATCCATGAATGAATGTGTTACTAAAATATTACAACTGATTTAAAACAACTATGTATTTGGGAAAGCAGCTTAAGTAACTTTTGAAAATATCAGCATTTTGCATGTAACTTTGAAGTGATATATCTTGAAAATTAGTTCAGACGTTGAGCACTTTTTCTTGGCATATTATGCTGCAGAACATAAAAATATATTAATATACCGAGTTTTAACGATTTCTCACGAAGGGTGAAATTCGGTGATCCCTTCTTCAGTTGAATATAGACGATTCCATAAAATATCTGAGTGGCTCTGGTTTCTAAGAAAATGTCACTTGCTGTTTGATTTCCACCTATATAGTGATTGTAGTGCAGTGGTACTCAACCTTTTTGACTTGCGGGCCAATAAAACGAAATTGCTTTTGTTGGCACGAAATGGCATTTTTAAAAAATTATAATAATGCTCACGTGATTATGCAGGTTAATTCCAGGCGCATAGAAACTACTTTATCAGCGGGGGGGGGGGGGGGGGGGCAGGGGGGGGGGCGAAGCCCCTCAGTTTTAGCCCCGCAGGGCGTTTTTTTTTAGATTTTAACAATTTAAAAGTGATTATGGGGCTCTAAAATGCACGAACTGAAGCAAACTGCCCTCCAATTGTTGCCCCGCAGGGCGCTTTAAAAAAAAAAATCCAGCAATCAAATTTATAAGTGATCCGTCCTACGTGCCTGCGTGGATCCTAACATGACAACTCTCAAATTATGTCTCAAATGAAATGAGATTTTTTTAATATTATTTTTTTCAGTTGACACATTTTGTGAATAAATAGGTATTTGAAACATCAACTGGGGGGGCACAAAAATTTGTCCCACGGGCCGCAGGTTGAGTACCACTGTTGTAGTGTGTCAACAATGAGTTACACACGTCAATAGCTACCTGGAAATCAAACTGCATATGAATTATTTCAGAAACCAGAGCCACCCTAATACTTTTAGGAATCGTCTACTGCCCTAACAACAACAACAACCAATCGTATTCCTAGAATTAACACAATTTTAATGACCAGCTATTTATGGTGCCAAATAGTATCATTGTTTATGAAAATATTTCAAAGATATAAATTTGATTATTGTCTTAGAAAAAGACAACAATGGAAATTAACTCAGTTAAACTAATGAATAATTCTAAACTCAAGCCAACTTATGCTGATGCCAACGAATCCATTCAATCAATTGATTATGAAAACATTCAGTGACCGAAGTAATCCTTGAGAAGATCATACCGAACCGAACGCCTTGACAAATAGGAATTCTCTTACAGTTTGTACTTGACATTTCATGTGAAGTCTTCTTACTCCTATCAGAATATCATTGCAGTGAGTCGACAACTCAAAAGGGAATCAGCACTGCGATCGCTTTGCTCGACAAACGATCGACAACTCTTATGAGAGATTAGCATTGACTCGACTTTGTAATCGATCGACTATGACGTGTCAATGTTATTCTCCCATAAGAGAAGTCGATCGACTGTTGACAAAAGTTATACGATCCCAGTGCAGGGACGGCGCCCAGGAGGGCTATTCTAAATTTCCGTGTCGTCTCGTATCAATTGATACGGTGTCACTGCCGTGTTAAATAGATAGCACTCCAGTGTGCAGTGATCCCGTGTCACGTGAAACGA
This sequence comes from Leuctra nigra, assembly GCA_934045905.1. Taxonomy (NCBI): domain Eukaryota; kingdom Metazoa; phylum Arthropoda; class Insecta; order Plecoptera; family Leuctridae; genus Leuctra; species Leuctra nigra. Next base: position 7,662,531 of record OW203772.1, on the reverse strand, counting down.
GACGACACGGGAATTTAGAATAGCCCTCCAGGGGTGGGGGCAGATGGGCACGCGCCCACAAAAAATTGACTACTATCCACCCTCTGCGCACCAAAAAAAAACAAAGATTCTTTTATTATTGTATTTGAATGTAAATTTTTGTTTATAATTCGATTAAATAAATAATCAAATAACAGATTGAATAATTTTCTTAAATTACATCGCATTTCAGATGTATAGGCTCAAGGCTGTATGAATAAATGAAACCTTTATTTTGTGACTGAACAATCCACTCCTATTTTATGTGATATTCCAATAATATTTTACACCAAAAGCAATATTTTCAGCGTCCAAAGTTAGTTTATATTGATTTAAAAATCCGAGAACCTCCTGCAGGGCATGGCTTTAAACTAACCCCATAGATAACCCATAGATGACCTCTATAGACCCATAGAGTGCCACCCTGAATAACAGTCCGCCGCTCATAGCCCGCCCTATCAAAAATGCCTGGCTCCGTCTCAGGAAGAGAATGGTTATATAATGTGTACCCAGGTATCCCCAAGTGACATTAACCTATAAGAAACAACTCAAATATCTCAAACACAGAATCACTGTCCAAATAATCATACAAACACAAGTAAACAAGAGACTATGTTGAGTTGGTTTATTTCCTTCCCCAGGCGGAAGTAGGTCCATGGGGAAAGGAATGTATTTGTTACGATAAACATTTGCACCCAGGTCATTGGGGGATCTGGGGGACCCCCCCACCCCCCGCACAACGCGGGTCAGCCAAAACTAGTTTTTTATTTTTTTATTTCTAAAATTAGTGCGTTTTACGCGATTTTTCACTATTTTAAGCAAAGTGTGCAAATTACCCATGGGGGGATGGAAATATTATCTATTATCATATTCCCTATCGTCTATATTGTAAGGTTTGTAAATGAACAGCTATCATGGTATGAAACAGACTGCGTTGTCTAATGATTAATGAACTACACAGACAGACAAGTGTAAAACGTTGATAATGACGTCACTTTTGTCACGTGTGAGCGAGCTATGAGGGTTTTAATCATGAACTGTGGCGCTATCTGTCAATGTGTCGTGTTATTAATACCAGAGTTATGATCGCTGTGGTTTTAGAACGCAGGTACAAACAAGGAAATATATTCGGTAAACGCTCCTTCTTCCTTTTCCATGCATTACGTTAATTAAGGCTCCTCCCTCTCGACCGGTATAACACTGGCAAAGTTGTTTGAATGTTGGGGGGGGGGGGGGGGGATAGGAGCGTTTACCGAATATATTTCCATTGTTGTCCGTTCTAATTGAGTGGAAATAAGATAAATAACAATGGTTTTAGTTCCTGGAATTCACAACTGCACTTCTGGGCGCTAGGGTTCGTAATGACCACTTGAAGCGATCGTTGCTGGACAGTTAGGTACCTAGATTAATTATGTTGTTCTCTCTGTCTATCACATACATTTAATCTTCCATCTCTCTCTAACAACAAGTTAAAAATCTTCGTTCTCTTTCTAGCGCAATACAGTTACCAATCTTCATTATCTTTCTAATACACAGTTTGCAGTCTCTCTCTCTCTCTATCTAACTCGTATAGTTCGCTATCTACGCTCTCTCTCTCTCTCTCCAGCTAATACAGCCAGACCCATGGAATCTCCGCTGATAAATCGTCCTAGCAACGGAGATTTAACTTCCCGACAGTTTCCATGACAACGCAAGAATATGACATTAAGCGACAAACTTTCTGTTGAGTTCGGATTCTGCTACATTTACATTTTCAAACTTAAGTTCAACCCAAGAGCTTGGCCTAGAGTAGACTAACCAAAACCTATATCATCCATGCTCCGTAAGATTATACTTCCAGCCTATTTCCAGTATTTCCAACTTCTGAACACTAAAATCGGCTAACATTTATGTATTATCTATTCAGTCAATCGCCGGTACAAGAAATAATTAAAGTTGGTACTGATGTAAACAATGATATCAATAGAAAAACTAGGAATCTTCTTATTGATAATATTTTATCATTATGCTAGAAATGTATTTTATAATTATTATTAGTTATGAAATTCAATAACATAGAATGTATATTTTAAATCGTACCACAGCAATATTGATAAAAAAAATCATAATCTATATTGTTCTCTTGACTTGAAATTTCCGAGGTAAAATCCGATTTAGGAACGGATTTAATGTCAGTTCTCAGCATCTCTGCTCTCTTCCCTGTTGAAATGTTTGGAACAATCGGTTGATGCAACTTATTTACTAAAATTAAATAATCCTTTGCTTTATTCCGAAACATTTAAGAAATAAAAAAGTCTGATTTATTGAACATCCATCCGATTATTTTTCTCTGTGTGATCAACTTTTAGAAATCATATCCGTGTGTAAATAAATACGCCATGGCAAGGTTCAAAGAAATAATTGATAGCCCATGGAAAATGCTTCTTTAAACGCTTCAAAAACTTTATTTCCCTCCTTCTAAATATTTCATCCGCCATTTGTGGTCTTCTTGAGTAGAAAAACAACATGAAATATATACTATTTCGTTGACACAAAGTTAGATGTTGGTTATCCTGAAGAAGTCTACTGAAGCGGAAGAAAAGAATCATTGAGAAATAAATAGCTAAAGTTTGTGAAACTTCCTAAGGAAGTGTTATTCAATTATATGATCAAATCTAATACTCGGCGGGATCGACCTATCAACTAACAAATATTGCTAGGAAAAACTTTGAAATTCGAAAAAAAAGCGCTCGGCCGTTTTAACAAATTGAGAGAGAAAAATTGTTTCATATGTGGGTGTAACTTTGATAAGATGAAACCTGCGGGATTTGGCTCAGAGGGTAGAACACAAAGAATCAGCAATATTATAATTTGTTTATTACAGAGAAAATAAATGTTCATTGATGTGAAAAGAGGAATCAAAAATTATGAAACAATATTACGTTCGATACGTCGGCAGTAGTGATGATGTCGTCTGGTTTGTTTACTTCCGCGTAAACAAGTGGATGGCGTTGACTCTTGCGTAGTGTGTCCCGTGAACTCCAGTCCACCAGCAGAATGAAATGACTGGATATGTCACCTCCTTCTTCTGCGATGCGATGATGTTGTCTAATAACCCCTTGGTTACCAGGACGTCCAGTAGTCCGTGCACAAGGAGTGACCTCCTCGAGCAGTTGGATCAAGTTGGCTCAGGTTGATGACGTTCGTGGCTGCAGACTCGTCGGTTTCTCCCGGAGTTGCAATTCACTAACTTTTATACTTTAACATTTACTGACTTTAATGTTGAAACTGTTCAGTTGATCACTTGTAACTTGAAATTGTCTTAATGCGATATTATTTGCCTCAGCATTAGGCTTGAAGTTTGAATTTACTGGGTTGACGTTTATACAAAAATGTTATTTTAATGTTTACCTTCGATCACATCGGCACTGTCTCGCTGAAATTATACTATGTTGCGTGCACAAGGCTTCACGGTTCGCGAGGCAGGTCTCACTGCTCTGAGAAAACTCCGACTGATGATGTTTGGCTGGTAGCCTGACGTTTTATACCCTCTGACATCGTTTTCCCTCCAAAGAATCTGATTGGTTGGTTTCGTACACGTGGTAGCTATTTTTAGGCATTCTGTCATTTCTAAAGCCCGCGAAACGACTTTCTTTCTGCACGTAGGCCCATGCTTTTCTTGGAATCACTGAAAACTAGTCTGGCTGACTGGTTTTGTAGCGTTATCACAATGACTGGTTCACTTGTTATTACGTGGTGACATCACAATTTAGGTAAGGTCACATACTTTTTATATGGATTCACTCACTTTCTTGATATAATTGCACATTGTTAAACTTATTTGATTGCTCGTTATATTTTTGTCTATATTTTGATTGCTGTTGAATTTTAAAGATTGTAAGTTTACATAATGATTCTAATTAATTACTTTGTGTTCAGTTAACCTTGACTCTAAGAATTCCATGCTTCAAGCTTGTTCATTCTTTAAACCTACTTCAAGCAAACATTATTATTTTTAAAGTTAATTTTCTAACCTAGATAGGCCAACTTGTTACAGAGCCCCCTGAATTCTTGTTGTTCACCTTTTGACTGAAGTCAAATTTGAAATACATTGAAATTTTGAATGAGAAAATGGTGATAAAACAAGGATTCACATAGAGACTGGACTATCTAGCAGGAATAATCTCTTCCTTTTGACAAACAAAAAGTTTCCCTCAACAGATGCAAGTTTATTTCCCCTTACAGCTGTCTAATCTAAACCTGAATGAATGAACTCACCCCTCCACCTACCAAAACAAAAACAAACCTCATCCTACTTCCCGGAAACGATGCTTGACTCAACCCTCTCTCACGATCCCGTTATTGGCCTAGTGACCTACTTCTGCTGGGTCATCATACTTCGACCATAACATCAACATAACATTGCTGTTGTCATCAGTAGGAATCATTTGTTCGACGTATTGTTTTTCTATCTGCCGTCCACGATCGAATGGGAATGTAACTTTGGCATCTTCTTGAACATCTTGCGTTGGCCCTATTGAAATTACCTCAACTAGGTGTGTCCAGAAGAATTCTTCACGCTTATTCCTTGCAGTGGTCGATGTATAAGTTTCATTTTCTTTCTTGACTTCCGTTTCAGTTTCTTCGTTACTTTCTTCATCTTGAAAGTCTTTATCTTCAATTTGTAGAGATTCTTGCATCAACGGACATGTAATCTTCATCATTTCTTCGTATGCAATTTCTTCGAGCATTTCCATGTTTGATACGTAATCGAAGGGTTGTATTTTCTCTTCATAGCTGGTTTCGGTCAACTCGTCGTTCAATGTTATTAATAACTCGTCATTCATTCGTTCAGTAATACTTGCGGCTGGAATCGAACTAAGCTCCGCACAAAAGTTGTAATTTTCGCTCTTCTCAAATTCTTGGACAAAACTAGACTCGGATTTAACTAATTTTTCTTGATCTGCTGCTTTTTCTTCAATAACTATGGTTTCAGTAACCATCTCAATAATCTCAATAATCTCCTCAATATCTTCAAGATTCTCTCACTGTTCACTAAATTAAATTCACTGTTGACGATAAACTTGCATCTCGATCTGCCATCGTAACAGATGTAATGAACTAACATGAACAAATCTACAGTTGGCTTTATCTTTACGTTAACGGGTTGATTCTATGTAAAATTTCCAAATACATGAAAATTTTACGCAATGCCTGTGTCCACAAGTTTCAGAACAACTGAGTAACTCTTTCACAATCAAGAAAACAATTATTTCTTTCAAAACAATTGCTCCCAGGAATGTTATTCGAGCCCCACACGTTGAGCGCCACTGAAACCTGCTGGATTTGGCTCAGAGGGTAGAACACAAAGAATCAGCAATATTATAATTTGTTTATTACAGAGAAAATAAATGTTCATTGATGTGAAAAGAGGAATCAAAAATTATGAAACAATATTACGTTCGATACGTCGGCAGTAGTGATGATGTCGTCTGGTTTGTTTACTTCCGCGTAAACAAGTGGATGGCGTTGACTCTTGCGTAGTGTGTCCCGTGAACTCCAGTCCACCAGCAGAATGAAATGACTGGATATGTCACCTCCTTCTTCTGCGATGCGATGATGTTGTCTAATAACCCCTTGGTTACCAGGACGTCCAGTAGTCCGTGCACAAGGAGTGACCTCCTCGAGCAGTTGGATCAAGTTGGCTCAGGTTGATGACGTTCGTGGCTGCAGACTCGTCGGTTTCTCCCGGAGTTGCAATTCACTAACTTTTATACTTTAACATTTACTGACTTTAATGTTGAAACTGTTCAGTTGATCACTTGTAACTTGAAATTGTCTTAATGCGATATTATTTGCCTCAGCATTAGGCTTGAAGTTTGAATTTACTGGGTTGACGTTTATACAAAAATGTTATTTTAATGTTTACCTTCGATCACATCGGCACTGTCTCGCTGAAATTATACTATGTTGCGTGCACAAGGCTTCACGGTTCGCGAGGCAGGTCTCACTGCTCTGAGAAAACTCCGACTGATGATGTTTGGCTGGTAGCCTGACGTTTTATACCCTCTGACATCGTTTTCCCTCCAAAGAATCTGATTGGTTGGTTTCGTACACGTGGTAGCTATTTTTAGGCATTCTGTCATTTCTAAAGCCCGCGAAACGACTTTCTTTCTGCACGTAGGCCCATGCTTTTCTTGGAATCACTGAAAACTAGTCTGGCTGACTGGTTTTGTAGCGTTATCACAATGACTGGTTCACTTGTTATTACGTGGTGACATCACAATTTAGGTAAGGTCACATACTTTTTATATGGATTCACTCACTTTCTTGATATAATTGCACATTGTTAAACTTATTTGATTGCTCGTTATATTTTTGTCTATATTTTGATTGCTGTTGAATTTTAAAGATTGTAAGTTTACATAATGATTCTAATTAATTACTTTGTGTTCAGTTAACCTTGACTCTAAGAATTCCATGCTTCAAGCTTGTTCATTCTTTAAACCTACTTCAAGCAAACATTATTATTTTTAAAGTTAATTTTCTAACCTAGATAGGCCAACTTGTTACAAAGATGTTCACATGATCTAATACTCTTGTTTTTTATAAGGCAACGCCCACCTTCATGGGTCAATTAGGCACCGGTTATTTAACAAAACCGCGCAAACTATGAAATTCCCTATACGATCGCAGCCCTCTTAAGGTAGAACCACCATAACCTCTATGTTTCCAATTTACTTAAATCGTGTAATTTTTAAGCTAAAATGAAGATCTATTTTTTTGTCTCGATAGATTTGAGCAAAAAACATTTTTTATGGTAGACATATGGACAAACTATCAGGAAAAAATTGAAAACAATACCAACGTGTGCTATTTTAAAAGTTATTGAGCGAGCGTAGCGAGCGTCACCACGGTACTCTTATGGCACTGTCTCTGTGTGTATGTTTTTTTTGTGTGTGTTCACTGCCCAGGCAAACGGCACAACCAATCGATCTGAAATTTTGCACATATACTAACGTAATCTATGCGGTCCCTGGGATCGTTTTTGAACGTGATCATGTGATTGGTTCAAATTTAAAAAAAATTATCTTTCGATTGGTTGATTTGATTATTTTGAAATTTTGACAAGTCATTACGACCAACATTGTACCCAATATTACAAAGTTTCAGCCAAATCCTCTGATTGGTTAAAATTTAAAAGATTATTTCATATGATTTTTGAAATTTAAACTAGAACCTTATGACCGATCAACTTAAAACTTTGCATGGTCATTGGGACCAACATTATCTGTATTTTCGAAAATTTTCAGACTTATCTGTGTTTAATTCCAAAAGTTATTGACATTTTACTGACATTTTGCGTGTTTGCTGTCAAATTTCTCGAATATGTGGATCACGGCTACTTCGACTCTTTATAGTTCCAAGGTAGTTAGAGCAGAAACTTTCAAACGTATGAAACTGATATGACCGTTTACAGATCGATCTAATATTGTGTACACACACCAATATTATACTAGGAAAACGCTCCGTGAAACGCGTTGATGAGCGAGCACCGGAAACGTGCGCAAACATAGAACCGAAGATGAAAACATAAATAAACGTTTTAACGTTATTAAACCTAGATTAAACGATACAAAGTTTTACCTTGTTTATAAACGGAATGAATCCAACGTTCCACAATTATAATGAGACAAAATGTAATGTTTTGAACTGAATGAATCAAACCTTTAAAACAATTATTAACCTTCAAGGAAATGTCAGGCTATAGACAGAAGCTCAGAAACGGAATGAATCCAACGTTTTCACAAACGTTTTCACGTTTTCACACTATTAAGAAATGAAATATTAATGTTCTGACAAAAACTCTCGATTAATAATGTTCACCTGCTATAAAAGCGGAGAAACTTTACTAAAACATTCACAAAGAACACCAAATTGCCAAACATTTTCATATCAACGAAAATAAGCAAAATGCTGGAGAGATTTAAAATAACGACGTGTGATTACAAGAAGAGAACAAACGCCACTCTATGAAACACACAGGAAGCACGGCCATCAGAACTATACGAATTTACGAAAAGTCAATCAAGGTCCAATTAGTTTTGCAAATACTCAAAATGATTTGTTTAGAAATACGTTCCATGTTGAATTATTAAAATATGATCCATTTAATCAACATGAAAGTGTCTGCTTTTCACTGAAAATTGCATCTAAACACACTTGTACCTAAATCAAATCAGATTCAGGTGCAGTGGAAAAACATTCATTTTCAATGTTCCATTTCTGATAGCTATTAAAATGTCAATAAGTTCATACATTCTTAACTGATTACGATGAAAATTTGTAAAATAAGAGACAATTTTGGTCCCAATGACCATGCAAAATATCAGTTTGACCAGATTTATCGAAGACCATTTTAATTTTTCAGCCCATCAGGAGATATTTATTTTACCATGAGCCAATGAATGGATTTCAAAAATAATTAGGTTCAGCAAACAGAGAAGGTTGGTTTTACATCAGATCGATCGGTGAAACGGTGCGACCTGTGTATCGGCTATTAACAGACAAAAAAAAACAGAGGTTCGTGCCTAAAGAGCCAAAAGGAGACGCTCGCTTCGCTCGCTCAATGAGTGGTCCCAGGTATATTTTTTTAAGAGATCATATGTTTTTTGAATATTAACAAGGAACAGTTCAATCATAAAGGTTCAATCGAACAACATAAAACATTGCATGGTTATTGGGATTAAAATTTTAGGAATATTTTGAGATTTTAATACAAGTTTGACGAAATTCAAGAATTATTGGCTTTTAATGATATTTTCTATAAACATAATTTCGGTTCGAGGTGTTGCGCGTGTCCGTGCTCGCTCATCAACGCGTTACACAGAGCGTTTTCCTAGGATACCAAATTCGAAATGATTTTCCTATACCTCCCATGTTAAAGTTTGTTCATCCTCTGATAACATAAAATTGAAAACTCATTGTTGGACTGGAGTTGCAAACTACAGAACATTAAATGAGTCTGTTGTACTTAAATATAGTTGAAATGTAGGGAAACGTTTTTTGAACTTGTAATTTCAAGATTTTTTTTTTGTATATGTCGATCGATTGCTCTACCTTAAGCGACGTTCCCATACGTCGCATACTTCATTTTCGGTACGCTTTAGCAAAATGGCTGCCATTTAACAAAGGAAATTGTCCAATGTTCACTTTCGTCTCCGGTTTCGTTTCGGGCCCAAAAATGTTGGGCCAACTTCAACTTTAACGAAACTGGAGACGAAAGTAAACATTAGACTATTCCTTTATTACATTTTTGTATAATATATTTATTGTACGGGAATGCATTGGGTTTGAAGATCAACCAAGATGTCATGAAACTGAAGCTCCAAGCAACTTGTCATAAAGATCACACGACAGCTTGTAAGAATTCGCTTCAAATGCCAGCCACTTGTACGTCATCATTGACTCGAGGGATTCGAAGTGTCGCAAAGCTGTCCCGAAGCGTTGGAGTGTTTTACATTGAGTGATGTGGCGACACCTCTCGGGGCTCGTTGCAACCAAGCAGATAAACACATCCGGATTCCAACATGGTTCATTCTTTCTCTACGGGTAGTGGTGGGAGACGAAGTTGTAGATAACGATGAGTGATAAATAGTTGTGTGTTGGAGGAGGGGGGAGGTTCACTGGTTGCTCACGATATTGACTAGGAAAACGCTCTGTGTAACGCGTTGATGAGCGAGCACGGATACACGCAACACCTCGAACCGAAATTATGTCTATCGAATGTCATTAAAAGCCAACAATTCGTTAGTTTCGTCACACACTCGTATAAAAATCTCCAAAATCTCCACAAATATTGGTGCCAATCCTTGCTAAGTTTTAAGTTGATCGATTAAACCTTTATGATTGAACGGTTCCTTGTTAATTTTCAAAAATCACAGGATCTCGTTCAAAAAATATACCTGGGACCACCCATATGATATGATATGTAGTGTGTGGACACAATATCAGATCAATCTGTTGAACGGTCATTATTAGTTTCATATCGTTTAAAACTTTCTGCTCTAACTACCTTGCCTTGAACTGAAGATTCGAAGTCACCGTGAATTTGACAGCCAACACGCAAAATGTCCCTAAAATGACAAAAACTTTTGAAAATTACGACAGATTAGAGTGAAAATTGGCAAAAATACCTTAAATGTTGGTACAAATGACCATGCGAAGTTTTTAGTTGGTCGGTCAATCGGTTCCAGTTTAAATTTCAAAAATCACAGGAAAAATGGTTTCAAATTTGAACCAATTGGAGGATTTGGCTGAATTTTTTTTTGATTGGGTACAATGTTGGTTGCAATGACTTTGCTAAATTTCAAATTGATCGAACCAACCAATCGAAAGATAATTTTTTTAAAATTTGAACCAATCACAGGAACTCGTTCAGAAAAGATCCCAGGGATCGCATAGATTACGTTAGTATGTGTACAAAATTTCAGATCGATTGGTTGTGCGGTTTGACCTGGGCAGTGAACACAAAAAAACACAACAAAAAAAACAAAACAAAAAAAAAAAAAACACACAGAGAAAGTGCCATAAGTGTACCGTGGTGACGCTCGCTACGCTCGCTCAATTACCACGTTGCTTTTTACCCACGGCCACAACTTTCTATTAGAACCAAGCAAATAGTTATATCGTCGGGCAGCCATTGTCATAAATTGGAAAATGCAAAACATACAATTTTTAAAGAACGTATTATTGAAAAAGTCGACTGATAGTTGAGCGTTAAATATAATTTATTATATTATCTATGATCTATAATTCTTCGGTGCGTTAAGGATTCAAAGTTTTGGGAGTTTTGGGATCCATAAACGTTGTTTTGGCACAGTGCTGTGATTCCTTGTTGTGATTTCTTGCCCTTATGCATTTCACTACTTCCTGTAGAAGATAGCCAGTATATCGCTAAGAATCAAGACCATGCTATCACGGAGCTCAGTACCGCAGACAAGCGAATGGAAATCACTGCCTTGTATACATGAAATAAATAGTGTGAAAAACACGCAAAAACGTGTAACATTTTTTGAGATTAAAATATGACCTTGAATTGTCTTGTGAACGACGCGATCCTGGCGGCATATGGAGGAACTACATAGCGTTTAAGTCTTTATCATCTTATTTACCCTTTGTTGATGCATTTGAACCAGAGTTGTTATATTTGAATAATTTATCAAAATATGTTCCGCAAAATGATTAGAAATTTGAATAAAATTTCCTAGTTCAAACTTTGACCGCAGCGCTGCGATTCATTCATTCTAAATCATCTACATTCGATTGAGTGACGATAACTCACACAAAAGTGACAGACAGACGGCTTATGAGTAACGTTTCTGTCTAGAAACTTATTGCTAATTCCACTGTAAAACAAAAGGTTTGATTATACCTCGTAATGCATTTTCTTTAGCTTCTTATGAGTTTGTTCTTCTATAATGAAGTTGTTTACCTGAGCAACAGAGGCGGTTGACAACAGCCAACATGGCGATGAACACAAGTAGGTAGATCCACGTCAACAGAGCGCCGAAGAAGACGTGCGTCACAGTCAGGTCATCTAAACACGGAGAGTGACGTCATTAGCAGGTAGATCCACGTCAACAGAACGCCGAAGAAGACGTGCGTCACAGTCAGGAGGCCAAGTCTTGAAACTTACGCCTTCAGGACGCAAACGCTCTCGGACGTCATAAAGTCCCATTTACTGTAAGAATGATCGACATTGAAACATAAAGTCAAGCCACTTATTTGATTGTCATCCAGCAATCTATTGTAAACAATTTATTAACATTATAATTATTATTACAGATATTATACAGTCATAAAACCTTATTCAAAATTAAGCTAAACAGTTATCTGTAGATTTCAAGGTCGTCATTCTTACAGTAAATGGGACTTTATGACGTCCTAGAGCGTTTGCGTCCTGAAGGCGTTAGTTTCAAGACTTGGCCTCCAGGTCATCTAAACACGGAGAGTGACGTCATTAGCAGGTAGATCCACATCAACAGAACGCCGAAGAAGACGTGCGTCACAGTCAGGTCATCTAAACACAGAGAGTGACGTCACAATAATTGTCCCCGACATATTCTTATAAGTGTAGGGGAAAAAGAAGTTCCAATTTAGGTAATGCTAGCGCGAGCGAATTTGCCAAGTTTTGCAGGCACTATTTTTGGATACGATTATAGAGACAAAATGGGTTGACGAAATGATTTGAAATTTTAACCACGAATTAGATAAAAGACAAACTTTGGGTTATCCCTTGATAGATTTTTAATTTTTTGTTTCGTTAATTTTACTAATAATTAGTCGATTTTGGGTGAAAAATTGTATATTACCTTGTCTCAATGGGTACCGTATGAAATTTAATTTAAAAAATGTGCCAAGTGATAACCTAAGTTTGTCTTTTATCTAATCATGATTTAAATTTGAGATCAATTGGTTAACGGGTTTGGTCTCCAATCGTATAGGACATTTCATAGTTTTGCGCTGTTTTATTTATTTATTTATTCATTTACATCTTACAGATTGTCACAGACAGGTGGTAAGGAACTAATAATACTACTACTAAACACTAAATACTTAACAACTAAATAATAACATCATCATCCATCTCTTCTCGTTCTTGTCTTGCTCCTCGGTTCGTTAATTCATATCTTACATTTCTTACATCCGTTTTCATCCAATCTTCTGTCACTTTACCCAATTCATTCCAATCCCTTATTGTTCTATTTAAAAATGAAAATCTTCCGATGTCTTTCCGTGCTCGTGGTTCAATTAATGCATTCTTGATTCTTCCTCTACAATTTCCTCCCTTCATCTTACCATCCAATTCTTTCCACCCTGGTTCCCCTTTTCTAACTCTTAGCAAATTACACAGGCGTGTAATCCTTCTTCTACTTTCCAGACTCTCCCATCCCAGCTCCTTCATCATCTCAGTTGGACTTTCCCACACCTTCTCCAGTTCATTCCTTGCATTTCTCTCCAGCCTCCACTTTTTCACTCGTCCTGTCACCCTCCTGGCTGCAATTTTTTGTACCTTTTCAAGTGCTTCAACTTCATTTTTCCTGTATGGGTCCCATACCGCTGCACCATATTCTAATAATGGACGAAGAATGGTCTTGTATGCTTGATTTTTTGTTGCCACACTTGATCCCGAAAGGTTTCTAAATACAAAATTTATGTTCTTGGTTGCTTTTTCAATGACCCGCCCAACTTGATTTTTCCACTCAAACTTCTCGTCTAACCAGACTCCCAAGTATTTGTATCCGCTTCTTGTTTGTAATTCTTGGCCATCAATGTTGTAATTGGCTGAACAGCTGACTCTTTTCTAGAGAATTTCACGACTTCACATTTATTTATATTTAAAAACATTTTGTTGACTTCCATCCAATCAACAATCGATTGAAGATCCTGTTGCAGTGTGTCCACATCCCTTACATCAAAGATTCTTCTGTACAGGACACAATCATCCGCAAACAACCGAATTGACGATATGATGTTACTTATTAAATCGTTAATGTACATGATGAAGAGAAGTGGACCAAGTACACTTCCCTGTGGAACCCCTGATGTCACTCTGACTTCATCTGACAAACTACATCCTTTTTTTACTCTTTGGACTCTTCCTTGTAAAAAGTTCTGGATGACTCTTACAACTGCTTTGTCTTCAATTACTGCATTTACTTTTGAAATCAAAATTTCATGGTGGACTTTGTCGAAAGCCTTCATCATATCTAAAAAGACTGCGTGAGATTCACCATCAGCATCCAGAGTATCAGATATTTCTTGGGCCAGTCCAGTCAGCTGCGTTTCGCAAGAGAAGAAGTGTCGAAATCCATGCTGTTCTTTTACCACCCAGTCAATGCCGCTCAATATAGACCAGATATAATTGTTGATAAGTTTTTCAAAAACTTTACAGACTGCTGACGTCAAACTTATGGGTCGGTAGTTCGAAACTCGACACTTTTCTCCTCCTTTGAAAATCGGGATAACAGTTGCTGTTTTCCAGTCCATGGGCATTCTGCCTTCCTTTAGAACTTGATTGAAAATACAATTTAAATAAATAGCTATATCAAACCCTCCTTTTTTAAAAAAGTTAGTTGTCAGTTCATCCATTCCAGGGGCTTTTCCGTTCTTGAGCTTCTTAATAACATCCAGAACTCCTCCAACTGTTATTGACATAGGGGTATCTCCTCTACCCTCTCCAATGTTAATTGAATCGGATTGAGACATATCATTGAATACCTTCGAGTAGTAGAAGTTAAGAGAGTCTGCCTTATCTTTCTCTCCCTCGTGTTCAGTACCATCTAGATCAATAAGTGTTGGAAAGTTACGTTCAATCCCCTTTTGTCTTCGTATGTGTCTATAGAGGTTTGTCCAACCTCCTCCTTCATCTCCTTCATTAAACATTCTTTTCATAAATTTATCCTTAGCATAAGACTTTTCTTGGTTAAGTTTCTGAGTAACATCTGTTAGTTCTCTTCTGTTACTAGTATATTTCAATTTGTTGTATAATTTCCTTGACTTCTTCTTTAAATTTCTGATTTTCTTATTGTAATAAGGAGGGTCTTGATGTTTGCTGACTTTCTTCTGAGGTATGTGGTTCAACATTACTTCCTCACAAATGTTTTTAAACGATTCCCACCTTTCTTCAACAGTCATTTGTACTGATGCCCATTGGTAATACTTGACACTCAATTCATTTTTTAAACCAACAACGTTTGTTTTCTTATAGCACCAAATAAGCTTTGCTGGGTCACCAGTCTCGCCATGAGTTCTAACATCATACCCAACGTCCACTATAACCGCTTTATGATCGCTGAGGTCGACATCCATTATCTCACTGCGGATAAGGCTGTTCATAGGAACAAGAACAATGTCCAGCAAATTGGCTCTCTCTCCTTCAATAACTCTTGTACCTTCCTTCACCGCTTGCTCAAAACCTCTGTTCATGATGGCACGTATTAGTTCTTGCAATGTGGATTCTTCTCCTGTGTCACCTTGTTTCCATTCAACATTAGGCAAATTGAGGTCCCCAGCTATTATAACGCGACGTTCTTCATTCAGGTTTGTTGAATAACCCGCGCCTAATCAACAAGGCATGAAGCAAAAGTAAAAAGTGCTACTAATATACAATCAGACTGATCATGTGAACAATAAATAATAATACAAAAGGTAACGAACTTGTGGAAATAGTCTCGGAAATAAAGACCTTCACTTTCACGACCCCGAACCTCTGTTAAAAAGTTACAATCCCATTTCGCCTCGCGTTCGAAATCGTACTTTTCCCGCCTCTAATGTGTTGTAAAAGCTGGTTTCTCTCTAACAACATCAGTGCTAATGCAGCGCTAACATTACCAACAAGCCATCTCATTCTCAGAGTCTGTGCAAATAGTAACTCGACGCAATCACATTCGTTGCGCAGACAACATCAGAGTCTGTGCAAATAGCAGACAAGCACACCTGATAGGAAGCCGTGTTTCTTATCTGCATGAGACATAGACGTGTTCTGATTGGCTAATTGGTCCCAGAAGGGGTTTTCTGCATGATACATTTTGTACAGAGTTCAGTTCGACAAATTCGTTATCTACAACTTAGAAGCAACTCTACTTTGTATTGTTTCAAGTAAAGATGAAAAAATCGGAAGATAATTTATTTACAGCGTCAATGGAATGTTGAAAATTACCACTTAATAATAAAAAAAACATGATTTATGATCCATCGGCAAATCATTAAATTAACGATACCCTTCTTCTATATCAAATGGTCCCCACACATATTTAAAAAATTGATAAAAATTCGATATCATACAAATGTCAACAAACTGCTGAAGGGATGAAGTACGAATTATTATAATTAATTATCTGAACAGTGTTGTGACCGAAGTGCATTTGAATAATATACAAGTACCTATGGATTATTCCACATTTAAAGAAGGAGGAGTCTAACACACCATCTTGAAACCTGACACCCACACTTAATTATGAAGATGTTGTCTTACCTATAGGGTGAGTAGGCTCTTCAAGCGTTACATTCGGTGGCTTCTCTGAAAGAAGACAACAATATTGAAGTATATACATTACAAACTTCGCCCAAACATGACAAAATGGCAACTCCATGCCATGACAAGTCAGAAGGAACACATTGGAACACTCTGGGCTACATTGGAAGTGGTGTGGAACGATTGGGATTTAAGTTGGGGGAGTAAGAGATTGAGGTGATTTGGTAATATTAAAATAATTTGTATACTGGAAGGATGGCCAGACGAGAGCTTGAAGCAATGAATGTTTCAAGAATGAGAAGTAAATAGAAGAGTTTGCTTGAAGAAGATGTGAGTGCAAGTGGGAAAGACTGGAAGATGGTTGAAGAGGAACGTTGGTGGGAATTGATAACGACAACATGAATGGTTTGATGATAAAGCTGGATGTTGAAGAGGAAGAGGAATCAGGAGAAATTGTAACCGGCCCGGCTAGCGCTAAGAAATGGCTTCTGTGTAAGGAGCAACTCACCCCTGACTTCTATGTGTAAGGAGCAACTCACCCCTGACTTCTATGTGTAAGGAGCAACTCACCCTTGACTTCTATGTGTAAGGAGCAACTCACCCTTGCTTTCTATCTGTATGGAGCGACTCACCCTTGCCTTCTATCTGTATGAAGCGACTCACCCTCGCCTTCTATCTGTATGGAGCGACTCACCCTTGCCTTCTATCTGTATGAAGCGACTCACCCTTGCCTTCTATCTGTATGGAGCGACTCACCCCTGACTTCTATCTGTATGGATGAGTTGAGGAGGAAGCCGTTGAGCGCGAAGTGACTGACTGCACACGTGACCGTCTTGCCGTCGTCCTTGTGGCTGAGGTTCCTGGTCATCGTCTGCGTCGCCTCCGCCGCCTGCCAGCTCCACGTCCACACCTCCATGTCGAGCACCTCGTCGCCGGCCACCAGCTCGTCGTCGAGGTACCAGCTGATGTTGGCGGGCGGACGGGAGGCGATGACGGTGCAGTTGGCCTGGAGAGTGTCGCCGGGGTGGAGGCGGATGGCGGCGAGTTGCAGCTCGGGCGGGGAAGAGGGCGCTCCTAGCAGATGGCAGAACAGGACAAGGCGATTCAACGTGGCTCAACCGATGGAACATTCCAAAATATTTAGTTTTTGAAATTACTATCATGAATTACTTTTTTATGTCTTTTAACTTGCAACTTCTGTCTTACAGCGAGGTTTCAAATTATTGCCTTCCGAGATTGAACAAAACTTTAACACATAAGGTATAGGGAAATCATTTCGTTTTTGGTTTGTAACTTTTAAAATAGCACACGTTGGTATTGTTTTTAATTTTTTTCCTAATGTGCTATTTCCTAATAGCACACTTTTGTTCCTAGTTAGGACAACATAAAATTTAGATCTACCTTTTTAGCCTAAATGTGACACAATTTTACTTGTCTGCCATAAGATAACATGAGTGAGAAAACTCAATTTCTCTCAAAAAGAAGGCACGAGATGTGTTTATTTTTTTCAGGGTTTGTGTATGGCATGATTATCAATAAGTAGACAAAAATCATGATAATCTGATACCATGCCCGAATGGATGAGCCACCTTAAGGTGGCGCGATCTCTCGAGGCCTTCATACATTTTTGTTTAATTATTGATAACCATGCCATACACAATCCCTGAAAATATTAAACACTTCTCGTGTCTAGTTTCTGAGATAGTTTGAGTTTTCTCCCCCATGTTATCTCATGGCAGACAAGTAAAATCATGTAATTTTTAAGCTATAATGAAGTTCTAATTTTTTTGTACCGTTAGATTTTAACAAAAAACTTTTTTCTGGTCTACGGACATACTATCAGGAATAAAAAGTAAAAACAATACCAACGTGTGCTATTTAAAAAGTTATACATCAAATTCGTAATGATTTTCCTATAGGTACCTTGTTCATTCTGAAAAGGCATAAAATTGAAAACTCATTATTGGGCAAATAAATGAGTATTTCATACTTAAACATACCTATAGATGAACTGTTGTAAACAGTTTTTTGAAATGGTAATTTAAAAAATAAATAAAAATGTGCTATATCGAGTGATAATGCCAACATTGACAAACGATTCTTTGTTTGGGATTCGCAAGTCTGTCGGCGATGTATGCTGACAAAGCACGCCTCCTCCTCGACGAAAACCTTCATAGAGGATTCAGCGGAGCCCACAGAGCGGGCGGGAATGATATACCCGATAACTCTATAACTCTGTTATTAGTTTGACGCAATCGCATATCGATTTCATATCCGTTTCAAATCAAACCATTACAACTGCAGAAGCATTTACGTGCACTTTTCGAAATTTTTCATACAATACACAGTGTAGGCAATAAAGAGTCCTTGGGACCGCTATGGACACTGGCGGTTGCGTCAAATTTTCCCAAAATACCAAAATCTTCACAAGGCTTATTATTTACTCCACTGTTATGCAACTTTGGGAGGTAGTTTTGATACCCATTTTCTCGTAATACTATTGAGAAATTTAAAGAAATACTTAAAACAAACAAAATGGTTAAATTAAAAAATAAAATAAAAAACTTTTTTTCTTAAAATATTTCTTAAACTTTCTCAATAGTATTCTGAGATAATGGGTATCAAAACTACCTCCCAAAGTTGCATAACTGTGGAGTAAATAATGAGCCTTGGGGAGACTGAGGTAGTTTGGGAAAATTTGACACAAATCCGTCAGTTTCCATAGCGGTCCTCAGGACTCTTAATATATCATATTTCTTCCAAGGATTTACTTCATACTGTTTTGACGATCGGAGAAAAATTCCCAGTCCAAATAGGTTCTCCCAAGACTTTTGGAACGAATATTGAGTTTCATAGCAAATTGCATTCAGTACTTCATTAATTTCGCCAGAGCAAATTATCCTTCTTAACTGGGATCAGATTTATTGCGTCGGTAATTTAAAGCCTCATAAAACACTTAGATACATTCAGGGGTGACAGGGACTATGTATCAGGGACGGGGGGGGGGGGGGGGATAGGTACGAGGGAGCCGGGCTGGGATCTAAAAGCGTCAAGAAAAGTGGTCATAGGAAATATTTTATTGATCTATAACATCGTGTTAATGACGTAAGCTTTTCGCTTCTTGTTTCAGCACTTAGCTTGGTTATTTCATATTTTTAGTGTAAGTGCAACACAAAAGGTGTGTTTAATGGTGATATGTCGAACGAATAAGCGAACCATCACACATTGAAGTCGGCAATGTTTAGTAATTAAATGTCAACAGAGATTAAATCGTCCGATAGAAACGAGTTCGTGTTACAATAAATATCATTTCATTTTGAAACACTGGACACGGAATCGAACAGAAAATGTAAATTGTAGAATGGCAATTTGTCTAGGTGTGCGTTTGAATTCGAATCGTTCGCTATTTAATACAAACACCAACTAATAAATATAATATTTGTGCATACACTCCTGGAAAATCTGCAGAAATTAATGTTGTTAATGTTAATAAATAATGTTGTCTTTATAAGTTGGTGTTCATATTGAGAAAGATCGACTAAAAAAATTACCAATGCTATGCTTTATTTTTCACTTATTTCAATACTTGAATGGTTAAAAAGCGATGATGAAATTTCGATATTAACAAAATATTATCTTGAATGTTTTACCTTTTAGTCAGTCGTGGAAATAAGATCGTTGTACTCTGCCTCTCTCTGACCCATATCATAAACATGTTTTTATATGGAGAGAGAGATATCGAGAAGTATAATAACCAACTAATTTCCACGCTTGTACATCCGAGTCTTGAAATCCCAAACAACAAATTAACGTTCGAAAATTAATAAAATTAACGCAATTTAAATTGTCAAGCCCATTTAAACTTAGGAATAGTTCACAACTAAATTTTGTAAATTAACTTACGCCGATTTCACCTCGAAGTAGAACTACTTTCAACTTTCAATTCGAACGTTAAGTGGAGAAAGTGGCGCATGCGCACGGACACTTCTCTCACCTCGATATCACAGCTGATCGCGCTGGCCGCCGCCATCTTGTTTAACGTGTTTGTTATGTTTCCTAAGGGGTTGTGAACGAAAGTGAAATTGCGTTAATTTTCGAACGTTAAGTTGTTGTAAACGCGTCTTTACTCACTGACGGCCACCACAATGACTCCCTCCGCATTGATGACGTTGTCCTTCTCGAAGTCCTGACACCAGACGACGCCGGTGTCCTCCGTGACGTTGAAGGTCGCCCCGCATTGCGTCACGTCCGTCACGTTCCTCTCCGTGAGTCCTTCTTCCGTGACGAAGCTGCAATGGCCGCTGTGTGAACACGTGATGTTGAGCTCAGAACCTTCTGACCCGTAGACCAGGTCGTCGCTCGGTTCCACGTGTAGGTAGGAGCGCGTGGCTGCAAGGAGAAGTCACTTCGTGGTGGTTACAGAGAATTGTCATGGGAAGGACACGAAGCTGCAGTGGCCGCTGTGTGAACACGTGATGTTGAGCTCAGAACCTTCAGACCCGTAGGCCAGGTCGTCGCTCGGTTCCACGTGTAGGTAGGAGCGCGTGGCTGCAAGGAGAAGTCACTTCGTGGTGGTTACAGAGAATTGTCATGGGAAGGACACGAAGCTGCAGTGGCCGCTGTGTGATCACGTGATGTTGAGCTCAGAACCTTCAGACCCGTAGGCCAGGGCGTCGCTCGGTTCCACGTGTAGGTAGGAGCGCGTGGCTGCAAGGAGAAGTCACTTCGTGGTGGTTACAGAGAATTGTCATGGGAAGGACACGAAGCTGCAGTGGCCGCTGTGTGCACACGTGATGTTGAGCTCAGAACCTTCAGACCCGTAGACCAGGCGTCGCTCGGTTCCACATGTAGGTAGGAGCGCGTGGCTGCAAGGAGAAGTCACTTCGTGGTGGTTACAGAGAATTGTCATGGGAAGGACACGAAGCTGCAGTGGCCACTGTGTGATCACGTGATGTTGAGCTCAGAACCTTCAGACCCGTAGACCAGGCGTCGCTCGGTTCCACGTGTAGGTAGGAGCGCGTGGCTGCAAGGAGAAGTCACTTCGTGGTGGTTACAGAGAATTGTCATGGGAAGGACACGAAGCTGCAGTGGCCGCTGTGTGATCACGTGATGTTGAGCTCGGTACCTTCAGACCCGTAGACCAGGCGTCGCTCGGTTCCACGTGTAGGTAGGAGCGCGTGGCTGCAAGGAGAAGTCACTTCGTGGTGGTTACAGAGAATTGTCATGGGAAGGACACGAAGCTGCAGTGGCCGCTGTGTGAACACGTGATGTTGAGCTCAGAACCTTCAGACCCGTAGACCAGGCGTCGCTCGGTTCCACGTGTAGGTAGGAGCGCGTGGCTGCAAGGAGAAGTCACTTCGTGGTGGTTACAGAGAATTGTCATGGGAAGGACACGAAGCTGCAATGGCCGCTGTGTGAACACGTGATGTTGAGCTCAGAACCTTCTGACCCGTAGACCAGGTCGTCGCTCGGTTCCACGTGTAGGTAGGAGCGCGTGGCTGCAAGGAGAAGTCACTTCGTGGTGGTTACAGAGAATTGTCATGGGAAGGACACGAAGCTGCAGTAGCCGCTGTGTGATCACGTGATGTTGAGCTCAGAACCTTCAGACCCGTAGACCAGGCGTCGCTCGGTTCCACGTGTAGGTAGGAGCGCGTGGCTGCAAGGAGAAGTCACTTCGTGGTGGTTACAGAGAATTATCATGGGAAGGACACGAAGCTGCAGTGGCCGCTGTGTGATCACGTGATGTTGAGCTCAGAACCTTCAGACCCGTAGGCCAGGGCGTCGCTCGGTTCCACGTGTAGGTAGGAGCGCGTGGCTGCAAAGAGAAGTCACTTCGTGGTGGTTACAGAGAATTGTCATGGGAAGGACACGAAGCTGCAGTGGCCGCTGTGTGAACACGTGATGTTGAGCTCAGAACCTTCAGACCCGTAGACCAGGCGTCGCTCGGTTCCACGTGTAGGTAGGAGCGCGTGGCTGCAAGGAGAAGTCACTTCGTGGTGGTTACAGAGAATTGTCATGGGAAGGACACGAAGCTGCAGTGGCCGCTGTGTGATCACGTGATGTTGAGCTCAGAACCTTCAGACCCGTAGGCCAGGGCGTCGCTCGGTTCCACGTGTAGGTAGGAGCGCGTGGCTGCAAGGAGAAGTCACTTCGTGGTGGTTACAGAGAATTGTCATGGGAAGGACACGAAGCTGCAGTGGCCGCTGTGTGAACACGTGATGTTGAGCTCAGAACCTTCAGACCCGTAGACCAGGCGTCGCTCGGTTCCACGTGTAGGTAGGAGCGCGTGGCTGCAAGGAGAAGTCACTTCGTGGTGGTTACAGAGAATTGTCATGGGAAGGACACGAAGCTGCAGTGGCCGCTGTGTGAACACGTGATGTTGAGCTCAGAACCTTCAGACCCGTAGGCCAGGGCGTCGCTCGGTTCCACGTGTAGGTAGGAGCGCGTGGCTGCAAGTAGAAGTCACTTCGTGGTGGTTACAGAGAATTGTCATGGGAAGGACACGAAGCTGCAGTGGCCGCTGTGTGAACACGTGATGTTGAGCTCAGAACCTTCAGACCCGTAGACCAGGCGTCGCTCGGTTCCACGTGTAGGTAGGAGCGAGTGGCTGCAAGGAGAAGTCACTTCGTGGTGGTTACAGAGAATTGTCATGGGAAGGACACGAAGCTGCAATGGCCGCTGTGTGATCACGTGATGTTGAGCTCGGTACCTTCAGACCCGTAGACCAGGGCGTCGCTCGGTTCCACATGTAGGTAGGAGCGCGTGGCTGCAAGGAGAAGTCACTTCGTGGTGGTTACAGAGAATTGTCATGGGAAGGACACGAAGCTGCAATGGCCGCTGTGTGATCACGTGATGTTGAGCTCGGTACCTTCAGACCCGTAGGCCAGGGCGTCGCTCGGTTCCACGTGTAGGTAGGAGCGCGTGGCTGCAAGGAGAAGTCACTTCGTGGTGGTTACAGAGAATTGTCATGGGAAGGACACGAAGCTGCAGTGGCCGCTGTGTGAACACGTGATGTTGAGCTCAGAACCTTCAGACCCGTAGGCCAGGGCGTCGCTCGGTTCCACGTGTAGGTAGGAGCGCTTCGCTGCAAGGAGAAGTCACTTCGTGGTGGTTACAGAGAATTGTCATGGGAAGGACACGAAGCTGCAGTGGCCGCTGTGTGAACACGTGATGTTGAGCTCAGAACCTTCAGACCCGTAGACCAGGCGTCGCTCGGTTCCACGTGTAGGTAGGAGCGCGTGGCTGCAAGGAGAAGTCACTTCGTGGTGGTTACAGAGAATTGTCATGGGAAGGACACGAAGCTGCAGTGGCCGCTGTGTGAACACGTGATGTTGAGCTCGGTACCTTCAGACCCGTAGACCAGGCGTCGCTCGGTTCCACATGTAGGTAGGAGCGCGTGGCTGCAAGGAGAAGTCACTTCGTGGTGGTTACAGAGAATTGTCATGGGAAGGACACGAAGCTGCAGTGGCCGCTGTGTGATCACGTGATGTTGAGCTCAGAACCTTCAGACCCGTAGGCCAGGGCGTCGCTCGGTTCCACGTGTAGGTAGGAGCGCGTGGCTGCAAGGAGAAGTCACTTCGTGGTGGTTACAGAGAATTGTCATGGGAAGGACACGAAGCTGCAGTGGCCGCTGTGTGAACACGTGATGTTGAGCTCAGAACTTCAGACCCGTAGACCAGGCGTCGCTCGGTTCCACGTGTAGGTAGGAGCGCGTGGCTGCAAGGAGAAGTCACTTCGTGGTGGTTACAGAGAATTGTCATGGGAAGGACACGAAGCTGCAATGGCCGCTGTGTGATCACGTGATGTTGAGCTCGGTACCTTCAGACCCGTAGACCAGGGCGTCGCTCGGTTCCACATGTAGGTAGGAGCGCGTGGCTGCAAGGAGAAGTCACTTCGTGGTGGTTACAGAGAATTGTCATGGGAAGGACACGAAGCTGCAATGGCCGCTGTGTGATCACGTGATGTTGAGCTCGGTACCTTCAGACCCGTAGGCCAGGGCGTCGCTCGGTTCCACGTGTAGGTAGGAGCGCGTGGCTGCAAGGAGAAGTCACTTCGTGGTGGTTACAGAGAATTGTCATGGGAAGGACACGAAGCTGCAGTGGCCGCTGTGTGAACACGTGATGTTGAGCTCAGAACCTTCAGACCCGTAGGCCAGGGCGTCGCTCGGTTCCACGTGTAGGTAGGAGCGCGTGGCTGCAAGGAGAAGTCACTTCGTGGTGGTTACAGAGAATTGTCATGGGAAGGACACGAAGCTGCAGTGGCCGCTGTGTGAACACGTGATGTTGAGCTCAGAACCTTCAGACCCGTAGACCAGGCGTCGCTCGGTTCCACGTGTAGGTAGGAGCGCGTGGCTGCAAGGAGAAGTCACTTCGTGGTGGTTACAGAGAATTGTCA
Source organism: Leuctra nigra (assembly GCA_934045905.1). NCBI lineage: Eukaryota > Metazoa > Arthropoda > Insecta > Plecoptera > Leuctridae > Leuctra > Leuctra nigra. Next base: position 7,638,101 of record OW203772.1, on the reverse strand, counting down.
TGGGAAGGACACGAAGCTGCAGTGGCCGCTGTGTGAACACGTGATGTTGAGCTCAGAACCTTCAGACCCCTAGACCAGGCGTCGCTCGGTTCCACATGTAGGTAGGAGCGCGTGGCTGCAAGGAGAAGTCACTTCGTGGTGGTTACAGAGAATTGTCATGGGAAGGACACGAAGCTGCAGTGGCCGCTGTGTGAACACGTGATGTTGAGCTCAGAACCTTCAGACCCGTAGGCCAGGTCGTCGCTCGGTTCCACGTGTAGGTAGGAGCGCGTGGCTGCAAGGAGAAGTCACTTCGTGGTGGTTACAGAGAATTGTCATGGGAAGGACACGAAGCTGCAGTGGCCGCTGTGTGCACACGTGATGTTGAGCTCGGAACCTTCAGACCCGTAGACCAGGGCGTCGCTCGGTTCCACGTGTAGGTAGGAGCGCGTGGCTGCAAGGAGAAGTCACTTCGTGGTGGTTACAGAGAATTGTCATGGGAAGGACACGAAGCTGCAATGGCCGCTGTGTGAACACGTGATGTTGAGCTCAGAACCTTCAGACCCGTAGACCAGGCGTCGCTCGGTTCCACGTGTAGGTAGGAGCGCGTGGCTGCAAGGAGAAGTCACTTCGTGGTGGTTACAGAGAATTGTCATGGGAAGGACACGAAGCTGCAGTGGCCGCTGTGTGATCACGTGATGTTGAGCTCGGTACCTTCAGACCCGTAGACCAGGGCGTCGCTCGGTTCCACATGTAGGTAGGAGCGCGTGGCTGCAAGGAGAAGTCACTTCGTTATGGTGCCAGGGTTTGGTCATAGGAAGGAGATTGAAAACGCTCCGTGCGAGCGACGGACGAGCGACCGAGCGTTTTAGTGCCCGACAAAATATGCTGACCACATAGTAGGAGCAAAGTTATGACAGTAAGCGATGCAATTGTAGATAAAGGTTCAATACATGTCACCTCTGGCTTGCTTTTTCTATATTCAAAACCGTTTGCTAAATATTTCAATTCAATTCAATTTATTGGTCTGCTTTAAATTTACATTTGGTGGCAAACAACACTTCATATCAATTCGTCGTACATAATTGTCATACATTACAGTGACAATACAATACAATTTGACAGAGTTACAATAATATCAAACGGATAGATGCGAGTATATCTATGACATATTCTGACATCTCTGACAGAGTTACAACACCATAAATGGATAGATAAATGCGAATGTTCTATGACACCTTAAAACTACGGAAATACCTATGCTTTCAGATAAATAGACATAAACAGATAGATAGATAAAATGATAGACAACTAATCATTATGAATACCTCCTAATAATAAATTTGAACTTGGAAATATTTTTCTTTTCTTTAATCATTGCAGCAGCTAGTTTGATTGTGGTGGTGATTTTGTCGCCTGTGGTTGACAGATTTCTTCTTTCTAGCTGTTCTTTAAGTTCCTTGGGTTGAAGGTCTTCGAAAAGTATCTGCTCAATGGAGCAATTGGAGTCAGTTTCATCATCATCCTTTTCCATGAGTACTTCTAACATTGCTTTGAATTCTAATATTGAATCCGGAAGATTTTTTAATGGCATCGAGTTCCATATGCGGATGCCCCTGCCAAGAAGGGAATGAAGACCTGGAGTGGTGACGTATCTCGGCAAACCAATCTTGTAATGGTGATCCTGTCTGCCCCCAGTGCGTTGTGGCAATGGTAGATGACTCCGCAGATCCGCCCAGCCTGGGTGGTTTGTTACGGCTTTGTACATACCGCACATGAGGGCTTTGTTTCTGCGGGTGGACAGAGGTTCCCACTTAAGGTGCTCCTGTAGCAATGTGTTACTTGTAAACCTATCAAAGTTCCAACTTACAAATCTGGCAGCTTTACGTTGTACTTTGTTTATCAGGTCGATGTGATTTTGTTGATGTGGTGACCATATTATACTGCCGTACTCAAGGAGAGGCCGAACAATTGAAAGGTATGCCTTCTCTCGGGCAAGAACTGACCCACCTTTAAGATTGCGCATCACAAAATACAGAACTTTAAATGATTTTGATACAATATTTCTTATATGGTTATCCCATGAAAGCCTAGAACTGAATGTTATTCCTAGATATTTACATGTGCTGGACTTTGGGATTACTACATGGCAATTTATATTTTGTATTTCGCTCTCAAACCGCTCCTATCGACCGTTGGCGGGGAAAAAAAAGTATGGCCGGCCTTAAGGTTAGGTAAGGTACCAGAGTATCTCTAAGCCTCAAGTCGCTAGTTTGAATCGGCCGCGGCACTTGGGCTTTGACTCAGTGAAGTCTAAGCATTGTTATTCTAGTTTCAGCTATGGATGTATTAACAGATAAACTACATCCGTATCTGACTTAGTTTGAAACGGTGCTGTGAATTTCATCCGTCTGGAACTGAACGGAAAGTTTGCGTGACGCCAGCGATCCTACCTGTTGCACAACGCAAATAATCAATGAACTTTATATCAAGAGCAAATACAAACTAGCCCGAACGGATGGAATAGAAATTATACAAACTGATTCAGAAAAAGTGCGAGCAGAAGCATTAGTTTTCTCTTCAAAACTCTTTGGTTCTTCTGTTTTTATTCTTGAATATCAAGGATTCTACTAAAAATGTTTCTGCAATTGGATAATATTCAAGGTTCTAATAAAAACTATTACTCTTGGAACTACACCAGTACTCAAGAAAGCGTCAAGCATTTAAAACCTTGGCACAATATTTCGGGGATATTTTCTATCCCCGTCGTCAGGTACTGCAAATATGATTTCGCTTGTAATTACTGATTAGCCGTTTCCATTTGATCATCCAGAACATCGGTTTATTTAGCCATGTGACGGCTTTCATTAATTATACCTATTGGTGGAGTGAGAAATCTACATAGACGGTTCCAGAACATTACATTTGTAATGGAAGATGCCAGCAGGTGAGCTATGGACTTCGGTACTGAATATCACTGTTATAGCTTTATAACAAACTTCGTCAAATTTCCAAATTATAATTAGTTTGTGTTTAAAATTTAAAATATATTGTGGAACCGATAATTCAAAATATTTTAGCAGAAAAATTAGTTGCGTATAGGATGACCATCAGCTAATGAAAGATCTAATGAAGGTATTTACTCGTTGCACATCCACAATATCGAACTTATTTAGTAAGCAAATATATTGACTTGAATAATACAATACAGAAATTGAATAATATTGCATAAAACAGCTCTATAGCTCTAGCTCTAGCTAATACAATCACTTCCAATGCACTTGCGTCGATAAATCTGGGCATTCTTTTGAACATGGGGCTAAGTTCTTGCATAAGTTAATCTGCATGACAAGCCTGAAAGTACGATCAAGTGTGGAACATTCAGTGACGCTTTAATAAATTCAAACATGGACAGAAATTCTTCATGCCAAGGTCATCCGGCTTGCCATGGAAGTCGTCAAGTATGTTTGACGATGTATGAGGCACTTTAGGCTAGACTTGTCCCAGATTGGCACTGATTGTTTTACAGGATACAGGGCAAAACATCTAACTTCGGTTTATCTTCCAACCCACCTGCATGCGTGGAGACATACAGCGTCATGTATCTGTAGGTCCACGGTCTCCCCTCTGCCCTGATCCTGCAGCGCACCAGATACCTCCCATCCTCCAGCCCCTTGACGGACATGTCACAGAACCCCTGCTCCAGATCCAACCCACCTGCATGCGTGGAGACATACAGCGTCATGTATCTGTAGGTCCACGGTCTCCCCTCTGCCCTGATCCTGCAGCTCACCATTACCTCCCATCCTCCAGCCCCTTGACGGACATGTCACAGAACCCCTGCTCCAGATCCAACCCACCTGCATGCGTGGAGACATACAGCGTCATGTATCTGTAGGTCCACGGTCTCCCCTCTGCCCTGATCCTGCAGCGCACCAGATACCTCCCATCCTCCAGCCCCTTGACGGACATGTCACAGAACCCCTGCTCCAGATCCAACCCACCTGCATGCGTGGAGACATACAGCGTCATGTATCTGTAGGTCCACGGTCTCCCCTCTGCCCTGATCCTGCAGCTCATCAGATACCTCCCATCCTCCAGCCCCTTGACGGACATGTCACAGAACCCCTGCTCTAGATCAGTCTTGGAGTTCTTTACGCTGAAACTGCCGCTGACGTCATCAGTGAAGTTGATGGTCAGGTTGGCGCTGTCGATGACGGACAGCTCGTTGAAGGACTCGACGTCGAAGATCGTGAACTGGCACTGGTGGATCGTGACGTCAGAGTCGCAGTAGTAGTAGACCTCGCCGACTGTCTGGTTGAAGATCTGGTGCTTCGGACTGCCCTGGGTGATCCGGAGTGACGAGACACCTGGACACAAGAGTGACGTCATTATCATGTGGTGACGTCATATAGCCACTGTCTGGTTGAAGATCTGGTGCTTCGGACTGCCCTGGGTGATCCGGATGGAACAGACACCTGGAGACGAAAGCGCACGCATCAAAGAGTATGGGGCTCTATGTATGGGAAGGAAATATTATATAAGGAACTTGTAAATGTGTAAGTACATTGAGATGTGAACTCTGATTGCATTGCTACAAGATGATTGTCAAGGAACCTGATCAACAGCCAATCCGTTTTATTCAAATGCCGTTCTTATACGTTCACCGTAAGTTCTCAGGGTATAAATCAGTTGATTCGGTACAAAGAACATAGGAAAAATGTTGTTCATGTTTATTTCAATATTATGGAGTCTGAAACAGGTATATTGTAATTCATTATGAAGTGGTTTGGAAATTAACACAATGATTTGTTAATTGTATTTTAATAAGAGGTTATATATCTTTACCAATTCATGCTGAACAGCCTGTCATTCTTCAAAGTTTGGTTAATCCAACAGTCAATCCAACAGTTTTTAATCCAACATAAACTAGAAGTATTCGAGAATATAATGTGTATAGGTAAATCAAAAACTCACCATTGCATGCAGCTAGGAACAGCAGCAAGTGAATGTACGTGATAGTTCCAATAAATACCATAATGTAGTAGTACGTCAGCTGAAATAGAGAAAATACAGTTATATTAAATGTATTTTCATATTCCAACAAATCCAGGCTCCACTAGTGAGAATGTAATAGAGAAGGGAGGAGAGGAAACCCGGTACCGGCATGTAGCCTACTCCTGACGAAAGATACCAAGGGGACCAACGGTTTAACGTCCCATCTGAAGGTCGGTGTGACATTTACAGCACGGGCCTTCACAACCCTCGCCGTCGAGAGACTGATAACAGGTGGAGGGAGGTTGTCACACTAACCCCCAAACACCCTAGTCTCTCTGGCCCAACGGCAGCAACTGGCAAGTCAGAGTTGAATGGTCACCCATCCAACCTCTGACCGCGCTCAATGTTGCTTAACCTCGGTGATCTAACGGTAACCGTGGTGGCCAATAGGTACAGTCAGGGAAATTAGATGGTTCATACTCTGCCTCTCTCTGACCCATAACATAAACATGTTTTTATATGGAGCAGAGAGAGATAGAGTGTAACCATCTAATTTCCTTGACTATAGGGGAAGGTTGCCTAGGTTGGACCATTTTTCTTATTTCCTCATTTTTGAGAAGGGGTTATGAGATAATGAGTTCAAAATAATTCAGCATATATACTGATATATTTGACGAATATTGCGCCCAGTATTGTTTTTTTATCTGACATACTTGTTTCAGAAAAAAATAAATAAAAAAGTGTAAATTTGTTCCAATTTAGGAAACCGGTCTTTTAAATTGGACCAGTGGGTGCCTTATTTGGACCATCATTATATGAATACATATTTTTTGACAATTGCAAGGAAAATATTTGTTAACAATATTTTACTTGCTCAATTGTATACTTAATGCATTGAACGTTATTTCGTCTTAGTAAGCCTTAATCAAAGTATGTAGCATTTGGAATAATTCATTTCGTTCATTATGTAATTTGACCGTTGCTAACTGTAAAGTGGAAGATTTTAGGATAATTCATTAATTGAATGTAAAATGTATATATTTCCACTTAAAAATAGCAACAAATCTAATAAAAATTACTACTACTACATCAAAGTGGTGTTATGTAGCGGTCCAATCAAGGAACCTCCTATAGCGGTTCAATAAAGGCAACTCGCTTCTTTTAGACATAAATATTAAAAACAAACACCCACCATCAGTTAAAATAAATGAGTGAGCATTTATAATGTGCCCATGTGATCACTTTACAATATAGTATTGTAGTTTTATAATAAAACTTTCCGTTTCGATCATGATGTCTTACAAACAAGGAGGGGAAACCTTGTAAAAGTAGCTAAATTTCGTAAAATCGATTTATTTGTCGAGTCGATCGATATATCGACTTGACAATCGATTGGCGCGTTGTTTTGACTTTGAGAATACATCATATTCATAGAAGCTGTATGTGCTACTACTAAGGCGGGAAATACGAGGGTGGTCCAATTAAGGCGCCGGTCCAATATTGGCAACTCTCCCTACATCCAATAAGTAGAAGATCATTTAAGTATCATCATTACCGGGCCAAGTGACGTAGATCTGTCACGTGACACTGCGCAGACGACATGCGCGTGGGAATGCGCGGGAGTAAGCTGGAGTGTTCCATGTTGTCCTGTAGGATGACAAACAAATTAGCAGAGTCAGAAGTGTTTGATTGCGATGGGCTTGACCAGTCGGCACGATCAGTTTTAGGCTTTAAGGTAGAGCAATCGATCGATATTTACAAAAATATTTTTTCTTGAAATTACAAGTTCAAAAAACGTTCCTACATTTAAGCCGCTTTCACATAACACGCGTTTCGCGTTTTGCGTTTCGCGTTTTTACTTTTTTTATAACTCCTAGAAGAGGCCATCGAAAAGGGAATGTTGATATAAATGTATTATTCTTGTTAGTAACAATTTGGGTGTTATTTATTAGATATGATTAGATGGAATAATATGCACAGGTTAGTAATTATTAACATTATAGTCTTATTTTGCAGTTATTTTATAGTTTTTTTTATAGTTTACGTATAGTGACGTCATTTTCACCACGCGCGGTACTGAAAATACCTCCTGACAATCGCGATAAGGTGGCTTACAAATAAAACGCGTGCGGCGAAATTTAGGGTGGTTTTGATCAGTTAATAATAAAAAAACGCGAAACGCAAAACGCGAAACGGGTGTTATGTGAAAGCGGCTTTAAACTATATTTAAGAATAACTAGTTTGCATCTCCAGTGAATTTACGTCATCAGTAGATGAACAAAACTTTAACATGAAGGTATAGGAAAATAATTTTGAATTTGGTTTATAAGTTTTAAAAATGGTAGCACACGTTGGTATTGTTTTAAATTTTTTTCCTGATAGTATGTTTATATGTCTACCATAATAAAAAAATTCGTTCAAATCTATTGACACAAAAAATAGATCTTCATTATAGCCTAAAAATGACACGATTTTCTTTTTCCGCCATAAGATAACATGGGGGAAACAAATCAATTCATCTCAGAACTGGAATTGTGTTTGGCATGATTATCAACAAGGAAAACGCTCTGGGTAACGCGTTGATGAGTGAGCACGGATACGCGCAACACCTCGAACCGAAATTCTGTCTATCAAAAATGTAATTAAAAGCCAATCGTTCTAGAATTTCGTAACAGACTTGTATAAAAATCTCAAAAAATTCCTAAAATATTGGTCCAAATAACCATGCAAAGTTTTAAGTTGATAGATTAAACCTTTATGATTGAACGGTTCCGTGTGAATTTTCAAAAATCCCAGGATCTCCTTCAAAAAATATACCTGGGGCCACTCATATGATATTAGTGTGTCTACACAATATCGGCAGTGCGATTGTATAACTTCTTAGCCGAGATAATGGATCGTTATCGATACCAATTGATGAAAGTAATTTAGCCTATCAGAAGGTAACGCAATTCAAAGTGCGTAAAGTCGACTTCCTGAGATAAATAATGTAATTATATATCATTATCCTCGTAGCTTTTACACAATTCAAATGATTAACATTGATATTAATAGTTTACTTTCATCAATTAGTATAGATAACGATCCATTATCTCGGCTAAGAAGTTATACAATCGCCCTGCAGATCGACTGTTGAACGGTCATATCAGTTTCATATGCGTTTGAAAGTTTCTGCTCTAACTACCTTGTTTTGAACTGAAGAGTCGAAGTCGCCGTGAATTTGACCGCTAACACGCAAAATGTCCGTAAAATGTCAATAACTTTTGGATTTAAGCACAGATTAGTATGAAAATTGTCAAAAATGCAGATAATGTTGGTCCTAACTATCATGCGAAGTTATAAGTTGATTGTTTAATCGGTTATAGTTTAAATTTCTAAAAACACAGGAAAGATGGTTTTAATTTTTAACCAATGGGAGGATTTGGCTGAAACTTTTTATGATTGGGTACATTGTTGGTTGATATGACTATGGTATATTTCAAATTGATCGGACCAACCAATCGAAAAATAATTTTTTTTAAATTTGAATCAATCAGGGAATTACAAAAAAATTAGGGTCAGCAAATCTCATATTTGGTCTGGACATGTGTGCAAAATTCTAGCTCGGAATACAATATCGGCAGTGCGATTGTATAACTTCTTAGCCGAGATAATGGATCGTTATCGATACCAATTGATGAAAGTAATTTAGCCTATCAGAAGGTAACGCAATTCAAAGTGCGTAAAGTCGACTTCCTGAGATAAATAATGTAATTATATATCATTATCCTCCTAGCTTTTACACAATTCAAATGATTAACAATGATATTAATAGTTTACTTTCATCAATTAGTGTAGATAACGATCCATTATCTCGGCTAAGAAGTTATACAATCGCCCTGCAGATCGACCGTTGAACGGTCATTATCAGTTTCATATGCGTTTGAAAGTTTCTGCTCTAACTACCTTGTTTTGAACTGAAGAGTCGAAGTCGCCGTGAATTTGACCGCTAACACGCAAAATGTCCGTAAAATGTCAATAACTTTTGGATTTAAGCACAGATTAGTATGAAAATTGTCAAAAATGCAGATAATGTTGGTCCTAACTATCATGCGAAGTTATAAGTTGATCGTTCAATCGGTTCTAGTTTAAATTTCAAAAAACACAGGAAAGATGGTTTTAATTTTTAACCAATGGGAGGATTTGGCTGAAAATTTTTATGATTGGGTACAATGTTGGTTGATATGACTATGGTATATTTCAAATTGATCGGACCAACCAATCGAAAAATAATTTTTTTTAAATTTGAACCAATCAGGGAATTACAAAAAAATTAGGGTCAGCAAATCTCATATTTGGTCTGGACATGTGTGCAAAATTCTAGCTCGATCGAATAAACGGTGCGACCTGTATACGAGCAGACGACAGACAAAAAAAAATAAAAATAAACAGAGGTCCGTGCCACAAGAGCCAAAAGGAGACGCTCGCTTCGCTCGCTCAATAAGTTACCAAAATTTCAAGTAAATCGGAAACATTGAGGTTATGGTGGTTATACCTTAAATATGAACCATCTCACTCAAATTAATTTTATCAAGTGAGCATCATGACTGTACGCTGATGGCAATTGTTGATATTTTTTGTGTGTATTTTTGCCAGCAGTGCCCAAGTCAAACCGTTCAACCAACCCACCTGTCAAATATCTTAAGAACGGTCTTGTGTACGGATTTTGGACAAGATCCGGTGATTTCTTAAAATTAGGATTAAAACCGTAGGAACGATCAATATAAAATTTTGATGGTCATCGGTACCAACATTTTAGATGTTTTTGTAAATTCTCAGACTTATCAGTTATCGGTAATTAATTTCAAATGTCATTGACATTTTACGGACATTTTATACGCATATGAAAATATTTGTCTTGGAATTTGGGGGCGGACCCCCTCACTTTTTCTCATGCTGGTACACTTCTAAATGGAATTACCTACTCTAGGACGGCATTATGTTCATCACTCATCACTTATGATATATATATATTTAGCGGATTCTCTACAGCTCGGGCCGTTTTCCGCATCCCGCACGCCACACCTCCCGGTTATGGCAATCTTGTTCGAGAAGATTTCTTTTCTCCAAGGCTTCCCCAATGCCATCAAGCCACATTCTTCTTGGACGACCTCTCTTTCTTCTTCTTCTAGGTTTAAACTTCCATATTTTGGCAGGCAGTCGTTTTTCTGGCATCCTCCTCATATGGCCATACCAGAGTAGCTGTTTTGCTTCTATGCTTTCTGTAAGTGATGCTTCGACCCCCATTCTGTCTCTTACCTCCTCATTTCTAATGTGGTCAAAAAGAGTAACGCCGCAAGACCTTCTCCAGAACGCCATTTCAACTGCATTCACTCTATGTTGTAACCTTCGGTTTATTGTCCAGACCTCGGATCCGTAGGTAATGCAGCTTTCAACAAGAGACTTAAACATATGGACTTTCGTCTCATTTCTTACCGCCTTACTCCACAGTACCGAATGCAGTTGCCTCGTTATTCCTCTTCCTTGTCCCATCTTGCTCAATATGTCCTTTTCGTCAAGACCGTCATCGGTCAACGTAACTCCTAAATATTTGTACTCTTTAGTTACCTTGATGGTACCAACTGGAGTCTCAATGTCGTTTCCTTGACCACCAACAACCATATATTGAGTCTTCTGAAGATTTATTTCCAAACCCCATTCGTCGTATTCTTCAATCAACTTACGGACCATGTAACTTGCATCTTCCTCATCCTCTGCAAGCACCACCTGATCGTCAGCAAACAACAAGGTATACAAATGTTCATCCTCTAATTTGATCCCCATCATACTACACTTCCTCGACCAATTAGAAAGCACTACATTCATATATATCTTAAACAATGTTGGCGACAAGCAGCACTCTTGTCTAAGACCCTTATTGACGACAAAACTGTCGGAGTATCCTAGTGATGTCTTGACACAGCTTTTAGTATTTTCATAAAGTTTCTTTACTAAATTTATGTGATGTTGATCCACTCCGTTCCGTTCCATTGCCTCCCAGAGTCTATTCACAGGAACACTGTCATATGCTTTCTTTAGGTCAATGAAAACCATGTGTACTTCACTTCCGCAGGCAATTAATTTCTCTGTCAATTGCTTCAGACAAAACACATTATCGATGCATGATCGTCCAGACCTAAATCCACTTTGTTCTTCTATCTCCGTCATTTGATCTTCAATCTTCTCTTTGAGAATGCGCCCATACAGTCTACCTATAGACGCTGTCACGCTAATACCCCTGTAATTGCTACAAACTGTCTTATCTCCTTTTTTGAATATGGAACTGATGAATGCCAGCTTCCACTCGGATGGTACTTCATCTCCTCTAAGACATTTGTTGAATATTGATGTAAGGGCTTCAATGACTGCTATTGGAGCGTTCTTAATTAGTTCTATAGATACACCTCCTGGGCCTGCTGACTTGTTGTTTTTCGCAGATCTTAGGGCTTTACACACATCCTCCGTGGTTATGTCTTGATGCTGGGACTCCAGAGGCTCAATTGCGTAACTCACATTGTTGTAGGGTCCTCGATCTTCAGTAAGTAAATCTTCATAATAACTCCTCCATTCTTCCATTCCTATCGGATCAATTACTCTCTTTTCTCTTGTGTTTGTCCTCAGAGCCTTCAACGTTTTCCAAGCCGCCCTGGATCTTGAGCTTCCAAGCTGCTGGTCTACCTCACTACACTTCTTTTCCCAGAATGAGTTCTTTTCTTTCTTCACCATTTTTTTCACTAAATAGTTGCATCTGGCATATACACGTCGATCTTCCCTATCCCCTGTAGCCAACCACTTTTGATACAATGCCCTCTTCTCAGACACTATCTCTTCTAGCTCTTCGCTCCACCAATAGTGGCTGGAGGCTCTTGGTTTGGTCTTAGGTATCTCTCCCAATGATTCAAACGCTGCTTGATGAATGCAATCTTTTAGGAAATTGTAACACTCTTCTGCGTTATGATATGCAAACAATATTTTAAGTAAACTTGTGGAGCAGCTGTTGCTAGACGATAACAAATGCTTTCACTTAAGGTGGCGGTATATCACGTGACTTTTTAACCAAAAAGCTACACATTTTCTATTGGAAGGGTTCAGTTCAGCAAATACTTCTCACTCATCAGATAAGTTAGGACACATCAGTTGGAACTAATTCTACGATTCTACGCAGAAAAGAACTGCGAAAATAACATATTTGATGATTTTACTTCCATGCACCTAAATATTCTCAAATCAAGACCTGAAGTTGAAGGAAATTCTACGAGTTGCCAAAAACAGCAAACATTACTCTAATAATAAGGCACATACCTATGCATCACAAACCTGACGCAATGTCAGAATGTATAACATGCGCTCATTCTTCGTCTTTCCAGTGAAATGTTGAGATATTAATTATATCCACTATTATGAATGTAATGATTAAACGAACAGCACTTGGTTTTGACAGTCTTCACACGCGTACGTATACACGAAATTTGTGTTGTTTTTATTATAAAATCACTGCAAAATTAAATAATATTGACTGCAAATATTGATAAGCTCCAGTATGCAGTGAAATTCCTTCATAAATCACATTGGATTACTCAACATGAACGATGTAAGGTATGTACTCATAGGTAACTATTTCTTTTGATCGGATGTAGAGAAATAAAGTCACGTGATATACAGCCACCTTAAATGGAACAGCTAAGTAAAAATATACTCAAAGAAGATTGTGAAATTTGTAGTGTCATGCCATGAATTCTTCAAGATGTGTTCGATAACGTAAGAATATTACAAATGTGAGTTGAAAATTATTCGCTTCAAACAAAATAACTTATATTCCCTACCTAAGTACAACAAAGGTAAATAAAACGAAATAAAGATTTCCAGTGCTACAAAAAAGTACCGCGGCGCAAAACAATACCCCTGTTTGAGATGTCACTACATCGAAACAATTAAAGGTAGGTTTCTGAAAGTTTTACCCATTTTAGAAATCATAAAAAATAGTAATATGTACAAGTTTCAAATATTTTTGTTGAATAGGAGAAAAAAGTTTGAAATGATTGAAGTTACAGTTGAAAAAACAGAATAAACCCGATAATTGACTTTTCGAAGAATTGATTCGGAGTTTTCCACCATTATCCTTGTGGACTATTTGCAAACGATGTTTTCATTGTAATATAGATTTCTGGATGCCGAAATCAGTGGCCACAAAGGTTTTAAATGTCTGAAAATTTTACACATTAAATTTTCATATTAAAATGTTTTCTTTATTGTGTGAAAGTTTCATCATCATCGCTCTTGTCGGTCCCGAGAAACATCTCGGGACCTGAGTTCCGGATACCGTAACATCGAACAATTACATAAATCCGAAGCTCTTCATCATTTTATAGTTCTGCCGGAGTGATTTCTCAAACAAGGGAATTTTTGCGCCATCCGGCATATTATTGAGAATAAGCTCAGCTAAAAGTTGAACTCGAGTTGAGATTGGAATTGGAAGAACTGTTCAAGCGCGTGTTAAAGCTTAGCACTAATCCCATTAGGCATATATTTCCCGACATATTTTTTAATTAACTCACTTCGTCTCGTAACTGCCTGGAGTATAACACTGGATTTACAATCACGCCTGCTGCTCGACTGTGATTGGCTCGCGCTGTCCTCAGTCAACCGCTCAAGAGGTCACGGAAGGTCAAGGGTCACAGGTGAAGTGAGACATTTCAAGTCAACCCGCGCGAGCGCGTCGCAGCGTCGGCTGGCTGATCGTGGTTTCACATGATTCCATGATCATCGATATGCAGTTGCGCGGGATGATCATTCATTTATAAAACTTTTAAGAATGACACCCAATAGCCTATAATGCCGCTTTCACATAACACACGATTCACGTTTTGCGTTTCGCGTCTTTGTCTTTTTTTATAACGCCTAGACGAGGCTGTCTTACAGAATGTTGATATAAATTTATTGTTCTTGTTAGTAACAATCAGGGTGTTATTAGATATGATTAGATGGAATAATATGCACAGGCAGTGTTGAATCCAGGCATACCTCGGGGGGGGGGGGGGGGGCACTGCCCCCCCCGAGGTATGCATGTGCCCCCCCGGCACAAATACCTATTCAAAATACCTTCAAAATAATATGTGAAAAAAACACGTAAAAATAGACGGATCATGTCAAAAACCTTCCAAAACGGTTAGAATTGAGTTAAAATTCCAAAAATTTTCCGGGGCTATGCGCCCCGGACATGCATATCCTGATAAGTTCAATAAATTTACCTATTATTAAATCTCTTAGACCATTTTTTGGATATTTTTCAATTTATAATTCCCCAAAATAGCTATACACTGTGATTCAAAATTGTACCTAAACGAATGACCTTGATCAAAAATTTTCTCGGGGGCTTTTTGTACAACTACAAGCATATTCATAAATTAACTTTCCCCCCCCCCCCCCAACACCAACATCAAAAAAGTACCCCCAAAAATGCCACCCCCAACTATTCAAGTGCCCCTCCCGAGAAAAATGTCTGGATTCAACACTGTGCACAGGTAAGCAAATATTAACATTATTGTCTTATTTTGCAGTTATTTTATAGTATATTTTATAGTTTACGTATAGTGACGTCATTTTCACCACGCGCAGTACTGAAAAAACCTCCCTATACAATCGAGATGGGGCGGCTTAAAAATAAAACGCGCGTGGCAAATGTTTCGGTGGTTTTGATTGGTAATAAGAAAACAAACGCGAAACGCAAAACGCAAAACGCGCTTAATGTGAAACGGGCTTAAAACAGCATTTGGACTTTTTTTTGTTTTGTTTTTGTTTAAGACGGCTGAGTAGTGAGTTTGACCTTGAAGAAATTTTTAATCGATTGTTAACAATATCTTTTAGCAATGTAATTGATAATAAAATAAGGCTTCGTACGAGTATTCAGAACTGTACAATGAAAATAATTTCATAGTTTGTAATGGTTTATTAGTATTATTTACAGACGTTTAGTACCCGAAAATTAGTAAAAATATGGCACTAAACGTCTGTAGGACGAAATAAAACTAAAACACCATTCCAAAATATAAAATAATTTTCATTGAACAGTCTGAATTCTCGTATAAAACCTTATTTTATTAACAATTACATTGGTAAAAGATATTGATAAAAATCGATTAAGAAATTTTCCAGGCCACGCTCTGGAGATGTTGCATGTCCTGTGCTCGCTCATCAACGCGTTACACTGAGCGTTTTCCTGGTATGAATCAGAGGCAAATGAGTTAATATTGCTTATTGTATCTGGGAATACTGTTTTGTCTTATTTTCCTCCCCAATTGTTCTCTTTGATCTGATTCTGGTATCAAGTCTGTAGTTTCTCCTCATTGAAATGCAATAAGCGGTGTAATCTGGTATGTACCTACTTGCCAGACACCTACTTGATAATGCAGGAAGACAGAAGATACTCTGGAGTATTCTCAAACAGAATAACATCCCGGAGTGAATCACGGCTAATGTGACAAGCGAAATGAGCGTGAAACACTTTGAGCTGCGCTGCGCAAAAGTGTGTTTTAAAGTGGTTCCATCGTTTCGGCATAGGAATGAGAATTTGCTGTAATTCACACCAAAGATTAATGAAACCATATTACATACAACTAGCAAAAAATATTTGCCCCTTACGGTATCATATAATTAGATATTCTTGATTGAAGATCATCTTTTCCCCCATAAGTTATCACAGGGAGACATGAAATCGTCCTAGAAAATTGGCCTTAAATTGCTCCTAAAACCGCAAGAGGAATGACAAATTATTGAAAATAGTCTCAAATTAAAGATAATAATTTTTAGAATAAGACTGCCGTTTGAAAATATGGGGTCACGGGCCAAATAAGAAAGAAACTGTGTACAATGTGTAAAATTTACCATAAATCTGGCAACATTGCACTACAAATATGAATTATTTTGGGATAGTTTAATTGGAACTTCAATTAAAAACATATAATTGGAGCACACGGTAAGATATAATTGTTTTATGCTGTTGTTTGAGGTATTATTTCATCAGAGATTTGTATGAATTACGGCGAATTCTAAGCACCTTGGCTGGAGCAGTGGGACCACTTTAAGGTGATACAAGCGCTCGGCTGTTTCAGAAAATTGAGAGAGTCAAATTGTTTCATAAGTGGGTGTAACTTTGATAGGATGTTCTCATGATCAGTCTGATGGTATATTAGTAGCACTTTTTCATTTTTACTTTGTGCCTGGTATTCAACAAAACTTCTCAAAACTATAAAATTTCCGATACGATTGGAGACCAAACCCGTGAACCAATTGATCTTAAATTTTAATCATTATTAGATAAAAGACAAACTTGGCGTTACAACTGGCAAATTTTTTTAAATTAAATTCCATACGTCACCCAGCGAGACAATAAAATATACCATTTTCACAAAAAATCAATTAATTATTACTAATTAACGAAGCAAAAAATTAAAAATGTACTAAGTGACAACCCTAAGTTGGTCTTTTATTAAATCATTATTAAAATTTCAAATAATTTCGTCAACCCATTTTGCTAATCGCATCCATAAAGTGCCTGAAACATGCGGCAAAATCGCTAGCGCTTGCAGAGATTTTGCCGCTTACTCAATCAACTTCACCTCCTATAATGGCGCATCGTCAATAGAGTAGGTATAGAGTTGTTGAGGCGGTAGAAGGACTGCAAGTCCTGTAACGCCATCCAAAAAAAAAAGTTATTTTCTATGTAGTTTATTAACAACAGAAATGTAATAATTTATCGGACGCTGGAGAAATCTCTTGCACACTGAACCCTCCCAGAGACAAATTACTGCTTTGCAAGTGGTGACGTCACGCTAGGTAAATAGCCGTCGTTTCGTTTATTCAAATATGAAATGAACTAAGAAAACGTATTTTATTCTGTCTTACACCTTTCATGTTTTCAAGTTTCTGTCCGATGGAATTTAATGGAAATATTGTCGGTATATCATCGGTTATTGGTTTAATCAAACCACACAAATTGAACATCAAGGGAATTTCCGATACTTTTTATAGGATAAATAAATGCGTATATTCCGAAAAAATTGAACGTTTCTTTGAAAAGATTATCCCAAAATGAATATTTGTTTTTTATGAACACTTCAAACATAGATAACTTCAGAACTTAAAATCCTCAAACGCCCGGACATTCAGGGTAATTTCTCAGATTGATCGTGTTTTCAAGGTGATGTTAAACGTTGTACAGTTCTGCAACTGCAACTAAGTACTAATGGCGGTTGAGGATGACGATGACGTGGAATAGAAGGAAGAAGTCGTGGCCTATTATTGGGGAACCTTCCAAGCACTTACTAATGGGGAACTAAGAATGATCTCAGTCATGAAGGAGCCCTATTCGAATCCCATACGACTGAAGAATAAAGGCCGATGCACAATTGACGCAGACGGACGACGCGGACGGACGACGGAGACGGATACGATGTTTAGGTATGACATATTCAATCTGGCTGTTCACAATCGGACGCGGACGGACGACGACTTTAACATTGTATCCGTCTCCGTCGTCCGTCCGCGTCGTCCGTCCACGTCAATTGTGCATCGGCCTTAAGGACACAGCAGTGGCGGTGCCAGAAAATAATGCTGGGGTACTGAACAGGGCAAAGCGAAAACTCAGATTATAAATCGTAATTATAACATATTGGCTGGTGCATTTTAATTGGGGGGGGGGGGGGGGGGGGACAATTTTGTGGGGGGTACCTGACCCTTCCCCTCCAATGTAGCGCCGCCACTGGACCACAGAGAAATTTGCTTTGTCCTAAGAGGTTTTGACTCTCACAAACTGATATAGATTCGTATTTGAAAATTATTAATTTATTGCCTTATGCTTAGTGGTACTGGACGATTTTGTAATGATAATCTAAGAATTGTTAAAAGTATTTTTTTTTCTTATTAAAATCATCTAAATTGAGATGAATATTATAAATATAATTCTCACGATTTGCAGCTCAATACGTGAACTCCTACGTTTTCATACAATAAGACGATTAATCACAATTCTTTGAGAAAAACAAATACATCGTGTTTTTTAGGAATACAATATTGTCTAATTACCGACGTCTTCTACATTATTTTTGAAAAGCTGTTTGGCTTGCTGTAGCGAAATATCAGGTTTGCATCTCATCTGTAATGTTTCAACCAGTCGGCTAAAAGATTACTTGGTTTGTACATTTGCATATCGTATATTGAACCAGTTCTGCAGCCGGCGATAAATCTTTGGTAATGCAGAGAACGCGCGAAAACGGCCCAATAGACCTCTGATGTCAAAGGGCAGTTAAAACACGTAAACACAATGAATGTTCAATCACGATGCTCTGGTCGCAAATAACATTTCTATCTACGTCATCAAGTTTCAATCAACTTACTCTGATTTTCCCACTAAATTGCTAGTTAATTATTTGAATGCGAGAGTTTCTACAATGTTCCTATAGGCCACTTTAAAAATTATCAATGTGGCTCTGCTTTTTTGACAAAAATCATATGCAGTTTGATTTCCAGGTCCCCTTGTAATGGGTTTCAACAATAGAGTAACCCATTACAAGGGGACCTGGAAATCACACTGCATATGATTTTTGTTAAAAAGCAGAGCTACATTGATCATTTTTAAAGTGGTCTATTGATTGTGGGGTCTATAGTTTTTCTTATTAGAGATTTTGTAGGCAATGGTACAGATGGCTCAGAGGTCATTCGATCTTAACTTTTCCACATGTCCGGGGTCAGTGGCGTCGGAACCGGGGGGGGCAGCAGGGGCACGTGCCCCCCCTAGACGTCTGAAGGGGGGGCAAGAGTATCAATCTGCCCCCCCTGGCAACGCATAATATATTTTAAAAGGTCTGAATATCAAAAAAAATCGCTGCGCGGCATTGTTGTTACCTAATGTCATGTGAGAGTCTTCTTACGAAATTCAATTGATTTTGTTATTTTACACCAAAATCATTTTAACACTGCCTAGAGTAATAAAGTTTGCGAAAATCGCTGCGGGGCATATTTATATGAACATTCCTGATATGAGTGAATGATTAACCTTTGTTTTCTTAAAATTAAAATAAACTGCACAAAAATCATTTGAAATTCAAAAAAAATCCGCTGCATGTGTAAAGTCTGAGATTTAATTTCATAATGCATTTCAAATTGGACCTATTGTGAATGTGAAAAAATGTGGAGATATCATCCAAAACTAATCACTTTTCAAGTGCATATTACCTACTTATATAATTTTATGACACATTTTCCACACATATTTTTTGAATCACTTTTTTTGGCAGTCCTGACGTGAAGTGGATCGGATCCAATTTACCAACAAATAATGTCGTCCATTTATTTGTTCAGAGAAAGATCGGTTTAAAAAGTGTGAAATCACGTAGAAACGCTCCAAATTCATTCTTGAAATTCAAAATTTTCCCGGGGCTGTGCGCCCCGGACCCGCATTGTGCTGGGGGCCCTCCCCCCAGACCCCCATGGTTTCTCTTGGCAATCGTTTTTCCCACACACATTTAGTCATTTACTGTATTATATTCTCCCTTATACAATTTAGTACCTAACTTACCTAGATCCTAAGCAAAGTGTGCCCCCCCCCCCTGAGAAAATAGACTTCCGACGCCACTGTCCGGGGTTCGATTACCGCGGCCGTCCTTCCTGACTGGGGTTTTTCGTGGTATTCCCTCAGTCGACAGGCAAATGCTGGGAAGGTACCCTACTAATAGGCCACGACCGCCTCCTTCCCACCTTCAATCCTTGCCTACTCTTCATTATCATCATGACGAGCTTGTTTTGATTATTTTGTTTACTTTACCTCCAGTTGGGCGATAGCCCGCAGGGCGATATTTAGAATTTCAACAATTTAAAAGGGATTCAGGGGCTCTAAAATGAGCAAACTGAATCAAACAAACTTCCAATTGTTACCCCGTAGGGCGTTTTTTTCTTTAAATTTTCGAAGATTTAGATTCCAAAAGTTATTTAGGGTCTTTAAATGAATAAACTGGATCAAACAACCTTCCAGTTGTTGACCCGCAGAGTGCTTTATTTTTCAAAATGTCAAATTTTTCGATTTCAGATTTTCATTTAAATTGTAAAGAGCCGTTCAGGAACCACTAAGATCCTTGAGGTTGCCGACTGGCCTAAGTACAAAAGTGCAGAAATTATAAACTACTAACAAAAATTAAAAAATTTATAGAGTTGCGTATTGCACTGATCATAATTATTTTTATATCCATTATCTTATCTAGATAATTAAATTATTCATTATCTTTATCTCTATCGAGATAAGAAATATTGTTTTCTATTGTCAATATCTATATAAAAATATAAATTCAAAATGCATTTGTGTAAGAACATGCATCGAACCTCAAATGTCAATTATATGAAAAAGGAAAATCATCTCCGTTTTGTCGCATTAGTTGTCTTGTTTTGACAACCACAAGTTTTAATAACTCAATTTCCGAACTCTGGATTCGAAAATAATTACAGAAGAGTACCTATAGTATTTGGTCAAAAAGTTATCTTATCTATTACAATTATCAATACTAGGAAAACGCTCTGAGTAACGCGTTGATGAGCGAGCACGGATACGGCGCAATACCTCGAACCGAAATTCTGTTTATCGAAAATGTCCTTAAAAGCCAATAATTCTTGAATTTCGTCACAGACTTGTATGAAAATCTCCAACAATTCCTAAAATATTGGTCCCAATAACCACGCAAAGTTTTAAGGTTGATCGATTGAACCTTTATGATTGAACGATTCCTTGTTAATTAACAAAAATCACAGGATCTCGTTCATAAAATATTTAAACGGTCATATCAGTTTCATAATAATATACGTTTGAAAGTTTCTGCTCTAACAACCTTGAAGTGAAGATTCGAAGATGCCGTGAAATGTGAAATTCGAGAAATATGACAGCCAACACGCAAAATATCCGTAAACTGTCAATAACTGTTGAATTTAAACACAGTTTAGTCTGAAAATTGTCAAAAATACAGATAATGTTGGATCCGATTACCATGCAAATTTTTAAGTTGATCGGTCAAACGGTTCTGGTTTAAATTTTAAAAAGCACATGAAATATTTTTTTAAATTTTAACCAATGAGACGATTTGGCTGAAAATTTGTAAAATAAGAGACAATGTTGGTCTTAATGACCATGCAAAATATAAGGTTGATCACATTTGTCGAAGACCATTTTCATTTTTCAGCCTATCAGGAGATGTTTATTTAAATTTTAACCAATTGATAGATTTCAAAAAAAAAATGGGTCAGCAAACAGAGAAGGTTGTCTCTACATGTGTGCAAAATTTCAGGTCGATCGGTGAAACGGTGCGATTTCAGTTGCTCCATTTAGCATCCAAAAACAAAAACAAAAAAAAAACAGAGGTCCGTGTCAAACGAGTCAAAAGGAGACGCTCGCTTCGCTCGCTCAATAATTATTTTTTATCTCTATTTTTTATCTTGATGATTTCGAGGAAATGTATCTATTATCAATTTTTGGCAGGTTATCTATATCTTTATACTACAGATAAAAATAAAAGTATCTATAATCACAACACTGGTAATTAATCTAGCTCGCCGCATTAGTGTGATGTTAATAAAACATGGAGATTTGGAATGTTCAGCCTTTTGCTCATCAACACGCTAGACCCATCAAGTCCGCGCAAAAAAACAACCGGAATTGATAAAAACACCGCAACCTCGAGATCTCATGTTATGTAACATTTTAGAACACAACGGGATATGGCGAGGGATTTGTGTTTCGGAGGCACTTGGTTCGATTCCCAGTTCCTTCCTTCCTGACCTGACTGATAGGCCACGACCCCTCCTTCCCACAGACCATCCTTACCTTATCTTCTCTCCCTATCATCATATCATTCATCCGTCGATATTACATTAGTTGCGGAACAGAATGACGTTATATTGGAAGTGAATAGGGAATGTGTATATTATTTAAAAACTATAATTCAAAATAACAACTTATTAGTTGGTAAATCGCAATATTTTCACACTAAAAAGTGCAAATTTTCATTTATAATATGAAATTGAAAATCAGAGTTAATTTTGGCGGGAAAACGCCATCCCGGCGAGCGATGTCATTTATATCAACCAACAATGATGTTGCCATGGTTACAATAAAATATGACATCACTCGCCGTGATAGCGTTTTCTCGCCAGAATTTACACTGATTTTTAATTTCATATTTTATGAATGAAAATGTACACTTTTGAGATTAAAAATATTGTGTTTTACTACCAAGTGTGTTGTTATTTTGAAATATTGTATTTTAACCGCATTAAAAAAAACTTGCATATTCCCCTATTACGAACTTAGACACCCTACTTTTCGTGTAGGAATTCATTTCAGAATAATTTTGTTTCTTTTTTAAATCTCTGTCAAACCGTTCCTAATTTTGTAAGCTGCGCGACGTTAGATGGGAAATTATTAAGTTCTATGACAAATGACAAGATAATTGTAGATTTTGAAAACGAAATTCTTCTCGGAGTAATTTCGTTTCTTCTTCGATCTGTCATGACGAAGACAGTCGTTTCGTAATGAAAAATATTTCAAAACCAACTTTATCTCTGTGTTCAATATTATTTTGCAAGTATTTTGACACACGCATTTTATATTAATAATGGGGAAATGAACGGTCAAGATATTAGGCAAATGTAACTGATTTTTTATTTTTTTTAATTAGTGGGTAAACATTATCTTTTGCTAATAGTCCAGTAATTGTGTGATTATACCCACCACTAATTGCAACAGAAGGTTTCAATACATAAATCGATCCAGAAAATTTTTCTCTACAACATATCCAAAATCGACCAAAATCGCTGTACGGAAAAAGGGTTTTAATGACTTTTTAAGATAATTTCCCATGATAATTCCATCTTGCAAAAAAAACTTTTTTCATGTAACTTCGATTTTGACGAAACTTGGCAGAATTGTTCACCATCCTAAATGAACACAAATAGCTCTCTTAGCGTTTTCCTCTAAATCTCATCGTTTAGGAAATATGGACCTCGCTAAACGTCAAATTACACTCAAATCGACGAAAACTGACTAAAATATGACTTTTCAATAGCCAATATTTCCCAAACGATGAGATTTAGAGGAATACGCTAGGAGAGCTATTTGTGTTCATTTAGGATGGTGAACAATTCTGCCAAGTTTCGTCAAAATCGAAGTTATAACATGGGAAATTATCTTAATAAGTCATTAAAACCCCTTTTCCGTCCAGCGATTTTGGTCGATTTTGGATATGTTGTAGAGGAAATTTTTCTGAATCGAACGGTACCAAAAACGCTTCTGTTGCAATTAGTGGTGGGTCATGCTGATTTTTTCACTAGAATTACTGGACTATAAGCAGATCCTATTACTGTCATCCACAGAAAGATCTCTTTGCAGCATACATTAAAAACAAATAGAGCTAGTTTAGCATACATTCATTTGCGTCAATGTGGTATAATTCGGTTGTTTTTGTATCAAAGAATGCGATGCACATTCCTACAAACTGAAGACGAAGCCGATGATGTCGTTCATTTCAGAAAGCGTAGACACAAAAAGAAAACAAAATCTTGCAAATAGCATTTTATCTTCGTATTCTGACATTAGAGTAATTGGATTTGTCTTTTCTCGGAAAAAGCAAAGACAATTCAAACAAAGAAGGGAGTTAATTCCATGGATGTGTCTGCATTATTTGAATCATAAGTAACATGACTGATATTAATTATACACTTTCAAAGGACAAGATAAATTGATGATTTCATAGACGCTAATGGCTTGTCTGTAAATTGACTAAATTCTTCATTTATTATCAGACGGCGATTACGAATTATAATTTCGATAAAATGCCGTTGTCCCTGAATATAGCTCTTAGTTTTTTACGACTTCAATATTTTAAACATTTTATATAGCGGATGTGTTGCCAAGTATTCATCAATAAAAAAGCACACACACATAGAATACATCAACTAAATAAGGTATAGTAACATACTAGGAAAACGCTCAGTGTAACGCGTTGATGAGCGAGCACGGGTACGTGCAAATTCTCGAACCGGAAATGCGTACACAACGCACAGAAAACATATACATCCATATGGAATTGATTATGATATCAACTTAAAAGTGTATGCTTTTCATCGAAACTTTAAAATAGCATCTAAGCACCTGGTTCATAAAGCAAATCAGAATCAATTTTCAATTGGCACTGGAAAACATTCATTTCGATACTTCATTACTGACAGATATTAAAAATGTAAATAACTTCATACGTTCTTAACTGATTGGGATGAAATTTTGTAAAATAAGAGACAATATTGGTCTTAATGATCATGCAAAATATGAGTTTGATCAGAATTATCGAAGACCGTTTTCATTTTTCAGCCTATCAGGAGATATTTATTTAAATTTTAACCAATGAATCTGAGTAACGCGTTGATGAGCGAGCACGGATACGCGCAACACCTCGAACCGAAATTCTGTCTATCGAAAATGTCATTAAAAGCCAATAATTCTAAAATTTCGCCACAGATTTGTACAGAAATCTCAAAACATTCCTAAAATATTGGTCCAAATAACCATGCAAAGCTTTAAGTTGATCAATTGAACCTTTATGATTGAACTGTTCCGTGTTAATTTTCAAAAATCACAGGATCTCCTTCAAAAAATATACCTGAGACCACTCATATGATATAAGTGTGTCTACACAATATCAGATCGACTGTTGAACGGTCATTATCAGTTTCATTTGCGTTTGAAAGTTTCTGCTCTAACTACCTTGCCTTGAACTGAAGAGTCGAAGTCGCCGTGAATTTGACAGCCAACACGCTAATAGTCCGTAAAATGTCAATAACGTTTGGATTTAAACACAGATTAGTATGAAAATTGTCAAAAATGCAGATAATGTTGGACCCAACCATCATGCGAAGTTATAAGTTGATCGTTCAATCGGTTATAGTTTAAATTTCTAAAAACACAGGAAAGATGGTTTTAAATTTTAACCAATGGGAGGATTTGGCTGAAACTTTGTTTGATTGGGTACAATGTTGGGGGTAATGACTTGTCAAAATTTCAATTTGATCAAAACAACCAATCGAAAGTTAATTTTTTTTAAATTTGAACCAATCAATGGATTTCAAAAAAATTAGGGTCTGCAACAATCAGAAATGTTACGTACATGTGTGCAAAATTTCAGCTCGATCGAAGAAAAACTCTGACCTGTATATCGTCAGTAACAGAAAAAAAAAAAAACAAACAAAAAAAAAACAGAGGTCCGTGCCAAAAGAGCCAAATGGAGACGCTCGCTTCGCTCGCTCAATCAAAATAATAGGGATTATGCAAAAGATTTTTAATGCCGCTAAAATCCAATATTTCTACATAACAACTTGTTGGTAATACTCTATTTTCACACTAAAAAGCGTATAAATTTTCATTCATAAATATGAGTTGAAAATCAGTGTATATTTTGGCGGCAAAACGCCATCCCGAGAGTGATCTCATATTTTATTGTAACCATGGCAACATCATTGTTGGTTGATATAAATGACATCGCTCGCCGGGATGGCGTTTTCCCGCCAAAATTTACACTGATTTTCAATTTCATATTTATGGATGAAAATTTACACTTTTCAGTGTGAAAATAGTGTGATTTACCAACTAATATGTTGTTATTTTGAATTATAGTTTTTAATAAATTTATGCATATTCCCTATTGAATATTGAACCATTGTTTTATATACAATACTCACTATACTCGGTGCTTGTAGTGTTAAATCGCCTGATACATTTGTTTGGAATTTACACTTATTATTTAACACATTTTCACTGTTGTTTAACGCCGCACGGTCCTGCAACTTGTCCAAGCACGCCGAATGAATGATGATTATGACGTAATGATGAGGATGTACGGTGTAAAGGAGGCGGCCGTGGCCTATGAGTAGGGAACCTTCCCGCAACCCACCGAAACGCCGCTATACGAGAACAGGCGCCGGGGGAGATTTTTTTCTAGCAAAGATTTCGTACATGGGAGAAAAAACGATTTGTTTAAAATTCCAGTTTAAAACTAAAATTCCAGTCTTTCACGATTGTGAACATAAGAGTGTTGTGTTTGTCCTACCTGCTCGATGATGATCGTGTGAAGTGGAAGACAAGACTGACTGACCGGTCCGATGTGATGTCAGATGCAGCCTCAAGGACCCGCCGAATACCCGATGACCTTCAGCAAGCTTGCTCAGGCGGTAGCGCGCTGGCCCGGCTCGCAGTCCCGAATCTGTTGAAAAAAAGAACCTGGTTAAAACGTGGATCCAGGATTATGAACATGTTACTTAGATTTATTTTATTTTTAAATATGTTAAACCTTAGTAAAATACAAATATTTGAACAGAAACACTGGTATTGTCAAGAAATAAAAATAAAAAGAGTCCGCAATATTTCGCCGATGCGTTCGACCGGCTTTGTCAAGCGAGACTGTCTCGCTGTCTCGCTTGACAAAGCCGGTCGAACGCATCGGCGAAATATTGCGGACTCTTTTTATTTTTATTTCTTGACAATACCAGTGTTTCTGTTAAAATATTTGTATTTTACTAAGTTGTTTCCTGGTATATTATCTTCTTCTTTGTGTTTATTAATGTTAAACCTTGTTGATTTAAAAATCTATCAATACAATTGTAATTCATTTTCTCGAATACTGTTCATCCCAGAACAAAAATTATACAATCTGTTTTACATCTCAACTTTAATAAAAAAAACTATTCTGAAATCTATTTTTCACGAGACTATACACAGTATGATTCAAATATATATTCTTGATACGGAACAGGTATGGCTGAGTAGTAACGCTCTGAACTTGTATTCCGGAGGCCAGGTTTCGATTCCCGCGGCCGTCCTTCCTGACTGTGTTTTTTTCGTGGGATTCCCTCAGTCGACATGCTGGGAAGGTAAACCCTACTAATAGGTCACGACCGCCTCCTTCCCACCTTCCATCCTTGCCTATTATTCACCATCATCTCCCAATCATCATCATAATCATTCATCCGTCGCCATTAGCCTCGCTGCAGAACAGTGCGACGTTAAGCCCCAGACAAAAAAATTATCTTGATAGAAGTCCTTACACCCCGCCAACAGCTAATATCTGCAGTGCATGTGTTGCCGCCCATATTTACTGCACATTCATCCAATATTCTGATTTTCGTTCTTATTTGAATACCCTTATAGAATTTTGGTGCCTGATAAAACATAGTAACTTACATTTTCGATCGGCAGTTTAATTTCACATTATTTATTTTTTTTGTTCTTGATATTGCGGTTTTAAGGGCATTATTCAGAGACAATTTCATGCCTCCTTGCGATATATAATGGGGTAAAAGTTGAACGTCAACCAAGAATATTGGTAGGGGCAAATATCTTTTGCTAGTTGTGTGTGGGTTGGTTTCATTCAACTTTGGTATGAATTACAACAGTATGACCTGTGTTGCAGCTATGTTTGACCTAGTATGACCTGTATTGCAGCAGTGTTTGACCTAGTATGACCTGTATTGCAGCAGTGTTTGACCTAGTATGACCTGTATTGCAGCAGTGTTTGACCTAATATGACTTGTGTTGCAGCTGTGTATGACCTGGTTATACCTATGTTGAAGCTGAGTTTGACCTAGTATGACCAGTGTTACAGCTGTGTTTGAGCTAGTATGACCTGTGTTTCAGCTGTGTTTGACCTAGTTAGACCTGTCTTGCAGCTGTGTTGCAGCTGTGTTTGACCTAGTATGTCCTGTGTTGCGCTGTGTTTGACCTAGTATGACCTGTGTTGCACTGTGTTTGACCTAGTATGACCTGTGTTGCAGCTGTGGCTGACCTTGGCGGAGAAGTACCTGGAGAAGCGGAACGTGGACTGGAGGCACACGGAGCGAGTTTGATTGACCTAGTATGACCTGTGTTTGACCTAGTATGACCTGTCTTGCAGCTGTGGCTGACCTTGGCGGAGAAGTACCTGGAGAAGAGGAACGTGGACTGGAGGCACACGGAGCGAGTTTGTTTGACCTAGTATGACCTGTGTTTGACCTAGTATGACCTATGTTGCAGCTGTGGCTGACCTTGGCGGAGAAGTACCTGGAGAAGAGGAACGTGGACTGGAGGCACACGGAGCGAGTTTGCTTCAACGAGAACTCGAACCCGGACGATGAGGAACTCGGCATTCAGATTGTCAAGGTCAGTGATAACAAATTGCAGCACTCAGCACGGTTGTTCATGTGCAGGGAAGATCGTCTGTCTTTCGCAAGACAATCTGAGTTGTAAGAATCTAGTGGAGCGGTCGCTCCACCCAGCCAAGTCGTACTATACACTCACAGTCACTCAACATACCGTAAATGCCTAATAAACTGAGGAGCAGACCAAACACTTTTACTGTAAGCAACAACATGGCATTTTCGGCCTACTGGATCTTAAAATTGGAAAATCTCACATTGTTGTGAAATGTCTTAATTTCGAGCTATGGCCCACCCCACTACATATACCAAATTTGGGAACAATAGGTTATGCCATTTGCGCGCTAGAGGACCGAGAAAACAGTGAAATTACACCACTTTCTGATTCTGAAGATGATGATTCTGATGATATCAGGAAACCCTGTTGACAGCGCCACAGCCTAAACGGCTAAACCGATCGACCTGAAACTTTTACCACATATGAACTTTTGGCGTCTGATGATACCTTGCCTCTTGTGATTTTTTGTGCCGCCATTTTTAAACCGGAAGTGACGTCATAACACAAAAACGTCTGGACCGATTAGAACGAAATTAGCGCCATTCGATTTAGATGGTCATCTATATGAAGTATCAATAAAAAAAATATTATTTTCTTATTTTCTAAACCGGAAGTGACGTCATAAATACGCAATATTTAACTTATTTCAACAAATTATACTTAAAATACGTACATAATTAACTTACATTGTAACATAGACAATACAATTTATATATTCAAGGTAGCAGTGTTCTCGGCCGCCATTCCTGAAACCGGAAGTGACGTCATATATCTAAAACGCCTGTAACGATTGCAACTGAACTAGCTCCTGCGTATTCATTCTGCTATTTATTTGAAAAATCAATTGTGAAAAATGAATAAATAAATTAATGGTACCGGAAATGGCGGCAGGAACCACTAAATGAAACCGGAAGTGACGTCATATATTACAAACGGCATGACCGATTTTACGGAAATATAGGGATTAGGAATTCAGATGGTCGTTCATGAAGGTATCAACTAGATAAAACTAGATTGTTTTCTTATTACTTATACCGGAATTCGGCCGCTATTTCAAAACCGGAAGTGACGTCATGTATCGAAAACGGCTGGATCGATTATAACGAAACTTAAGCTATTCTTCTTGGATAATCATTTTCATCTTATACCAAACGCAACTTTTCATAGTAACCAAATCGGTTGAGGCGTATTTTTTTAAAGAAATTAGTCCCTGCTCGGACATGTGCTACAAGCTGTATGAATAAACTAACAAAAGAAGTGATATCCCAGAAAAAACACTCCGTGTAAAAATACCAGCCAAGTCTCTTTAACTATAAAAAAAAAATAGAAGAAATCTAAAAATTCAGCACTGAAAAGGAGTGATATCAAAAAAGGAGCCAAGTCAACGAATTTTCAAAATTTTAATCGTACCATTGAAATAAAAATATCAACACCCGAGAAATACTTAAAAAAAGGACTTGGCGCATCGTTTTTTTTTAAGACATTTTTCTATTCTTAAGCTTATGCCACTCACATACTACGTAGTTCAGAAATGCCTAGAAAAATTGGGACAAAACTTTCAAATTAAATATTGAACATTCTGTAAAATATTTTAAATTTAAATATAATTACGCAAAGAAACATAGCATTGTCTTACAAGCAATAAATACAGAACAGTTGTGTTTGTGATTGGTAGGTACCTATAGTTTTGTGGGTACATCAACATACCTACTACAGCATTATACTTTGAACCTTCTCGCCGTGTAATTAATTGCTATTAATTAACATTTTATACCAAAAAAATTTATAAATTACATAACGTATTACTTTAGATAAAAATCTAGTCAGTAATTATTTGAGCAGCATGGCTCAGTGCACTAGTCACTTATACAAATCTCATTGACGGCCTTCTTGTAATGAGCGCTTTCGCTATTTCCCTCAGTCACGATATTGAGAAGTATGATTGATTAATATGACCCTAGAAATAGTGGCAATAACGAATAGACTAGGCCGCTTCCGTTTATTCGTTATTCGTTTATCCGTTTATTTCCTCTGAATATTGACAAAATACCAAAACTGCCAGTAGGTAAGAGTACTAGTTATATTAAAACGTAGTATGATTCGTCGATAATGAATGTGATATACTCAGGAAAATATACTTGTAGAGTTCTTCCTATACTTTTAGGATAGAAAAGTGTCTTTAAAAATACGATGCGCCAAGTCCTTTTTTTAAGTATTTCTCGGGGGTTGATATTTTTATTTCAATGGTACGATTAAAATTTTGAAAATTCGTTGACTTGGCTCCTTTTTTGATATCACTCCTTTTCAGTGCTGAATTTTTAGATTTCTTCTATTTTTTTTATAGTTAAAGAGACTTGGCTGGTATTTTTACACGGAGTGTTTTTTCTGGGTCTATAATACTTGATGAAATCCTTGTTTTGTGAGGCACAAAAAGGTGACCCTCTACTTTTTTTAATTTGCTTTACCGATGGTCTTAAACTTTTCACAGATAATAAATTAAGAGTAGATCTGTGTCTCCAGTGGCCCAAAAGTTGTATTTTTTGTTTAGTTTTTTCAGGGCTAAGGTGCCAAAAAGACACGAGATTTTTTTTTTAACCACTAGTGGCACAGAATTTTACTCTTATCTCTATTTATACATTTTGAAGACAATCGGTCAAGCCGTGAAGAAAAAATGATGGGCTGCCTTTTTATGCTGTACTGTGGTTTTCAATATTTGAATTAAAACATTATACTTCACATCAATAATGCAACATGCAACACACGATTAAATGTCACAAATGTCACATACAAGCTAATGCATTTTCATGCAAATTTAAATCCGAATCGAAAATTTCTGCGAGTATTATCGACTTCAAAAAAGTTTTTTATTGAGTTATTTTGATCAAATCTTTTACCAATGTAATTCTTTAAGAAATAAGGCTTTACGTACGCGTCTTAGAACTGTTCCATGAACTAGCTTAATCATTGTTTGGAATGGTGATATGTTTTTATTTTGTCCTATAGACGTTTAGTGACATACTTTTACTAATGTTTAGACAAAAATATTATAAGTAGACAATAATATAGAGTGAAATATTTTTTTTCAGATAAAATACCGTATAGTATATATGAGGTCGTACCATTTAAAATTTTTCAATCATTTCAACTAAGTATATTTAAATATAAAAGATCAAAAATTTGTCATGTAACTTGCAACTTTCGACTTATATTGAGTTTTCAATTTTATGTGTAATTTGAGGAAGTTTTTAGCACGGGAGGTATAGGAAAATTATTTAGTTGTTGGTATCTTACTTTTAAAATAGCTAATTTTGGAATAGTTTTCATTTTTTCCTGATCATGTCCATATGTCTACTAGTTAATAAGTTCGTATAGACTCCCTTCACTATATGGCCCACCAACAAAATTCCTAATTTAAATAAATATAAAATATAACAGTAGGGGCAACTGATAAGAAAATGTCTGGAGACAAGATTTAGTATTTATAGGCGCCTTTCTACAACTTCAGCCGTCTTTGCCATGGAAATCAAATTAACTTATTTTCCTAACATGAAAATTGTTTGCAAACAGAAGGGGAAATGTTAATAAAACATGACTGTATTTTCCTCCTCGAGCAAGTCTGGATTTCTGTTTTCATTAACGAATGTAAAGCTCCGGCTCTTCGAAGAGACGCAGCTATAAAGTGTGCAGTCAGCCATTGCTACAACCACACATGTAGAGTAGTACGAACATACTGACGGTTTCAAGAATATTATATCAAGAATAATTGCTTTGGTTATCAACTCTTTCGAAAGCTTGAGACTCTCTCACTTGGAAAACAGGATTTTAAAAATATATTATTTATACAAAATCAATTTCTTAAATAATAACTTTAAGAGTCATAAGGACCGCTATGGAAACTGACGGATTGTGTCAAATTTTCCCAAAATACCTCAGTCTCCCCAAGGCTCAATAAAAATAATTTAAGAAATATTAAAAGAAAAAAAGTTTTATTTTTCACATATTGTATTTTTCACATATTGTATGAAAAATATGAAAAATGAACTTTTTTTCCCGTTGCATAACAGTGGAGTAAGTAATGAGCCTTGGGGAGACTTAGGTACGTATTTTGAGAAAATTTGACACAATCCGTCAGTTTCCATAGCGGTGCTCAGGACTCTTAAGTCATCGCCTGATCAGGGTGGATCTCCCCCCCCCCCCTCCGGAATTTCGCAGACATAATTTTGTTTGATAGGGGGTCATATTTGAAGTGAAAATACTTATCTGCTTGTGGTGTGGGGGGATGGCCGTTTAAAGTGAATGTTTACACTAGGAAAACGCTCTGAGTAACGCGTTGATGAGCGAGCACGGATACGCGCAACACCTCTAACCGAAATTTTGTCTACCTATCGAAAATGTCCCAAGCCAATAATTCTTGAATTTCGTCGCAGGCTTGTATGAAAATCTTCAACAATTCCTAAAATATTGGTCCCAATAACCATGCAAAGTTTTAAGTTGATCGATTGAACCTTTATGATTGAACGGTTCCTTGTTAATTTTCAAAAATCACAGGATCTCGTTCAAAAAATATACCTAGGACCACTCATATGATATAAGTGTGTGAACACAATATTAGATCAATCTGTTGAACGGTCATATCAGTTTCATATACGTTTGAAAGTTTCTGCTCCGACTACTTTGGACTGAAGATTCGAAGATGCCGTGAAATATGAAATTCGAGAATTTGACAGCCAAACGCAAAATGTCCCTAAACTGTCAATAACTTTTGGAATTAAATACAGATTAGTCTGAAAATTGTTAAAAGTACAGATAATGTAGGTCCCAATTACCATGCAAAGTTTTAAGTTGATCGGTCAAACGGTTCTAGTTTAAATTTCAATAATTAAATGAAATATTTTTTTAAATTTTAACCAATGGGAGGATTTGTCTGAAAATTTGCGAAATTAGAGGCAATGTTGGTCTTAATAACCATGCAAAATATGAGTTTGATCACATTTATCGAAGACCATTTTCATTTTTCAGCCTATCAGGAGATATTTATTTAAATTTTAACCAATCAATGGATTTCAAAATAAATTTAGGTCAGCAAACAGAAAAGATTGTCTCTACATATGTGCAAAATTTCAGATCGATAGGTGAAACGGTGCGACATCTATTGCTCCAGATAGCAGCCAAAAGTAAAAAAAAAAAAAAAAAAAAAACAGAGGTCCGTGTCAAAAGAGTCAAAAGGAGACGCTCGCTTCGATCGCTCAATAATATTAAACGAATTCTAACTATCTAAACTATCAATATTATCGTGTTTTATCCTGCAATATCAACACATTTTCATGCCCATGCAAACTCTTCTGAATCGCATTATATAGTGGCCGCTGTTCTACTCCATCCCCGCTAGCAGCCGCCCTGCTAGTGTATGCTCCAGTAAAGATGCTGTGTAGGATCACTGGAGCTGAAATCTTCCCGGCCGAGTAAATAACTGTTTACATTTCTTCTTGTTGGGTCGCGTCCAGAGCGTCTCTATTACTTCTACATCCCCTCGTCTCGAGCTGAAAAGTATCTGCATTAGACTCGCGATGTTGCCAAATACATTCAACAGAACACACATGAGATACGAACTACATCCGACGACATGCGAGTGTGGCAACATTGGATTCCAGCAGATCTTTATTATTCAACACAAAAAATAATGTCAAACAGAGTTATTATCAGAAAATTTAGAATTTTCAGTCGTGGAAATAACATTAAAATTTCATTTGCATATTAATTGTTGAGCGAGCGAAGCGAGCGTCTCCTTTTGGCTCTTTTGGCACGGACCTCTGTTTTTTTTTGTGTGTGTTTTTTTTCTGTTACTGACGATATACGTAAGTCACAGATTTTCTTTGATCAAGCTGAAAATTTGCACACATGTACTGACCATTTCCGGGCGTTGCAGACCCTAATTTTTTTGAAATCCCTGATTGGTTCAAATTTAAAAAAAATTATCTTTCGATTGGTTGGTTTGATCAATTTGAAATTTAGCAAAGTCATTGCAACCAACATTGTACCCAATCATAATAAATTTCAGCCAAATCTTCCCATTAGTGCAAATTTGAAACCATTTTTCATGTGATTTTTGAAATTTAAACTAGAACCGATTGACCGACCAACTAAAAACTTTGCATGGTCATTGGTACCAACATTTAAGGTATTTTTTGCAAATTTTCAGTCAAATCTGTCGCTATTTTCAAAAGTTTTTGTAATTTTAGGGACATTTTGCGTGTTCTGTCAAATTCACGGCGACTTCGAATCTTCAGTTCAAGGGAAGGTAGTTAGAGCAGAAAGTTTCAAACGAAATGAAACGAATAATGACCGTTCAACAGATTGATCTGATATTGTGTACACACTAATATCATATCATTTGAGTGGTCCCAGGTATATATTTTTTAAAGAGATCCTGTGATTTTTGAATATTACAAGGAACAGTTCAATCATAAAGGTTGATACTAACATATTAGGAATATTTAGAAATTTTTATTCAAGTCTGACGAAATTCAAGAATTATTGGCTTTTAATGATATTTTCGATAGACAGAATTTCGGTTCGAGGTGTTCTGCGTATCCGTGCTCGCTCATCAACGCGTTACTCAAAGCGTTTTCCTAGTCTATTTGCAAAGTATTCTCTTACCAATGACTCATGTCACCTTTACAATTGTGATTGGAAGAAGCCAGAATTACTGGTTTTTGCGAGCTCTCCCCAGAATCATTGAAATGGACTTACGTCGTTCTACCTCTGAGGTACATAATTTCAGATTCTTTGTTGTGTTTGTGCAGCAACATTGCTTCCATTTCCAGCACACTCAACGCTCTCTGAAACATTTTGAAAAATAAGAAAATCAGCAAATATAAATCATACAGAAAATTTCCATTTTAAATATTCTCTTCGTATATTATACCACTTCGGCAAAGCGACAAATAATAAAGGTTTTATTGCCTTCTTGGTGCATATTGCGTTGATATTTTTCTCGTATAATTTTATCATGGTGAACATTTAAACGTGT
This sequence comes from Leuctra nigra, assembly GCA_934045905.1. Taxonomy (NCBI): domain Eukaryota; kingdom Metazoa; phylum Arthropoda; class Insecta; order Plecoptera; family Leuctridae; genus Leuctra; species Leuctra nigra. The sequence goes on along the minus strand of OW203772.1, from coordinate 7,602,786 downwards.
GGGGTTGAAAGCATAACCAGCGACGTAATGGAATGTTTCTTCGGTTTTATGAGATGACGTTATTTTATGAAACAGCGATATAAAATCTCATAACTGTGTAGGTAAGTAAGTTTATATTCATTTTCATTTCTAGTATTTTAAACGCCAACAGAATAGGTACTACATAGATTCCACAAGTGGGGTTTTCAAATATACAAGTATAAACTCTAAGATGTTACAATTAACAATTATTAAATATTAATAAAGGAGAGACATATTAAATCCGGGTCCACATAGACCGTTTTTGCGTTTTGCGCATTCCATTGTTTTCTATTAACCAATCACAAGTCTCCCTTGAGCGGCTCCTGGTCTTGTGATTGATCATTGGTAGGTAAGAAAAACGGAAAACGGAAACCGCAAACACGGTCTATGAGAACCCAGCTTATAATACTGTTTTTGTTGTTACGTGAAAGTTTATTCGTCTGGGACATGTCAGAGAATTGTCTTTTATAAATATTATAATCTTTTTGCATTCATTTTGTCATGTTCTGATTGATAATAATACGCAGTTTCAATTAGGATTGATATGTTTAATACATCTATGGTTATACAATCGATCACAGTATTTTTGAGCCTCCAAATTTCCCATCATACTATCAGTCCAGTTATCAGGCGTTCAAATAATACCTACCCATTTACCCTGTTTGTATGGGAAGGGAGGGGGGATGATACTAATTTATGTGTTTGAAGGTTAGATATGAACAGGTACTCGAAAGTTCAAATTAAAAAAAATGTCAAAATTATCATGATTTATTTCCCAAACTTTTTTTTTTTTACAAGCTCCCAAATTTTTTATGTAACAGATGCAATTAATGGTGGTGTGAAACATGAATTATATTCTTTGATATGGTAAATATCGCGGGCATGCATTTTTAAGGTTATGTATTTTTGACATGTTTTTGGGTACATATTTTGGACTCGGAGAAGAAAATTACCCAAAAATACTCTATTTCTTAGAATATTATTCGATGACAGATATTTTTCTTTATATACATTTTACTTGTCCAATCGGGATTACATAACATTTAAGTGGACTGTAAATTAAATCAATTGTGCCATGAATCTATACATTCTATTTACTATTTGCCTACATAAGTTAGAGGTCTAGTCTTCATTCCAATGGCTGTACATCTATCAACTCCATCCAGTATTGGAGCGTCTCCAGATGTCAGAGTTTGTTATGTATTAGGGTGAGTCTGGAACTAATTCCACACTCTGGATGTCCAGACAATGTTCTTTATCACAATTGTCTGGAGCGAGGCCACATCTTCTGCAGTCTTCTGTCGAACTGCATTCTGGGTCGAACACACTTGTAGTCCAGTCTGTTAGGTTAGACATTACTTAAGAGGTTCGATGATACCCCTATACAAATTTCACCATATACTCAGAAAAAATAGCTTATCAACATAGGCTACGGTACATAACACATTTGTACATATTGGGGGGAGGGGGGGGGGGGGCAAATTTTGATTTTCAATATTAGAATAAAAATTGCTGAATTGGTGATAGAAACTTATAAATTTCACAAAATACTCTTTAAACTCGTCTTATAATAATGTGCCTTTGTGCATGAAATTTGTTTCAATATTTTTTTGAAGGAAGGGTACGTAGACTGGATCATATCCTTTAATCCTTTCTTTAATTCTTTAAATTCTTTTGAGCATGAGGATGTTGTCAAGCATTCGCATACATCGATCTGAAATTTTGCGTACGCACTAATGTCAAATCGAAGGTTTACTCTTAGTTTTTCAATATGACCCTGTGATTGGTTGAAAATTAAACCATTTGACCTATTAACTTCAAAATATGCAGTCCAACTAGATGCATTTTCCGACAGCTTCGTCGAAAACTTGAGTTATTTTTTGTGCTTGTTATTGAATATTTTATAGAAATTTCACAGAATGACTGTTCTTTGACGCATATTATTCCAGGCTTGTCCAAGCTAATGTTTTTAACGCGTTACACAAAGCGTTTTCCTAGCAACATGACGGTTGTTCTTGATGATCTGGAACTGAGTTGAAAGAGCATCGATCTCGTAAGAAAACTCTCCGTCAATAAAATTCACTCCCACGTTCTCTTCTTTATGTCTTCCGATATCGTCGATAGAAATATGTTTTCGTGAGATATGACGTCATCAATACAAACTGATGGACGACGTAGCTTCGGAAATCAAATCCTCTGCTGTGTCTGCGTTTAGCACGTCGATCCAGAGAATTCATATTGTTAGTTGCTTGATACAGAATAAGATGATTGCTTTTTCCTGTTACGATATCTTCTAATAAGTAATGTGATACAATATTGCGAACAGTTTCACGAAATATGGCGAATAGAATGTGGGTGGAAGTAAAGTTTCTCGATCTTGCGTTGCAAACTTCTGGAATGATGTAAATTTGAATGTAGTACAGGTGACGTTCAGTCATCAGTGCTTGAAGATGAAAGTAATCACATCTAACAAGGGAGGTCGGAAGTTAATTTGTAATTTTATGTATACAGTAGAAAAACCTCTCGTCCCTTACTAATGCTGGGAAATCACGGCACCGCAATAAAAGCATTGGCAGTTTGCTGCCGACGCTTTTGCTGTAATTTTCTATTTTTTTTTTCTTAGTGTATGGTATCTTAAATTAGTTTAAAATCATTTTAGAACATGTTGGGTCTGTCAGATCTGCAATATAAAGGAGGTCTGGAATATGACAAGATTGACAGTGCAAAAGGTGTCAAAGTAGGGAAAAGTAGGGTTTGTAAATGTTTTGAGAATATGAAATGATCAGTCGTGAGCTGGTATTCACATCAGATGTAGAAATTCTACTACCAATAGTGAGCTATAATTTGAGATAAGAAAATTGTTTTAAGATGTTTCTTTGTAATTTAAAAGATTCATGACTTCTTTGTGGATTGAGAGAAGTACAGAAGAAAGCGTATGTGGGAATAGAATATTTTCCCCCCGGGGGGGGGGGGGGAGGGGGGGCACTCGCCCCTTCAGGTACGCCTGGATTCAAACCCATGGTTGAAGCTGAAACTGGAACCGCTTGACCGCTTGAGAGATAAGGCTTGCGAGCAACAAAAAGACGAAAGCCCTGTAAATCTGATATCGTTGACATCAAGGATGAGCCATAGAAGAGAAAGTCAGACTGTTTTTATTTGAGATACACACAGCGTTTTGCTTTGAATGTTCGTTTCATGCTGTGCTCAAAGAGAGGGTAAACCACAAAATGTTGATCGTATTTCTAAGCCGAAACAAAGCCGCCAATAGGCGCTTTATAGACTCAAATGATCGAATCTTGCAAGCAAAGGGTCTAACAAACAGTACACACTTTTATCGGCAAGAAAACCGCACGTTATTTAAGCGAGCGGGAATTTTGTAGGCACTTATATTGGATACGATTGGAGACAAAATAGGTTGACAAAACCATTTGAAATATTATTCGTGATAAGATAAGAGACAAACTTAGGGTTATCACTTTCTTTTTTGCTTCGATGTTGATTTGTGATGAAGCATTAGCTATTTTCTTGTCTCGCTAAGTGCCGTATAAAATTTAATTTGATAGATTTGGCAAGAAACAACCCAAAGTTGAACAACACACTCTTAAAATTTGAGATCAATTGGTTAACGGGTTTAGTCTCCAATCTCGGAAATTACATTTTTTGCGCGATTTTGTTGAATAACCGGCGCCTAATTAACAAGGCACGAATCAAAAAAGAAAAAAGTGATACTATAATTTACAATCAGACTAATCATTTGAATATCCTATCAAAGTTACACCCACTTATAAAACATTTTCTCTCTCTCAATTTGCTCCAACTGCCAAGCTCTTTGTGTATTGTTCTGCTTATGAACGTCAGATTAGTTTGAAAATAATCTAAATAAATAAAAATAAATATGAAAATTGTGAAATAAAAAAGACATCGATTGGACAATGAATTAACTTTTTGAACTTCTCAAACATCCATGGGGCAGTTTTATCTGACGCTTACAGCTGTGAGCCAAAGAGATCAGAATCGTACATCTGATGCTAACTTTGTGTCTATTCCATGCTTTTTGATTTCACTGAAACAACAAAGAAAATGTTGATGTCGAAACAAAAGAAGAATATAATAAGAAATACGAAGGCAAAAAGGCAATCACCAAACTATCAGCTGTAATTAAAATTATCCCTAAGTTTATTTTCGACTGATAGTGATCTTCAATTATAGTAGATGTATAAAATTAACCGGGGTAAAGCAACTACCCTATTTCAATAGGGTAAAACCATCAGAATAGTTAGTAGTTTTTATCTTAAATGTAAAACATTTTCTCTATCCGTATTAATCTTTTATATTTTCCATTGTATTGTTATTCTGTGTCTTTTTGGCAACCAAATTTTCGGCAAAGTCTGTTAATAAAGATCCACATAAAAAACACTCCGTGTAAAAATACCAGACAAGTCTCTTCAACTATAAAAAAATATATAAGAAATCTAAAAATTCAGCTCTGAAAAGTATTGATATCAAAAAATGGGCCAAGTCAAAACTTAATTTTAAAAACCAAAATATACTTGGCGCATCGTATATATATGAATAGTAAGAAGCATTATGCCAAAAATTAAATGTACCTAAACATATATACCTAATATACCTAAAATGCCCTTAAAAACGATGCGCTAAGTATATTTTGGTTTTTAAAATTAAGTTTTGACTTGGCCCATTTTTTGATATCACTACTTTTCCGTGCTGAATTTTTAGATTTCTTATATTTTTTTATAGTTTAAGAGACTTGGCTGGTATTTTTACACGGAGTGTTTTTTATGGGGATATCACTAATTTTTTTTAGTTTATTTACCCGACCTGAACACATATCGGAGAAACAATTACTTTTTCCTTTAAAAAAATTTCCGAATTGGTTACTAAGAAAAATTGTGTTTGATGCTAAATATAAGTTTGAAGTGATACCATGAAGAATTGCGAAAGCATCGTTCCAATCGGTCCAGCTCATTGTATAGACGTTGGGTCCAGCTCCAGCCGTTTTCGAGTTATGGCGTCACTACCTGTTTTCAAAATGGCGGCTGAAATTACTGCCACCTAGAATTTATTTCTATAAATGTTCTGAATCATTATAAGCCTTCTGAATAATGTAGTTATTGTAATAAGAGGTGATTTAAGTATAATTCTTTATTTTTATGACGTCATTTCCGGTTTCGGTGAAAGTATATTTCTACTTTAACTTTTGATATCCCATATAGATGACCGTCTGAATCATTTGGCGCTAGATTCATTCCGATCGATCCAGCCGTTTTCTAGATATGACGTCACATCCGGTTTCAAAATGGCGGCACAAAAAATTCGTAAGGGCAAGGTATCATCAGACGCCAAAAGTGCACATGTGGTAGAAATTTCAGATCAATCGGTTTAGCCGTTTAGGCTGCGGCGGTGACAGCGACGTTTCCTGATATCAGAATAATCAGATATACCTTTTAAAAGGGGTGTAATTTCACTGTTTTCATGGCCCTCTTGCACGCAAATGACATAATTATTGTTCCCAAATTTGGTAAATGTGGTGGGGTGGGCCATAGCTCGAAATTAAGATATTTCGCAACAATGTGAGATTCTCCAATTTTGAGATCCAGTATGCCGAAAATGCCATGTTGTTGCTTACAGTAAAAGTGTTTGGTCTGCTCCTCAGTTTATTATGCATTTACGGTATGTTGAGTGAGTGTGAGTGTATAGTACGACTTGGCTGGGTGGAGCGACCGCTCCACTAGATTTATGTTTATGTGGATCATAGAAATCAGAAATTGATTAATGTTACTATTAAATGTCGTCAAACTCTAACTTACTTCCAGTTGTCTTATGAAATATAATAATAAAGCTTGTAAACTTATCGTAATTAATGAAGGCACAGTGTTATTTGCACCCAAACACGCACAAGGTATTGATTATGATGGGCTGAGCAGCATTAAAACGCAACAAATATGAATAAATTGAAGTTCGGAACGGAGCAAAAGATTATTTTTTATGCTTCAAGCTAATGTTGTTTATGGCCGTAATAAAGCGACCAACTATATCGTTTTAATAAACCCGTTTAAATATTGAAAAGAAAGCATCTAATTAAAATTTAAACGATTGCGTGAACTAAAAGAAACGTAAAGCATAACATAACCTCAAAATATCGCCACTTTTGTATTGTATTCTTCGTGCAAAATAATGACATAATAATAAAATCGATGCACAACGTTCATTTCGACACATGATAGAGGTAGAAGAGCGGAATAGAATATATGTTTTGATTCTACTCAAGTGGTATAGAAATGCTGACAAATATTATTTGTTTCTTCATTGGCTGTTTTATACATTACGTTGTCTTCGTTCGTCCGCATCTTTTATTATTTGTTGCGTCACAAGAGAGCTAATAATAAGGAGTGCTATTCAATTTTCTCAAATTTATGTTATACACTTTTGGAATGATGTAATCAAGCTCTGTCGAATGCCATTTGACTGCTGTCAACAAAATTATAGTTATGAAGAACCTCTTTCACAATGACTCATGTCATTATTACACAATTAATGGATGAAGACAGAATTACAGCATTTTGAGCTCACCTCAAGAATCATTGAAATGTAGTACAACAGGTATTTTACCTCTGAGGCACATAAATTATATAAACACATTCTTTTTCGCAATATTTAATAGAATCATTACAAAAAAAGTAATATAGAACTCATACTGTGCTGTCTATTTTCTCTACAAAAAAAGTTGTTGATTTAGCCAACCATAGAGACACTGTGTAACCCTCAAAGAGTGTGTTTTGAGAGTCCCAATCAACTGTTTATTTAATTATTTTGGACCGTGAGGCATAATATTATTAGGTAACTAAAAGAGAGTTTCAATCAATATTTTCACGTATTGGAAAATATCATCACATTTCCATGTTTATTCATTGCCACTGATGAGAATACCTCGCTTCATTCGCTCCGAGTCTTTGACAAACAAACTCAATTCAATTTACTTTGCTTCCATTAGAGCGCGTTGTAATCGCATATTGTTATTCCCCGCGCCACGGCTGACTAGATGACTGCATCGGCAACTTGTAATTGTTCGGGTGTAATCGAATTGAATCCAGCGGGCCGTGTTTTGTGACGGCACACACCTGTGGCTTCCGCCGAGGAGATATGGGATTCAATTGAAAGGGCAGAGTTGTTGAAGCAAAGTAGAGCTTTGCGGCTTCGCCAGTTGCGAGTCAAAGGATTTGAGAACTAGGTGGTGTGGAAGAGAGAAGTAATAAATATATGTTTGTTAGAGGATTGGATGTGGGTGGAGGAATATCACCCACGTGACTGTAAGACTGGATTATTATTTCGTTTTCCAATAACAAAAAAAAGTTTCAATTACATTTAAAACTCATTTTATAAGCTCCGTAAGGTGAATAACAACCACGAACGCTGTGTGATCAATGTAGCTTGGATTATAATTGGGTTTTCTAATAGGAAAAAGAGGATTTTATCACTCAATTAAAACTTTTTTAACGATTGCGAATTCTATGTCGTGTGGGAAGAGTGGGGAAGGAGGGGGGGCTTAGGTTCCGGACATGTTTCAGGATTGTGAGAATTAACTTGTCTGCGGTTTAGACAATCCTGTTTACACATTTTATGTCATAACTTGAGTGTTGTTACTGATGGGATTTAAGCTCGCTCCCCAGAATATCATTTTAAGTCCATTATTATACACAAAATCATAGAAAACCCTTTTTTGCCAAGAGGGTCGTGGACGCAGACCGTATTTAAACCGTATTATACGGTAATACCGTATTAACCGTATTATACGGTTTTATTTCTACCAATGAGAATGATTGAGCTAACAATTTTGTAATGATTGATTCAAAAGATTATATAATATACCTAGTAAAAATATGGCACTAAACGTCTGTAGGACAAAATAAAAATATAAACCATTCCAAGCTATGAAATTATTTTCATTGGACTGTTCTAAAGACTCGTACAAATCCTTATTTTATTAACAATAACATTGGTAAATGATATTTTATAAAAAGTTGATAAAAAAACTCTTTAAGCGTAGTCGCGAGTCTAATGAACTTGAGTCTGCAGGACCTGCATCGCACTGGCTGCACGATGTTCTGCGGCGTTGCCGGCCAGCAGAACCAGGCGCTGTTGCAACGTGTCCTCCTCGCCTTCGCGCGCTTCAACAAGGCGGTGGGATACTGCCAGGGGTTCAACATGCTCGCAGCCATCATCCTGCAGGTCACGGAGCGCTCAGAGTCGGACGCGCTCAAGGTCAGATATGAGGAACAGTAGTGGGGGTAGTAGCGGGCCTTGAGGGACGCCAAAGTCAGGCATTTCATATGGCAGTGGGGAAAGTAGCCTCGGGGAAAGTGTTTAAAACAAATAAGTTCATAGAGCAGTGGGAATTGTAGTGAGCCATGATGAACGCTACAGTCTGTTATTCCGTAATTTTCGAAAGGATTTGCGTCCGCAAATATTTGCATAGGTATATGTCAGTCCTCAACACCTGTAGACCGTGTAAAAGCAATACATCCGGTGGATGGTTTGAGAGTGGCCAATCCCTGTAAAGAGTGGAACATTGACTCCACAACATGCCAAGTGCAATGTGCGCGCGTTGCCTAGGTGATGATATTCCTGATCGAAGGCGTCCTGCCGGAGAGCTACTTCGCCAACAACCTGCGCGGTCTCAGCGTCGACATGGCCGTGTTCAGAGATCTTCTGCGTCTGCGTCTTCCTTCACTCTCCCGCCATCTTGAAGCGCTGCAACACGATGCCAGGGACAGCGTGACAGGTCAGTTGCCAGTTCTCAAACCAAATCCACACTAACAACTTTGGTTCTGCTTTTGCGCAAAATCACTTTATCGTTACCAAAGTGACTCTGTGAACCAAAGTTCCTCAACCAAATTTGCTAGTGTGGATTGGGCTTTACCATGAAGGCCCAACCAACCTCTTGATAATAAGACTAAAACTTAAATCTTAAATCTTAAATGTAAACAATTGACCACATTTTAAATTATCTAGATAGCTCTGATTTTCAAAAAAATTCATATGCTGTACCGTGATCCTCATATCTATTAGTGTTTTTAACAATGGATCATAACATGAATAGATATTAGGATCGCGGTACTGCATATGCAATTTTTTGAAAAGCAGAGCTAATTAGATAATTTAAAATGTGGTCTATTGAGGAGCTAGACAATAGACGTTTCCATAAAGTATCTGAGTGGATCTGGTTTCTGAAATAATTCATATGCAGTTTGATTTCCAGATACCTTTTGTTGTGTGTAACTCATTGTTGACACACTACAATCAGTAGATAGGTGGAAATCAAACAGCAAGTGAAATTTTCTTCGAAACCAGAGCCTCTCAGATAGTTTATGCAATCGTCTATTCGAGAAAATAAGGAACACAACTGACCTCTGGTGGATTTTGTGGTACTAGGTAAATGGCGGCTATCAAGGGCGCGTTTGCATAAATATAAATACAATTATTTGATATAGTTGTTTGTTATGGCCAAGAAAGTATTAATTTTATAACTAAATATCAATTTCATTAGTTTTTCGTTTTTTCACTGCTTTATGGAAACACGAAATGTAATAACAAATAAATACAAATGTGGACCTGATAGTAGCCATCTTGCCAGAAGTGGTTCCATCACGTATCACTTATTTGTGGGAATTGAGAAACCTTGTAGGCGCCAAATTATTAAAATTATATAAATATGCCATGGACTGTCAACAAATGAAATATGAAATACATACATTAAACTTGTCTGTTTTAAAGGTGTGACCATCAGCCCCACAAAGGCTCTTTTGCATTGCTAACGGATAAGAACGCGGTCATCGTTAAACTCACTTCCAGTTAATGAAGGTCTCGATTATAATCAATGACATAGGAGAGAGGAATTATTGGTCTTGGTCTTAGGGCCAGTCTTTCAATACTCTGCTAACTTTTAAGCGGTTGATTAGGACTGTGTTGTCATGGCAACAACCAATTGAAAGGCAGAGTTTTGTACTAACTAACTGTTAACAGCTAATTGAGCCGTTAGCAAAGTGTTGAAAGACCCAACTGTGATGTCTTTAGACTTCTTAATGATGAGCACGGGTGAGGATGCAGAAGGATGAATAAGATTTAGACTGCTCTGTCTGAAGGTACATTTACTACTGTCAGATCGTACGATACATCCTGCAGTCCCGGGTTCGACCGGACCTGACGTCACTAGTCACTGCACTAGTCAAGTCATGGTACTGACATTACATTTCTCCCCTTTTTAAATTTGTGTGTCATAAAGGCAATGATACAATTTACAATTATTGACATGTACAATGTTGATACAATCAGTTCACGTGTCGACAGTCAGAAACATGATTTATAAACCTACACCTATGAGTTCCTGTATCCTAAATTATACTAAATTTATTTTCTTCTGAATGCAATCTACTACCAAATAATACATATTTTTTGACTTTAGCAGAAGTTTGGTTCTAGGCTATTTCTTTGAAATTGCATGGTACTACAAAATAATAATTACAAGTTGACCAATTGGTATTCTCAAAATTCCAAAATACACATGTAAAACAATGCAGGGTACAAAACAATAATTACAAGTTGATCAATACTCTCAAAATTCCAAAATACACAGTAACAGGTAAACAATCAGCTAGGCAGGTACATGTAGGTAACTGAACGATTTACAGGTCCAATTTCTGTGGAACTTTTCTTGCTCTTTGAGGTCTCTGTATTGGTATACTGGGGTTTTGAACTTGAGATGGTATATCACTGGGGAATGGCATATTTGTCGCTTGCTTCCTTCGGGGGCGCATCTGATCACTGTGCACAAATCTGATACGATTTTTTACCTCTACTAAGTAGGTCACAGCACTGATAACTTGCTTAATTTCACCTTTTTCCCATTCACCTTTATCTTTGAGAATTTTCACCCACACGAGATTTCCTACAGCGTAGTGTTGCTCGATGGGTTGCGAATGACCCTGGAAATTCCGCGTACTGGTCTGTTGCTGGTCTTGAAGTTGCTGTGTGACATCTGGTTTCAGTAGTTGAAGCTGCGTACGAGGCTTCAGCCGAAGAAGGATATCGGCCGGACTGAGGCCGGTGACTGTGCTCGGGGTGTTTCGGTAACTGAACAGAAAATTGCTAACTTGATCTTGTATGGACAGTGTAGTACCAGACTTTTCTTGTCGGGCTAAGTTACGTTTAAGTAAGCCGACAAAATTCTCGGCTAACCCGTTAGATTGGGGATGGTAAGGCGGGGAATGGACTAACTTGATCCCTACCCGGTTGCAGTAGTCGGTTAACTCAGTGGAGTCGAATGGTGGTCCGTTGTCTGTGACGATCATCTCGGGGATACCGAAGACCGCAATGGTTTGTCGCAACTTGTTGATCACGTTGCCGGCGGTGGTGGAGGACATCTTCCACACTTCCATCCATTTGGAGTGACTGTCTGCTAACACAAGGAATTTAATACCGTTCCTTTCTGCAAAATCTAGATGAATTCGTTGCCACGGCCGGTAGGAGACGGGCCAACTGTGCAACGGACCCGGTTTCTTGTTAGGTAGAACACTCTGACATGCCACACAAGTTGCTGCTAGTTCTTCAATGTCATTATCAACACCAGGCCACCAGAAATAACTACGACATAACATCTTGGATCGTACTACTCCCGGATGCTGAGCGTGGAGTACTTGCAAAACATCCTCTCGGAACCTGGGGGGAATGACCACTCGATTTCCTAGGGTTAGACATTGGAAATCAACTGACAACTCCTTCCTTCTTGAGAAATATGGTTGTAAGTTTACGTCGTCGATGTGCCCAGGCCAACCTGTCTGGGTATATTGCAACACCTTAGATAAATGGTGATCCTTCCTCGTCTCTCTTGCAATATCTTGCGCAGTGAGGGGCGTTGAACCCTCCTCTCGAAGTAAGTTTACCGTCATGGACACTGGTGATGCCACATAGGCACAACGCTCCGCCTTCCCAGGCACCGGCAGTCTAGACAGTGCGTCGGCGTTTGCTAGCAGCGCTCCCTTCCGATACTCTACTTCATACGAGTAAGCTGACAAGATAATAGCCCACCGCTGTAATCGTGCTGCGGCCAATGTCGGTATGGCGGTCTTGGAACCAAATATTACTTTCAAGGGTTGGTGGTCTGTAATGAGGGTGAATTTCCGACCAAATAGGTATTTATGAAACTTCTTGACTCCGAAGATCAAAGCCAGAGCCTCTCGCTCTACTTGCGCGTAATTCTTTTCTGCGTCATTTAAAGTTGAGGATGCGAACATTACAGGTCGTTCAACTCCGTCGATGACATGTGACAGAACGGCACCCACTCCATAGGGTGAGGCATCACATGCTAACAGGATTGGTCGAGTTGGATCATAATGGGCAAGTAGTTGGTTATACAACATTAACTGCTTACTATGTTGGAAGGCATCCTCACATTCCTCTGTCCACGACCATGGTTCTTCCTTCTTCTCTAACCGGTAGAGGGGTTGAAGGTTGGTGGATGACATGGGTAGGAATTTATGGTAGAAGTTCAGCAATCCTAGGTAAGATTGAAGCTGCTTCAAGTTTGACGGACTAGGACAGGCCGTTATGGAATTGATTTTCTCTTGAGTTGGATGTAATCCTTGAGCATCGATACGATGACCCAAGTACTGGACTGAACTTTTCGCAAAAACGCACTTCGGAACATTGATGCGTAAGTTGTTTTCTTGCAACTTCCTCAAAACTAAAGAAAGTGTTTCGTTGTGCTCTTCCAGGGACTTGCTAACGATGAGTATGTCATCTAGGTATACACAAACATTTGGAATACCTTTCAAGACTCTTTCTATGACAGATTGGAATATGGCTGGAGCACATTTGAAGCCATACGCGAGACGAGTGTATCTGAACAACCCCATGTGAGTGTTGACGGTTAACAAGGACTGGGATTGCTTGGAGACGGTTAATTGCAAGTATGCATTTGACAGATCTAGTACACTGTAGACTTTTCCTCCGGCCAATGTGGCGAAGATATCCTCTGGACGGGGTAAGGGGTAATGTTCCGTTTCACAGACCCGGTTCAGGGACACCTTGAAGTCAACACACAACCTCACATCCCCAGACTTCTTTGATACAACTACCAGGGGCGAAGCCCAGTCGCTGCGGGTTACCGGAACGATGGTGTTATTCGCTACTAACCGATTTAACTCGGCCTCAACTTTCTCGACCAGAGCGTATGGGACAGCATACGGCTTACAGAAAATTGGAGTCGCATCTGGTTTCATGACTATGTCTGCCTGGTAGTTTGCAATAGGAGGACCCTCTTTTGCAAAGACGGAGGGGAACTTCCCTTTCAAATCCTCAACTAGACTTGAATCAGGGTTAGGATTGACTTGAGACGACCTCTCTGACTTGGGACTACGTTCCCTGAGGACACTATTCATTTCCAATTCATTACGCCACTTCGGAACAAGCTCGTCTAACCAGGTTCGACCTAACAGACTTGGCATGGTATTTGACAGTGACACCACAACGGGTAAGACCTTTCTGCCTCCGAAATGATCGACGGACACTTCAATTTCTCCAAGTATCTCAATGGGCTGACCTTGGACAGACTTCAAGGAAAGACTAGACTTCTTACACGGAATGTGCTTAAACAGCTGACTGTAAGAATACTTCGAAATTATAGTGCATGCTGCACCTGAATCTACTTCAAAGGGTACTTTATGGCCCTCCACGATCATCTCTGCTACCATCGGACTGTTTGAAGCTAGGTGATTTACCGACCTGATGTGACTGATGTCTCCGCAGAACTCTGCATCCGAGGAATCGGACTCATCCTCGTAGGGCGATTTCAATACATTTGAAATGTTACCTCGTTGCTTCTTGCATACTCGAGATGTGTGTCCCTTCTGCTTGCACGTGAAGCACTGCCATTGTCGGGCGGGGCACGTGACTTCGGCATGACGACGGCTGCAACGACGACAGGGTTCAAACTGTTCTCGTGGACTTGCATTTGGAACTGTAGCCTGGTAGTCCTGAGTGCGAGACTTCCGCTGACTGGGTTGACTAGAAGACGGTTTTCTGGAACTACCCATTCGATTACGACTCGCAGACTGGCTGCGACGTCTTGGCGTCAGCTGGTTGATCTCGTGGTCCTTCTGAGCAGGTTGTAAAATGGCGGCATTTTCAGTAGCTAATTCGTGACTTTTAGCTAACTGGGTTACTTGTTCTAGAGACAACTGGGATTTCTCAAGTAATCGCTTTTGAAAAGCCTTATCCCTAATTCCTACCACAAATCGGTCCCGAAGAGTATCTTCAGCAGTGCCAGGAAATTTGCAGTAATGAGCTAATTGATTTAGCTCAACCAAATACTCGGACATAGTCTCTTTTTCCTGTTGCACTCTTCGGTTAAATTTAAAACGTTCCATAATTACCGACTTTTGTGGTGAAAAATGCTGCTTTAGAAGAGTGATTAACTCATCATAAGACTTGGTCTTGACTTCACTGGGTACACATAGCTTCTTAAGTAGTCTGTACGTCTCCGGCCCTATCAAAGTGATAAGTAAATCAACTTTACCTTCAGCTTCGATGGAATTTACCTTCAAATAACTCTGGAGGCGCTCTTCATACTCTTCAAATTCTTCCAACGACTTGTCGAAAGCTGCCATGTGGCCCAAGACCCGGTGCGACGCCATTTTAAACTCGGTTTTTACGTCAACTTCTTCCTCTTCTGTGGACTCAAATATCGTGTCCAATGATGGTTTCTCGGAGTTCTCATATCCTCGTCGCCAGAATGTGATGTCTTTAGACTTCTTAATGATGAGCACGGGTGAGGATGCAGAAGGATGAATAAGATTTAGACTGCTCTGTCTGAAGGTACATTTACTACTGTCAGATCGTACGATACATCCTGCAGTCCCGGGTTCGACCGGACCTGACGTCACTAGTCACTGCACTAGTCAAGTCATGGTACTGACATTACACCTCTCTTCACCAACTGCCTCAGGGTCTAGAGTGAAGCGGAAGAGTCCTAACTCATCTTGTACTTGTAGGCACGAGCTACGAGCCGCCACTCACCAACGTGTTCACCATGCAGTGGTTCCTGACTCTCTTCACCAACTGCCTCAGGGTCTAGAGTGAAGCGGAAGAGTCCTAACTCATCTTGTACTTGTAGGCACGAGCTACGAGCCGCCACTCACCAACGTGTTCACCATGCAGTGGTTCTGGTTCCTGACTCTCTTCACCAACTGCCTCAGGGTCTAGAGTGAAGCGGAAGAGTCCTAACTCATCTTGAACTTGTAGGCACGAGCTACGAGCCGCCACTCACCAACGTGTTCACCATGCAGTGGTTCCTGACTCTCTTCACAACTGCCTCAGGGTCTAGAGTGAAGCGGAAGAGTCCTAACTCATCTTGTACTTGTAGGCACGAGCTACGAGCCGCCACTCACCAACGTGTTCACCATGCAGTGGTTCCTGACTCTCTTCACCAACTGCCTCAGGGTCTAGAGTGAAGCGGAAGAGTCCTAACTCATCTTGTACTTGTAGGCACGAGCTACGAGCCGCCACTCACCAACGTGTTCACCATGCAGTGGTTCCTGACTCTCTTCACCAACTGCCTCAGGGTCTAAAGTGAAGCGGAAGAGTCCTAACTCATCTTGTACTTGTAGGCACGAGCTACGAGCCGCCACTCACCAACGTGTTCACCATGCAGTGGTTCTGGTTCCTGACTCTCTTCACCAACTGCCTCAGGGTCTAGAGTGAAGCGGAAGAGTCCTAACTCATCTTGAACTTGTAGGCACGAGCTACGAGCCGCCACTCACCAACGTGTTCACCATGCAGTGGTTCCTGACTCTCTTCACCAACTGCCTCAGGGTCTAGAGTGAAGCGGAAGAGTCCTAACTCATCTTGTACTTGTAGGCACGAGCTACGAGCCGCCACTCACCAACGTGTTCACCATGCAGTGGTTCTGGTTCCTGACTCTCTTCACCAACTGCCTCAGGGTCTAGAGTGAAGCGGAAGAGTCCTAACTCATCTTGAACTTGTAGGCACGAGCTACGAGCCGCCACTCACCAACGTGTTCACCATGCAGTGGTTCCTGACTCTCTTCACCAACTGCCTCAGGGTCTAGAGTGAAGCGGAAGAGTCCTAACTCATCTTGTACTTGTAGGCACGAGCTACGAGCCGCCACTCACCAACGTGTTCACCATGCAGTGGTTCCTGACTCTCTTCACCAACTGCCTGCCTCAGCCGACTGTGCTCAGGATATGGGATCTGATCTTGCTGGAGGGAAACCCCGTGCTCTTGAGAACCGCTCTGGCGATCTGGGAGACTCTGGCAGAGTAAGTACCATGTGGAGAAGTAATCCATGAGGTGGTTTTTGGTAGTGGTAGTTGTTAGGATGATCATTTATCATATTCACTCGGAATGCTGAAAATATTTTATAAAATTCATTTAACCCTGGGGTTTCAATGGAAAAGCAACTCTATTCTCTATTCTATTTTCTATTTCTATTTTCTATTTTCAGTCGCAATTTATCTCGGAACTGTATCAAGTGGGCTTGTACTGTTACCCCAGTACCGTTCAAATGTACAAGAACAGTATACCCAATGATCCTTCCGCAGGTTCACTCAATGAAGACTTTGTATGACGGTGCTTTGCAAGCTCCTGGAATTAAATTATTTGTTTACCCTTCCATGCGTTTGTAATTTTTATTGGTAGTCTATTTTAAGGTGTGTTGGCAGTGCTTAATTTGGGCGTAAGCCCGGCTTATACTCACCTTTTTAAATAAATATTCTCTTTATTAATAACACTGTAAAAAATACAACACTTTTGGTCGCCCTTACAAACTTATTTTTCGTGGAGATAAAAATTGGTTCAAATATTTTACAAAAAGCGCAGAAATGCACCAAATTCATTCCAGAAATTCAAAATTTCCGGGGCTGCGCGCCCCGGACCCGCATTTTTCTGGGGGGCCATCCCCCCAGACCCCCTATTAATTCCGTACGGTAATGCGTTTCCCA
This sequence comes from Leuctra nigra, assembly GCA_934045905.1. Classification (NCBI taxonomy): domain Eukaryota; kingdom Metazoa; phylum Arthropoda; class Insecta; order Plecoptera; family Leuctridae; genus Leuctra; species Leuctra nigra. The sequence goes on along the minus strand of OW203772.1, from coordinate 7,585,732 downwards.
TGACAATTGTGGGGTGGGCTTACCCCAAGATAGGTAGAATGTATGGGCTACTCCAGAGATCTTGGGCTTACTTACCTTTTCTAATACAAATTACCTAACCACTGTGTGTTGTGTAAGTCAGATTTTTACAAATAATGAATGACACCAACAGCAATAAATATTAATTCCTAGAATTATGATGTTAATCTGTTCGTAATATACCAGAGATAGGTAATAAAACAATGATTCAAATAAAGAAGTAGTATTTTTTTATATTTGTTCCTGAAATATAAGCAGTTTTTACACAATCACTACCACAATCGATCTTATTTTGGGCAGTCATCAGTGGTGTATCTGACTGTTGTCTCTACTATGCTGCAACGTTGCTGTGCCCCCTATACTGTTTGGTGTTATTGTACGGCCGTCCAGTATAACCTAAGTCACATGTTCCTACTTGCAGACGCATCATGTCCGTGGAGTCTGCAGATGAGTTCTACAGCATCATGGGAGTCCTCACCAGAGAGATGCTGGAGTTCGGACTCATGGATTCCAACAACCTCGTCAAGGTAAACCTCGCTCGCATCTCACTCATCGAACTCGGTGTTGAAGAATCAGCTGGTGGGAAACTTTTTTAAATATATTATAAATTACTTAATTTAAATTAATAAACACTGCCATAATGGAATGGTTGCCAATGACACAGTATAATAGTTACAAATTTGATGACATTTGAATAGAATATAAAAGTGACATTTATTATTATTAATATTAAAGAAAACGATAAATCTAAGAAGAATCTGGACAACTTACTACTAAAAGGTGATTACTCAAGATGGCTATTGAGCCCTTTTTAACTAGTAAACTGATATTAATTATAAACTTATTTACTAAATTAAATTGTTTGCAAAATTCTTTGAAGAAATCAGGTATGGTCCATCTGGCTCCCAAATAATCCGATAACATTTATATTTCGTACATTGTACTTTGCCTTGAAGTAAGGAATGGTTGGTTCATAGCCTGATGCATGTTTTAAGGTCATTGTCACGATTCATAATATACCTAATCAAATTTCAATAATTGGGTATAATAGTGTACTAAAATCCTTTTTTAAGCCAAAGTTTGGAGATCCGTGGCTTTCTCTTCTTCAAGGCAAAAAGTACAACATTTTAAATGTAAAACAATTAAAAACAGATAAATACACAGTCTAAAACCTTTATTTTAAGATACCATAATAGGTGAATGAAGTCAGTATGTCAACTGGGCAAAAGTATTTTGTTAAATTTTTTGGTATGAATACCAGCCCACGTGGTGGGCAGGACCTTAAGAGTAGAGTTTGACATTATACTTGACATTGTGCAGGCTGTGGTACGTCTGACTCTGTCCGAGCTGCGCGACAAGTACCTCAACAACATCACGTGGTGGGCAGGACCTTAAGAGTAGAGTCTGACATTATACTTGACATTGTGCAGGCTGTGGTACGTCTGACTCTGCCCGAGCTGCGCGACAAGTACCTCAACAACATCACGTGGTGGGCAGGACCTTAAGAGTAGAGTCTGACATTATACTTGACATTGTGCAGGCTGTGGTACGTCTGACTCTGTCCGAGCTGCGCGTCAAGTACCTCTACAACATCACGTGGTGGGCAGGACCTTAAGAGTAGAGTCTGACATTGTACTTGACATTGTGCAGGCTGTGGTACGTCTGACTCTGTCCGAGCTGCGCGACAAGTACCTCAACAACATCACGTGGTGGGCAGGACCTTAAGAGTAGAGTCTGACATTATACTTGACATTGTGCAGGCTGTGGTACGTCTGACTCTGTCCGAGCTGCGCGTCAAGTACCTCAAAAACATCACGTGGTGGGCAGGACCTTAAGAGTAGAGTCTGACATTATACTTGACATTGTGCAGGCTGTGGTACGTCTGACTCTGTCCGAGCTGCGCGTCAAGTACCTCTACAACATCACGTGGTGGGCAGGACCTTAAGAGTAGAGTCTGACATTGTACTTGACATTGTGCAGGCTGTGGTACGTCTGACTCTGTCCGAGCTGCGCGACAAGTACCTCAACAACATCACGTGGTGGGCAGGACCTTAAGAGTAGAGTCTGACATTATACTTGACATTGTGCAGGCTGTGGTACGTCTGACTCTGTCCGAGCTGCGCGTCAAGTACCTCAACAACATCACGTGGTGGGCAGGACCTTAAGAGTAGAGTCTGACATTATACTTGACATTGTGCAGGATGTGGTACGTCTGACTCTGTCCGAGCTGCGCGACAAGTACCTCAACAACATCACGTGGTGGGCAGGACCTTAAGAGTAGAGTCAGACATTATACTTGACATTGTGCGGGCTGTGGTACGTCTGACTCTGTCCGAGCTGCGCGACAAGTACCTCAACAACATCACGTGGTGGGCAGGACCTTAAAAGTAGAGTCTGACATTATACTTGACATTGTGCAGGCTGTGGTACGTCTGACTCTGTCCGAGCTGCGCGACAAGTACCTCAACAACATCACGTGGTGGGCAGGACCTTAAGAGTAGAGTCTGACATTATACTTGACATTGTGCAGGCTGTGGTACGTCTGACTCTGTCCGAGCTGCGCGACAAGTACCTCAACAACATCACGCCGTGGTGGGCAGGACCTTAAAAGTAGAGTTTGACATTATACTTGACATTGTGCAGGCTGTGGTACGTCTGACTCTGTCCGAGCTGCGCGACAAGTACCTCTACAACATCACGTGGTGGGCAGGACCTTAAGAGTAGAGTCTGACATTATACTTGACATTGTGCAGGCTGTGGTACGTCTGACTCTGTCCGAGCTGCGCGACAAATACCTCAACAACATCACGTGGTGGGCAGGACCTTAAGAGTAGAGTCTGACATTATACTTGACATTGTGCAGGCTGTGGTACGTCTGACTCTGTCCGAGCTGCGCGACAAGTACCTCAACAACATCACGTGGTGGGCAGGACCTTAAGAGTAGAGTCTGACATTATACTTGACATTGTGCAGGCTGTGGTACGTCTGACTCTGTCCGAGCTGCGCGACAAGTACCTCAACAACATCACGTGGTGGGCAGGACCTTAAGAGTAGAGTCTGACATTATACTTGACATTGTGCAGGCTGTGGTACGTCTGACTCTGTCCGAGCTGCGCGACAAATACCTCAACAACATCACGTGGTGGGCAGGACCTTAAGAGTAGAGTCTGACATTATACTTGACATTGTGCAGGCTGTGGTACGTCTGACTCTGTCCGAGCTGCGCGACAAGTACCTCAACAACATCACGTGGTGGGCAGGACCTTAAGAGTAGAGTCTGACATTATACTTGACATTGTGCAGGCTGTGGTACGTCTGACTCTGTCCGAGCTGCGCGACAAGTACCTCAACAACATCACGTGGTGGGCAGGACCTTAAGAGTAGAGTCTGACATTATACTTGACATTGTGCAGGCTGTGGTACGTCTGACTCTGTCCGAGCTGCGCGACAAGTACCTCAACAACATCACGTGGTGGGCAGGACCTTCAGAGTAGAGTCTGACATTATACTTGACATTGTGCAGGCTGTGGTACGTCTGACTCTGTCCGAGCTGCGCGACAAGTACCTCAACAACATCACGTGGTGGGCAGGACCTTAAGAGTAGAGTCAGACATTATACTTGACATTGTGCAGGCTGTGGTACGTCTGACTCTGTCCGAGCTGCGCGACAAGTACCTCAACAACATCACGTGGTGGGCAGGACCTTAAGAGTAGAGTCTGACATTATACTTGACATTGTGCAGGCTGTGGTACGTCTGACTCTGTCCGAGCTGCGCGTCAAGTACCTCAACAACATCACGTGGTGGGCAGGACCTTAAGAGTAGAGTCTGACATTATACTTGACATTGTGCAGGCTGTGGTACGTCTGACTCTGTCCGAGCTGCGCGACAAGTACCTCTACAACATCACGCCGTGGTGGGCAGGACCTTAAGAGTAGAGTCTGACATTATACTTGACATTGTGCAGGCTGTGGTACGTCTGACTCTGTCCGAGCTGCGCGACAAGTACCTCTACAACATCACGTGGTGGGCAGGACCTTAAGAGTAGAGTCTGACATTATACTTGACATTGTGCAGGCTGTGGTACGTCTGACTCTGTCCGAGCTGCGCGACAAGTACCTCTACAACATCACGTGGTGGGCAGGACCTTAAGAGTAGAGTCTGACATTATACTTGACATTGTGCAGGCTGTGGTACGTCTGACTCTGTCCGAGCTGCGCGACAAGTACCTCAACAACATCACGTGGTGGGCAGGACCTTAAGAGTAGAGTCTGACATTATACTTGACATTGTGCAGGCTGTGGTACGTCTGACTCTGCCCGAGCTGCCCGATTTGCGCGACAAGTACCTCTACAACATCACGCCGTGGAGCCACGTGGTCGGCAGCGCAGCACGACGCGGACTCGGCTTCTTCCACGGGGGCGACGACGACGACGACGACGAGACCGACGAGGACGACGCCAAGATGGCGGTGGCGGCGGCGTACGGCCTCTTCAGGTCCAGACACAGAGGTGGGTCCTTAGCGGTGTGCGGCGCTTGGCACTTATAATATCCATACATGTCATCACATACATGCCATCACATACATGCCATCACATACATGCCATCACATACATGCCATCACATACATGCTCCACATACATGCCATCACATACATGCCATCACATACATGCCACTCGAGTGAAGGAGAATGTATAGTAGTATAATAGTGTTTAAAAGCGCGTCGACTACGAGGTCACTTTGCGCACATTAAGATTTTTTTAAATTTTGTTGAATATTAAGGGAGGTCATGAGAGGGTTCTACAAAAAAAATGTCCCGATCCGGGGGAGTCCAGCATTGGCTGGAAGGCCAGGCCGGAATAGGGACAGACCGGGGGGCGGGAAGGTTCAGGCCTGTGGGACTCGATTCTGGGGGTCTCGAGGGGAAGGGCTGCCCGAGGAGACCGTAAATTCAGGGAAGGGACCCTGATAGGGAAGGGGCCTATATGGATAGGCCGACCCTTGCTGCTCTTTGTCTGGGCCTCACCACTGACCTGTCCGGCATGGGTAGCCCTTACATATGAGCACATGCTCGCCAGCTTAGCTGCTGTGGATAATTGGCCAACACAAACCCCACCACCGCGATAAGGTGGCAGCCGTCGGGGGTTGAAGGGGAAATGAATCTATATGAAATTCCATTCAATTTCATGACCCATATCTGTACCCCGGAGGTAGGAGGACGGAAGTCCATTTGACCATTTGACTTTCGTCAATAAATACAGTTGTATTGAAGTATTTAAGAATACGATTCAATGAACTTAGAATTACCGGTTTTTGAGCTCACCTCAAGAATAATTGAAATGGATTGCTGGCCTTCTACCTCTGAGGAACAAACACTGCCTTTCAACAGCTATTAAATTCCCAAAACTCCAGTAAGAGGTAAAAGATCAACAAGTAAGTTAAAGTTTTATTCTGCGAACTTACAAATCCTTTAAAACGCATATATTATCCCCTAAGTGAAGACCTTTTGAATTGTGTTCTTCTTTGATGGTTTACGCATAGCAACGCCATTGAATATGATATTCCGATTCCCGGGTCGGCAGGATATTTTCCACTTAGCACATCCAAAACACTACATACATTTCAATTTATAGATATTTATGTAGCCCATCATGAGTGAATGAGTTTGTTATTTTCACAAATAATTCTTTTATCTTCAGTGGTGTGTCGATCATAAATCGTATTGATCGAACCGCTTGGCTGTAGAGAATGACAGGCAGCCACGTGTATGATGCTCATAGGGACGAGGGGGGGGGGATAACACTCCCACAAGAGAGATGTACCCTTACTTGAGATATTACAGCGTTTTGAAGAGAAAAATTACATCATTTTATCATCCGAAGTATCTCTTTTAAAGAAAGGGAAATCTCTAACGGGGGAGGATCTGTCTTACAGTCACTCCGTTTAGGGGGATCATTTCGTATTAGGCTCGGCATGAAGTTGGACCTCCACAACTTCAATTTTTACAGAACTTTATAGAGAAAAGTTAGAGCCTATTAGAGTCCCAGATTCATTGTTAGTGTTCTAACATTTAAAATATGCCTTTTAAAGCCCCATTTACACGGTGCAATTTCTTGAACAACTTCTGTGTCACAGAAGTTCTGCACATGTGCAGATTCCCTTTATCATCTCAAAAGTGATTCTGCGCACGAGCAGAATCTCTGTGGCACAGAAGTTGTTCAAGAAATTGCGCCGTGTAAATGGGGCTTAAGGATGTATTCATCCCAAAGGTACCTTCTCATATACCACTGATTTACCATCTTACTCTCGAATGAGCAGAAACCAATCAATTTATGGGCTTGACACAACTAAAAATGGTCGCTCAGTAAATCTGTTAGTTCACATCATCAGAATTCAGTCCAAGCGATCTCCTTGTCTCACTCTATAGCAGGTGACCTCACATTTCAATTAATAACAAGCATTGATTGTTACGGAACATGATCAGCGTTTAGCAAAACGCATGGAACTTGTTCAGAACATGGACTAGAGGATAAACATAGGGAAGTTGAAACATCATTGGAGTCAATGCGAGCCAATTATATTTATATTGTCAACCAGCATCAGTTTTTGTACAATCTGGAGTACATTGAAAACTAGAGGAGTGGAGCTTTGATCTACAAGCAACTAAGTGTTCAATTAGTTCTGCATCTTCTGGTTGATCCAGTCCACGAAGTAGGCGACGTTTGTCATCACAGCCTGCTCGTTCTTGCAGGTAGTCGAGGTGACATATGACGTCACTCCTGGAGAGAAACACAGTATTAGAGAGAGTTAACCGAAGTGGTAGTGGGTTGACGCAAAACGGTTGACGCCAAACGAAGTCAAGGGAAACAAGGTTGATGGAACTTGATGAAACAAGTTTTCTTTCGATACGATTTGTAATAATTTTGAGTCAACTTTTAAAATATGCAGAGGCGGCCGCCCTTGCCTACTCCAAATTATTAAGCACTAGTTAACAGTAAATGGTCTATAGCGGAGTTTTTGCATAATGTTGCTGTTTTCTCTTCTACCACTGATCGCACAGTACCAATCGAAAACACATTCTGTACATCATTGGATGTGTATTTTCTCGATTTTTCGTTCCACACTTTTGGAATGTTGTAATCAAGCTCTATCAATTGTCATTTAACTGATGTCAACAAATGCAATTAATGAATAATGGGAAAATCGTGCTATTGACAAACTCGACTTGCCTTATTTCTTCATTTCTTATGCAAACTACCTAAATGCATCACGACGCGTAGTGAGTATTCTCTACCTTCATTCCATTCTCCTCGGAGATCTCTAACCCTCATCAGTGCGTTGTGTCTACTGTCCGTCCGTCCGACCAGGTAGCTCAGTTGGTAGAGCTCACGCCCGGCAAGTGAGAGGACCCGGGTTCGCACCCCGGTTCGGTCGGATATTTTTCACAACGCACATACCTTCCTTACACCCTGACTCCATGGAAGTTTTCCACAGAAACATCGTACATTCTCATTGTCTCCAATAACTTGCCTCTGAGGATGAATCTTCCTGAGCGGTTGGAAAGCACCGGAGCTCCGCCGTCTCTGTAACAGGTGTCGCTGTTGAGTCGCGCGCAGAAGGCCTTGTCGGTCGCAGTCACGGCCTTGCACTCTTGCTTGGAGAGAATCTGCACGTTGTACTCTTCTTGGCTCGGGAGACAGCTGGCACCTGTCGGCTCTTTGCGATAGCCTTCAAACCGGACATTCGCTTCGTGCAGAATTGGTTCCCCTGGAAAAATATACCCGTGATTTTTAAACTTCGCCAAAAAATGTTTTTAATGAATTGATTTTTCAATTGCCTATTTTTTGATAAATTATGCTATGCATTTGAACATGATTTTTGATTTGTCATGCCAAAGGCACGAGTTCGAAAGATAAAGGATTAGATGGAAGTTTAAACTATATTTAAGGATAGGTATGTTGGGGAATAGATTTTATTAAAAATGATGTTGAAAACTCTTTGAAAATTTTGCCGTGACTTTTCAGGGAACCTCTTAACATAATAATTGAGCGAGCGTAGCGAGCGTCACCACGGTACTCTTATGGCACTTTCTCTGTGTTTTTTTTGTTTTTTTGTTTTTTTGTCCGCACATCCCAGGTTAAACCGCAAATTCAATCGATCTGAAACTTTGCACATATGCTAACGTAATCTATGCGGTCCCTGGGATCGTTTTTGAATGGGCTCATGTGATTGGTTCAAATTTAAAAAAAATTATCTTTTGATTGGTTGTTCCGATCAATTTAAAATTTTGACAAGTTATTGCAACCAACATTGTACCCAATCATACAAAGTTTCAGCCAAATCCTCCTATTGGTAAAAATTTAAAAAAAACTTTCATATGATTTTTGAAATTTAAACTAGAACCGATTGAGCGATCAACTTAAAACTTCGCGTGGTCATTGGTACCAACATTATCTGTATTTTTGACAATTTTTAGACTTATCTGTGTTTAAATCCAAAAGTTATTGACATTTTACGGACATTTTGCGTGTTGGCTGTAAAATTACTCAAAAAAGTTGATCACGGCTACTTCGACTCTTTATAGTTCCAAGGTAGTTAGAGCAACTTTCAAACGTATGAAACTGATATGACCGTTCAACAGATCGATCTTATATTGTGTTCACACACTTTTATCATATGAGTGGTCCCAGGTTTTTTTTTTTATAGATCCTATGATTTTTGAATATTTACAAGGAACATTTTAATCATAAAGGTTCAATCGATCAACTTAAACCTTTGCATGGTTATTGGGACTAATATTTCAGGAATATTTGGAGATTTTTATACCTACAAGTCTGACGAATTTCAAGAATTATTGGCTTTTAATGATATTTTCGATAGACATAATTTCGGTTCGAGGTGTTGCGCGTGTCCGTGCTCGCTCATCAACGCGTTACACAGAGCGTTTTCCTAGTCATATTATTTACAATTTAATTTATGTTCAGGACAAAACACAACGTACTAGTTAGACTATTAATATTGCTGTTTTAGGTATCATCAACCAGATTTCAATTTGAAATCTGCTAGGTTTCGTTTACATTATTCTTTCGGAATATCAGCTCTGGATTGTGCTACAGGCGCTATTTATCTTGACAAATCAGGTCACCCTTTCACATTGGCTCTTACCAACATATTACAAATTATTTCTTTACCAAAGCAAGTTAGTGCTGTGGTTCCTTGATGTGATTTCTAGTTCTGCAGCATGTGTCTACTACCTGTGGATGATAGTCAGGGTATCTGCTAGCTAGAATAGAGACCAGACTATCCATGCAGCTCAGTACCGCAGCGCTGTGACAACCTGTGGTACTGACGATGACTCAGACAAAAGTGCAGACCACTTGGAGACTTGTCTATCTAGCGTGGTACTAATTCTATTATGAAAGAAGGTTTGTAATAACAGCAATACGCATAACGTCCTGGAGGCGTATTCTAGAACGTTTTCCCAATTCCATTCCTGATGGAATCCGGTCACGGCCATAAGGATTAACATTGCACCGAATCAGATTCCATCAGAATTGGGAATTTCAAAGTTCTAGAATACGGCCCCTGTTCACTAACCTCTTGGTGGTAAACATGCCGGGACGATGTTCAAGTCCTTGGCCACGTCCAAGGTCAGTAGAGCAATGTCGCTGAGCCGGTCTCGTGGATACTGCTCGTGCACTTGAACTCTAGAGACCTTGTATGAAATGACATTGATCTGTTCACCGTCATAGCAGTGCCACACGAATCCGAACGCCACTTCGATACTTCCGCGATTCCTGAAAACAAACAGTTGAAAACAACATTTATTTTTGCAGTTACAACATTTTCATTGAGAACTATCTTTTGGGTGGTCTCTTCTCCTCATGACAAAGCCTGGGCCAGGAGGCCAATTCTTGAGATTTCACGTTTTGAAACCGTGTCACGGTTTCATTGTTTTAAACGTAAAAAAGTTGAGGTTAACCGATAGTTGTCAACTGTTCCCAGTTTTATAACATGTAAACGTAAAACGGTTTCAAAACGTGAATCTCAAGAGTTGGCCCCCAGAGCGAAAAAAGCGAAAGAGCGAAATAAAGTGAGCTAAAGTTGAGGTTAACCGATAGTTGTCAACTGTTTCCAGTTTTATAACATGTAAACGTAAAACGGTTTCAAAACGTGAATCTCAAGAGTTGGCCCCCAGAGAGACTGGGGGCGATGGAGGCGTTTGGGGGTTAGTGTGACGACCTCCCTCCACCTGTTATCAGTCTCTCGCCGGCGCGGGTTGTGGAGGCTCGTGCTGTGAATGGTACACCGTCCTTCGGATAAGACGTTAAGCCGTTGGCCCCCTTGGTATCTTTCGTCAGGAGTGAGCTACATGCCGGTACCGGGTTTGAAATACTCCCTTCTCTATATTACAATCTCACTAGTGGAGCCTGGCTCTGTTGAGAATAATATAGACTTAATATTTAGAGTTTACACAAGTTTGCAGTGCCTACTTGATACAAGTAGGATTTATAAATTATAGATATTTATAAGTTTAAATTTATACCTGTTCAGAAATTACCTTAACAAACTCCGATTTATGGATTCAACGTCAAATAAGTATAATTTCGCATGTAGGTCTCTCAATCAATACTCCAAAAATCCTCAAGCTAAAAGGCCTGCGGTTCCCACCACTTTTAATTCCAATTGATGAATGATTTTGATCGCATCCCTGGCAGAAATTACAGTTATCTCGCATGTTGAGTAAGAATACCGAACAGAATGGTGGTCGTGTTTACTTGAAAGTGTTGACGCAGCTGGCGGTGGTGACGACATGACGACCTGACACGAGAACTCCGGAACACTTGTGGGTGTGAAATAGCGAGCCTGCAGTGTGCAGTGACGCGAACCATGGGTCAAACCCGTAGACTGGAAGAACACCGCATTCTGGAACATGCAGCCACATTGTTCAGTATTAGGATCACGTTTTATAATATGTTGTAAGAACGCACATCTTTTAACCTGGGTACAGTGACCAGAAGGCCTATTCTAGAACGTTTTCCTAATTCAATTCTGATGGAATCCGGTCACGGCCATAAGGATTAACTTAGCATGGAATCGAATTCCAGTGGAATTGGGAATTTAATAGTTCTAGAATAGGGTCCCAGCAGGCGATCTGTGGATTGGAAAAGGGTAATTTTATTTTCACGTCCCCTACTTTAACTGAGTGCGCACCATGCCCCATTGCTATGCCGAGCCGTATCTTGGGTTGAGCTTACTGAGAAGTCGCAAAATGCTTATTTTTTAAAGAAATTTCCAAACCCCAGATCAGGTACTTGATCACTTTAGTTGGCTTACGAAACAAAGATAATCAGCAATCAGCATGAAACAAAAAGGTTTCAAAACACTGGGTACCTATTTTCGAGATAGTTCGAGATAAATTACATTCGGATTCACGGCCGCCTGACGTCAGACCAAACAAAGAAATTGCATGCTATTTCGTTCGGAAGGACCTCACTTTGATTTCAAGTTCGATTATACGAGCACTCGAACGATCTCGAAATCCTAAACTATACAACAACAAATTCGCATTGAATAATCTATTGTCGTGTTGAAATTGTTTTACAAATTAAAGATTCTGTGCCTCCTTACTACGAGTTTACATTGTTCAACGTATTTTATATCAATAGTTTTATTTTATTTTATAATGTTGAAAAGTTACCTTTACTCTTGGCTGCTGCAACACACAATAACACAACACAAAGTAACAGCTTCATTGTTAGAATCGTCAGATCCTTTGGCGAAATCACTTATAAGTTTCCACTTCCACGCATTGTTCTTTAAATACTAACATTGGTTAGCATACCATTTCCTGCTCTATAATCCTTCCTTATTTTAAACAAATAAGGAAAACAAATACTGTTTTAACAGTTGAATTTTATAAAAGTTTGTTTACCACTTGTAAATTATAAGAATTCTCTATTTGATGAAGTGCAAATAGATGCCAAAACAGGAACTGAAATTTGATAATGATGGAAAATTTAGTGAATCTCTCACTTAAATCACTTAGGAACTGAAATTGTTTAATCACTGTTTTATGGCTATGATAATAAGACTGTGTGAGCAATTTATTCGCTCAAATCTCCTTCGTTTAAATTTATTTTGAGGAAGTTATATCACAATTGTTTGTAATTACTTATTTTGTTCATATTTAAATAACAAAAAATACGTTCACTGCAAAGAAATCTATATTATAATTTCATAATCATACACAATTTTATATAAAATGGCTGATAAAATGGCTGATAGGTAAAAAATATTCTGTGAAATGATAATTCCATTATGTAACAACATCGACTCTACGTTAGAGGATTTATAATAAAATTATAATAATGACTCCAATATGTTCATGTACCGCAAAACGTCTATGATAAAACTCATACCCTGGACAACACCGTACCCAGTTAAAACACAAATCGAAACCACGCAATATTTTGGTTGCTTCTTGAAGTCTACAACGCAATTTCTGTTTTTGCTTGAAGATGGCAGCCGAAGAGCTGTCGAATATTGCTGTCCGTGGTTTTTATTTGCAGTTTTACTGAGTAGGTACCGATTAGTCCAAGTAGTAGTTTTTTAAAATTATTTTTGTCAAAAGTTTCAATTTTAATATTAAAATCTTCCTCAGGACAAAATCTTAACAAATTTTCATCTAAAAGAGAAAAAAAAATTAACGTAATATAAACCCAGAAAAAACACTCCGTGTAAAAATACCAGCCAAGTCTCTTTAACTATAAAAAAAAATAGAAGAAATCTAAAAATTCAGCACTGAAAAGGAGTGATATCAAAAAAGGAGCCAAGTAAACGAATTTTCCAAATTTTAATCGTACCATTGAAATAAAAATATCAACCCCCGAGAAATACTTAAAAAAAGGACTTGGCGCATCGTTTTTTTAAAGACACTTTTCTATCCTAAAAGTATAGGAAGAACTCTACAAGTATATTTTCCTGAGTATATCACATTCATTATCGACGAATCATACTACGTTTTAATATAACTAGTACTCTTACCTACTGGCAGTTTTGGTATTTTGTCAATATTCAGAGGAAATAAACGGATAAACGAATAACGAATAAACGGAAGCGGCCTAGTCTATTCGTTATTGCCACTATTTCTAGGGTCATATTAATCAATCATACTTCTCAATATCGTGACTGAGGGAAATAGCGAAAGCGCTCATTACAAGAAGGCCGTCAATGAGATTTGTATAAGTGACTAGTGCACTGAGCCATGCTGCTCAAATAATTACTGACTAGATTTTTATCTAAAGTAATACGTTATGTAATTTATAAATTTTTTTGGTATAAAATGTTAATTAATAGCAATTAATTACACGGCGAGAAGGTTCAAAGTATAATGCTGTAGTAGGTATGTTGATGTACCCACAAAACTATAGGTACCTACCAATCACAAACACAACTGTTCTGTATTTATTGCTTGTAAGACAATGCTATGTTTCTTTGCGTACTTATATTTAAATTTAAAATATTTTACAGAATGTTCAATATTTAATTTGAAAGTTTTGTCCCAATTTTTCTAGGCATTTCTGAACTACGTAGTATGTGAGTGGCATAAGCTTAAGAATAGAAAAATGTCTTTAAAAAAACGATGCGCCAAGTCCTTTTTTTAAGTATTTCTCGGGGGTTGATATTTTTATTTCAATGGTACGATTAAAATTTGGAAAATTCGTTGACTTGGCTCCTTTTTTGATATCACTCCTTTTCAGTGCTGCATTTTTAGATTTCTTCTATTTTTTTTTATAGTTAAAAAGACTTGGCTGGTATTTTTACACGGAGTGTTTTTTCTGGGATATCACTTCTTTTGTTAGTTTATTCATACAGCTTGTAGCACATGTCCGAGCAGGGACTAATTTCTTTAAAAAAATACGCCTCAACCGATTTGGTTACTATGAAAAGTTGCGTTTGGTATAAGATGAAAATGATTATCCAAGAAGAATAGCTTAAGTTTCGTTATAATCGATCCAGCCGTTTTCGATACATGACGTCACTTCCGGTTTTGAAATAGCGGCCGAATTCCGGTATAGGTAATAAGAAAACAATCTAGTTTTATCTAGTTGATACCTTCATGAACGACCATCTGAATTCCTAATCCCTATATTTCCGTAAAATCGGTCATGCCGTTTGTAATATATGACGTCACTTCCGGTTTCATTTAGTGGTTCCTGCCGCCATTTCCGGTACCATTAATTTATTTATTCATTTTTCACATTTGATTTTTCAAATAAATAGCAGAATGAATACGCAGGAGCTAGTTCAGTTGCAATCGGTACAGGCGTTTTAGATATATGACGTCACTTCCGGTTTCAGGAATATCGGCCTAGAACACTGCTACCTTGAATATATAAATTGTATTGTCTATGTTACAATGTAAGTTAATTATGTACGTATTTTAAGTATAATTTGTTGAAATAAGTTAAATATTGCGTATTTATGACGTCACTTCCGGTTTAGAAAATAAGAAAATAATATTTTTTTTATTGATACTTCATATAGATGACCATCTAAATCGAATGGCGCTAATTTCGTTCTAATCGGTCCAGACGTTTTTGAGTTATGACGTCACTTCCGGTTTCAAAATGGCGGCTTCCGGTTGGTTTTATAAAAAGGCACCTCAGACGCCAAAAGTGCACATGTGGTAAAAATTTCAGGTCGATCGGTTCAGCCGTTTAGGCTGTGGCGGTGATAGCGACGTTTCGTGATTTCATCAGAATCATCATCATCTTCAGAATCAGAAAGTGGTGTAATTTCACTGTTTTCTCGGTCCTCTAGCGCGCAAATGGCATAACCTATTGTTCCCAAATTTGGTATATGTAGTGGGGTGGGCCATAGCTCGAAATTAAGATATTTCGCAACAATGTGAGATTTACCAATTTTGAGATCCAGTAGGCCGAAAATGCCATGTTGTTGCTTACAGTAAAAGTGTTTGGTCTGCTCCTCAGTTTATTAGGCATTTACGGTATGTTGAGTGACTGTGAGTGTATAGTACGACTTGGCTGGGTGGAGCGACCGCTCCACTAGATATATTATCTTACTTATAGTTACCCAGTTCTGTCTGTCTGTGTGTGTGTGTGTGTGTGTGTGTGTGTGTGTATGTCAGGAACGGTTGCGCGCTTCGATTTGACATTGGTATTTATTGAAAACTATAACTAAGATGGTGGCGTTACATTGCCAAACATGTCTAAAATTACGTCTTCTGCTTTTTGTGAATAAAGAAATAACCAAAACTTACCTAAGACGCACACTTTATGCTTTTGTATTTGTAACAAATCTACTCTAATGTATAATTACTGTCAAATCAATTACTTTACATAGAAAACGTCATGCCGACAACTTCGTTCAAACTGACATATTCAAATTTTCTTCTCTCTGAGTTATACATGGGCCGTGAACCTGAATAGTGAATACCAACAAACCAAAGCCGATTGAATTGAACATTTGTAATATATTTTATTTTGTTAAATATGTACTTTTCCATCGTTTCTTATTAGTGGTGTCATGTTACTGAAGTAATGTGCCTATTGATACTGTTTTTAGCATCAATGTTTAGTATTTACAATATACCTATCATGTGAAGCCGAATATAGCACCGTGAAGAATGTGCTCTCATTGGTTGACAGCTGTCACGTGACCGTACATGCCTCTCTGCTATTCGGTCATAATAAAAAAAGCAGATGGGGTAAACTTGATAGTTTGTCCGTGTTTTAGAAGTAGAAGGTCGGAAGTCCATTTCAATTATTCTTGAGTTGAGTTAATAAACCAGGTTTTCCGACTTCATCAAACCATAATTTTGTAAAGGGGACATGAGTCATTAGAATATAATATAACATAATAGAATAGAATATAATCATATTAACAGTTTAGGAATAAACTGTACTTTAGTAATAAGATATTAAGAAAATACACATGTGGATTTTCCAGTGGCTGAAATAGTCAGCTGTTGTAGCATCAAGTTTCAGTTCAGTGAAATGATCAGATTCTAATCTATTAAAATGAACATTTATAATGAAGAATTTCAGCTACAGTTCTAATGGGTGATCGGTAATTATTTGATTGAATGCGTTGGGGTAATGTAAGAGAATATTTCAATACAGCTGTACTTATTGACATCAGTCAAATAGTAATTGGAGGAGCTTGATTATATCATTCCAAAAGGGTGCAACGGAAAATTGAGAAAATGGATTTCCACCCTTCTACCTCGGAGAGACAGATATAATGAAACCTAACCCCCACACACTAAGTTATCCTTCTTTCTGGGATAGCAAACCTCTATGTATCATGAATCGACACAATGCAAAAAGGCTGGCGTTTTTTTCTTAATTTGTTTTACTTTGTAAACTCATTTGAAATGGCTTTTCCATAATAGTTATGGTTAAATTACTTTCCTTCGTAACTCATTTTCGTATTCTGTTGGGCATTTTAGTCATGCTAACGACGTTATGTGTGTAGTGTATAGTGCATATAACTATAACTATAACGTTATCAACAACGCACACTCTGCTGCCAAATATCTCAACTCATGCTAATTTACGCATACCCCACTGGTGCGCATTGGTCATGTTTTACATGACGGGTCCCACTAGTATATAATAAATATATAATTTTATTTAAAAAAAACATGACGAAATATCCCAAAACTTTGAATTGCTTCAATAATTGTCATGAATCATTAAAAACATGTTTAATTTATTTATATTGTAAACATGATCGGACCTAAGACAGCACCTTGCCGGCCTCCATGTTACAGACTCCGTGTCGCGCGGCTCGTCTCCTAGCGACCGCCTGGCCAGCCTGGACATCAGCGCCCTCAAGCTGCAGTACGCGAAGCTGCGAGAACGTCAGCGTCAAGCGCACATTATCTGGTCGGCCGCCTGCACGCGCCAGCCGCTAGGAGCGCCACCGGGCCAGCTGGCGATGAACCATCTGCTGCTGGGCAAGAGCGCCCTGCTGGGGGTGCGAGGACGCCGCGCCCCGCCGCCAGGAGCGGTGCCTCCGCCGCAGCAGAGGAGGCAGCCCAGGAGCAGGGACTCCAGGCCGCAGCCCACGGCCAGGCTAGGTACACGATATTCACATACAGCCAGGCTAGGTACAAGATCTAGTGGAGCGGTCGCTCCACCCAGCCAAGTCGTACCGTACACTCACACTCACTCAACATACCGTAAATGACTAATAAACTGAGGAGCAGACCAACCACTTTTACTGTAAGCAACAACATGGCATTTTCGGCCTACTGGATCTTAAAATTGGAAAATCTCACATTGTTGCGATATATCTTAATTTCGAGCTATGGCCCACCCCACTACATATACCAAATTAGGGAACAATATGTTATGCCGTTTGCGAGCTAGAGGGCCGAGAAAACAGTGAAATTACACCACTTTCTGATTCTGAAGATGATATCAGGAAACGTTGCTATCACCGCCACAGCCTAAACGGCTAAACCGATCGACCTGAAACTTTTACCACATATGCACTTTTGGCGTCTGATGATACCTTGCCGCTTGTGATTTTTTGTGCCGCCATTTTTAAACCGGAAGTGACGTCATAACTCAAAAACGTCTAGACCGATTAGAACGAAATTAGCGCCATTCGATTTAGATGGTCATCTATATGAAGTATCAATAAAAAAAATATTATTTTCTTATTTTCTAAACCGGAAGTGACGTCATAAATACGCAATATTTAACTTATTTCAACAAATTATACTTAAAATACGTACATAATTAACTTACATTGTAACATAGACAATACAATTTATATATTCAAGGTAGCAGTGTTCTCGGCCGCCATTCCTGAAACCGGAAGTGACGTCATATATCTAAAACGCCTGTACCGATTGCAACTGAACTAGCTCCTGCGTATTCATTCTGCTATTTATTTGAAAAATCAATTGTGAAAAATGAATAAATAAATAATGGTACCGGAAATGGCGGCAGGAACCACTAAATGAAACCGGAAGTGACGTCATATATTACAAACGGCATGACCGATTTTACGGAAATATAGGGATTAGGAATTCAGATGGTCGTTCATGAAGGTATCAACTAGATAAAACTAGATTGTTTTCTTATTACCTATACCGGAATTCGGCCGCTATTTCAAAACCGGAAGTGACGTCATGTATCGAAAACGGCTGGATCGATTATAACGAAACTTAAGCTATTCTTCTTGGATAATCATTGTCATCTTATACCAAACGCAACTTTTCATAGTAACCAAATCGGTTGAGGCGTATTTTTTTAAAGAAATTAGTCCCTGCTCGGACATGTGCTACAAGCTGTATGTATAAACTAACAAAAGAAGTGATATCCCAGAAAAAACACTCCGTGTAAAAATACCAGCCAAGTCTCTTTAACTATAAAAAAAAATAGAAGAAATCTAAAAATTCAGCACTGAAAAGGAGTGATATCAAAAAAGGAGCCAAGTCAACGAATTTTCCAAATTTTAATCGTACCATTGAAATAAAAATATCAACCCCCGAGAAATACTTAAAAAAAGGACTTGGCGCATCGTTTTTTTAAAGACATTTTTCTATTCTTAAGCTTAAGCCACTCACATACTACGTAGTTCAGAAATGCCTAGAAAAATTGGGACAAAACTTTCAAATTAAATATTGAACATTCTGTAAAATATTTTAAATTTAAATATAAGTACGCAAAGAAACATAGCATTGTCTTACAAGCAATAAATACAGAACAGTTGTGTTTGTGATTGGTAGGTACCTATAGATTTGTGGGTACATCAACATACCTACTACAGCATTATACTTGGAACCTTCTCGCCGTGTAATTAATTGCTATTAATTAACATTTTATACCAAAAAAATTCATAAATTACATAACGTATTACTTTAGATAAAAATCTAGTCAGTAATTATTTGAGCAGCATGGCTCAGTGCACTAGTCACTTATACAAATCTCATTGACGGCCTTCTTGTAATGAGCGCTTTCGCTATTTCCCTCAGTCACGATATTGAGAAGTATGATTGATTAATATGACCCTAAAAATAGTGGCAATAACGAATAGACTAGGCCGCTTCCGTTTATTCGTTATTCGTTTATCCGTTTATTTCCTCTGAATATTGACAAAATACCAAAACTGCCAGTAGGTAAGAGTACTAGTTATATTAAAACGTAGTATGATTCGTCGATAATGAATGTGATATACTCAGGAAAATATACTTGTAGAGTTCTTCCTATACTTTTAGGATAGAAAAGTGTCTTTAAAAAAACGATGCGCCAAGTCCTTCTTTTAAGTATTTCTCGGGGGTTGATATTTTTATTTCAATGGTACGATTAAAATTTGGAAAATTCGTGACTTGGCTCCTTTTTTGATATCACTCCTTTTCAGTGCTGAATTTTTAGATTTCTTCTATTTTTTTTATAGTTAAAGAGACTTGGCTGGTATTTTTACACGGAGTGTTTTTTCTGGGATATGTCAATACAGCCAGGCAAGGTACAGTCAATAGAATCCAGTCAGGATTCTGACAGCTATTAAAAATGTCAATTAGCGAATACGTTCTTAACTGATCGGGCTGAACATTTTTAAAATAAGAGTCAATGTTGGTCTAAATGACCATAAAATATGAGTTTGATCAGATTTATCGAAAACCATTTTCATTTTTCAGCCTATCAGGAGATATTTGTTTAAATTTTAACCGATAAACGGATTTAAAAAAAAGGGTCTGCACATTGAAAAGGTTGTCTTACATGTTTGCAAAATTTCAGATCGATCGATGAAACGGTGCGACCTGTGTATCAGATAGTAGCAGAAAAAAACACAAAAAAGAGGTCCATGCCAAAAGAGCCAAAAGGAGCCGCTCGCTAAATAAATTAAATTTGCTGAGAATATTTTGGTTCGCATATTCACCTGTTGATCTTCTCCTGCAGGCCACCTGGTGACGTCAAAGACGCGCGTCTCGTGTCCGCAGCCGTCGACCGGCGAGACTCTCCACTGGCGCGACATGCGCAAGCCGTCGTCGGCGTCGTCGCCAGTCGTCGAGGAGCCGCCCGACGAGAGCGACGACTCGTCCAGCTCGTCGTCCACCGAGCTGTGCGACGAGCCCAGCGACTGCGAGTCCGACGATCCGACGTCGCCGCTGCCCACGTCACCGCTGCCCGTCGTCGTCAAGTCGCCTGCCGCGGAGGCGCTGCCCTCGCCCTCGGCCACGTCGCCTCTCTCCGCCTCCTTCCCGCTGTCGCCGGTGTCTCCGTCGCCGCTGACGCAATCTCTAGCCGTCTCCTCGCTGTCGTCTTTCCCGCAGACTCCGTCGCCCCTGGCAACGTCCCCGACCGCCGCGATCTCGACGCCGACGTCGCCTTTGACCCCCGCCAGACCAGACATCTTCTCAAAGCTGACCCCCAGCGAGGACTCCACGGGGTTCGACTGCACGATGACTGAAAGCCCCCGCGAAGACATCGCAGACGATCTCGGACAGTCGACGCAAGAAGACTGGAGTCTGAAGTGCGATGATCTCAATCTTATCAAAGTCGACGACTTAAATGACGCTGTGATTTTAACCAAGAGCGACAGTTTCGATGAGTTCGTCAGCAGCCGGACTCTCGACGACGACGACGACGACGTCGACGAGGAAGTCGAGGCTCCGAGGAGGAGTGATATCCTGCGGGAGCTCGTCAGTCAGCTGTCTCTGGACTTGGGCGCGAGGTTGGCGGCGAGGGTGTCCGTCATCGAGCCGGTCAGTCCGGAGGAGAGCTCCGAGGAGGGCGCCGCGTGGAGTCCGAGGCTCAAGGATGACGTCACACCGGCGGGGGACGACGTCGTCGACGTCCCAAGTGAACAGAATGTCGCCGCACTCGAGACAGCCGAGTTGGGAAGCAGAAACGAGAACGAAGTATGGAAGTTTAGTTTGCAGGAAGACGATGGTGATGGATTGGTTGAATCCATGTCAATAGACTTCAAACGACCAAGCAGTAATGTTACGTGGAGTCCGAATGTAGATGAAGATGTTGCGATTGAAGTAGTGGGACGTGATAAAATGGCACTCAAGGAACTTCCTGAAGTCAAGGAACCTTCTTCTTGGATTCCGGTCGTGGAGAAGTCTGGGGATATAAATACAGCTGGGGAAATGGAAATGGCGACGACGTTAAGTCCTTTGGCTGAACAGAAGACGGAGCCGTCATGGAAACCGTACTTACATGAAGATCACGAAGAGGAAATTGTTCCCACACCTTGGAGTCTGCAGTTGAAGTATGACGACTCTATGACGTCAGCAATAACTGTTGGGAACGATGACGTAGCGTTGAGTCCCGTCATGAAGGACGAAGAGAATAATGTCGACATAAGTCTTGGTCCTGCGCGGCTAAAAGAGTTGACCAGCGTTGATCCTTGGAAGATGGAACTGCACGAAGACGTCGAGGCAGGAAGTGTTGTGAAAGAGACCGCAAGACTGAAGACTCTGTCCAGCAAGAGCGTGGACATCACCTGGGACGACGACGGCGAGGACGAGTTGGGTCACACGGCCAAGAGGCTCAAGGAGCTCGCCTGTCAAGGTCGCCGCAAGAGCGAGCGAGCGCTGCAGCTCATCTCCGAGAACTCCGAGATCTTGTCGCACATCGGAGTCTGTCGGAGGCCGAGTCAGATGAGTGAGCAGGCCGAGGAGCCGCTTGAAGCTGTGACTTCACTGGCAGTTTCGCCGAGGAGGAACTGTGAAGCCGAACTCAGCCCAAGCAAACCTTTTCCACAACTTGATTCACCAACTCACGACACAAAGTTCAATCCAACACCAAAATCCTCTCCTTCCGTTTTTGATGCTCCTGATAGCACATTTCAAACCAAACCCTTGGACCAAGCTTCCTCACCAAATTTGTCTCCAGTCGACCTTCCAAAATTTATTCCAGCTTCTACGATAATTCCTTCAAAATCTTCAACACTTCTTGAAAGTCCAATTGAATCAGAAAGCTTCAAACTTAACTTCAAACCTTTCCAAAGACTAGACGAAAACCGAACTGAAGACTGTGATGACCCGAAGAGTTCCGAAACTACCCGAAGCGACACGAAGACTTCGGGTTCGAAGTTCGACTTCCTGTCAAGTCCGTTCTACTCGAGGTCTACTGACGTGTTCCGAGATCCGGAAACTTCTCGACACAAACCTCTGACGAAGTATTCCTCGGTGGATTCCAGCTCTTACTCTTACCGCCCCCGAGACTTCACTCTGGACTCTCTCGAAGAGGACAAGAACAGTCTGGCGGAGGGTCTCCCTTCATTCTCCGCCAGACCAGATGGCAAATCTCCTGACTTCGACAGTGACTCCACCTTGTCCTTTCAGCCGAGATATGCGGCTACTTCGCCCGAGGAAGAGAGAGCAAACTTGGCGGACAAACAGACCTCATTCCCCGCCAGAACAGATGTCAAATCCCCGGACTTCGACAGTGCTTCCAACTTGTCCTTTCAGCATAGAATTGTACCTACTTCGTCCGAAGAAGAGAGAACAACGTTGGCGGACAAACAGACCACCTTCTCCGCCAGAACAGATGGCAAATCTCCGGACTTCGTCAGTGCCCCTAACTTGTCCTTTCAGCAGAGAAACGTAACTACTTCGTCCGAAGAAGAGAGAACCACGTTGGCGGAAAAACACTCCTCATTCACCGCCAATCCTCAAGACAAATCGTCGGACATTTGCTCAAAAACGGACGAAACATTCTCGTATACGTCAGAGATGAAGGATTACTTTGTTTTGACAGACGAAGACGCAACTCAAACCGCCACAACTTCGGTAGAACCTTCGTTTTGTTCAAACATTAGAAAATCTTACGCTGAGGAACTGGACGATGCTCCGACCAAGTCAGAAGAGAAACAACCTTCCAAATGTCTTGATTTTGATCCCCGCTTCCACGTCACCGACGATTCCCCAACGCTCTCCTACAACGGTCGCTTCGAGTTCCCCAGACCCTGGAACCTGGAAGACGACGCTACGTCGGGTTGTGACTCTTCCAGAAAGTCTCCAGAATCTCCAGGACGTCGCTCTGAGAAGAAGTCGCCGATGAAGAGTCCAAGTCGTGGAGGTTTTGATCCGTTTCCCACGAAAGTGACTGAGAGACAAAAACCAAAAGACTTTGCTGTTAAACTTGGTTTGTATTCCAATTCGAAGGATAAAACCGACTGTTCGAAGACGTGAGACTAATGTAAACACTTATTTGCACTTGAAGGGCACAGGGGAAGAACGTTATAAGTTACATTCGGATGGAACTGAGATAACGAAGTTTTATGTTGAAACTTGTATCTATCTTCCATACAGATCGATATTTCAATTGCTTATTTCGAGACTTTATAGCAATAATTTCTAACAACCGAGGAAATATTCTGAAAGCTCATAAAAATCACTACAAGATTGACTCACAGCGTTCTTCCCCTGTTCACTTCACTTGTTATGTTTTTCAAAGATTAGCCATCGTCCATCCAATTGAATTTAACTGTATATTTATTGAACCATTATTTTGTTCTTTGGAGATTTAGAAGTAATCTAGATATATGTTTATGACGTACTTACGACTAGAATTAACTTTTTCTTTAGTCATTCAAAAGACAAATAAATTAGATCAATAGACAATGCTTCAAGATACCTGCGAGATGTTTCAGAGGCTTCTGTAAGGTAATGGGACGCGCTCGGCCCTTCAAAGTGTTTTCCTTAGTATTAACTTCACGGGAACGAATTTTCAAACATCAAAGAGTAAACTCACTACAGATGAAATGATGATATACACAGGAGTACGTTATTAGTATAAACTGTCAAATACGATTATTTGAGGATAGATTTCTTATTTAACAATGTAGGGCTGTACCATAGGGGGCTGTTCCATAAAGTATGTCACGCAAAAAGGCCACCTTTTTACTCCCCCTCCCCCCTTGTCACAAGCTGTCACACTTAAACAACCCCCCCCCCCCCCCTAAAATGTATGTCACACCTGCAGACCCCTTCCCCACTACATACAAAATACACAAAATGCATATTTTCAATATTTATTGATTTACTGCAAATTTTGCAAGGATTAAAAAACCACAAAACTGTATATTGATTTATTGCAAAATATTACATCCAAGGAATGAGAACATTCTCATTGAAGATTTTCTTGAGGAGCTGAAGAATGTCAAATCCTAAAGAGAGGGAAAATTAAAATCTCAGCTGAGAATAATAAATGTGATGTTTCTTTTTTGTGAAACGTACAAATTAACACAGAATAATAAAAGAAAGTGTGACATCACGCTTGTCCGCCCTCCCCCCTGTCACAGATTGTCACAGTACAACAGACCCCCCCCCCCCCCGGAGGCGTGACGACATAGTACATTATGAACAACCCTTAGGTCAAGTACTGAAGTGTGTGGCATTGTGTAAAGCATAGTGAGTTTAATGTGGCCTACTCTTTCATTTGTTATATTATGTAACTGTGAACATAAGATACTGTAATATTAATCTCGATAAACACAATGAAGCGCCGCGCGCGTCCTTACAGACTCCTCTTAATTACAGTGACGTCATGTGAAGACAACTTGCTGACTCATCTGGAGCATTCTTTGATCCCCTCTTCACTTTCAAGTTCATAACTAGAAGAATCTCAAATAAACGCATGGTTTTCCCTTCTTGGAATAGGTATCTCTTGTGTTTTATGTGACCATAATTATTATTTGTGTTGTTTTGTTATATTGTGTTCTGTTATAAGACTTGATGAATTGAAATCTTTAGGTGCCACGAGAGTTCAACTCTATTCTGTGTCAGATTGACAAATAATTTCGACGTATTCTATAAAACCTTTCCCGAATTGCCACATATTTTGCTCAATATTATTTAATTGTACAATAATAATATAATTACTAATTTTTGAACCAATTCCCTACATCGATCTGCATAAATTTTCAATTGATTATGAATTGATCGCTTGTCTGCCCTTGGGATAATTTTCTTTAATTTTGGTTATTGTTGTGTGTTTGTTAAAGAAGTAAGATAGGAAATGGAAGTAACGTTGTGTTAAAATATAATGAATATTAATAATAATAATATTAAAATAAAAGTAGTAATATTAAAAAACTGTTGAATAATTCATTATTGTTCCTATTCATTTATAATCCAAGTGATTCTAGAAGACCAACTCAATTCATTTCCACATCCTCGTGTAGTGTAAACAGTCATCTAATAGTAGAACATTATTATATACCTAGTGCAACCTGAATATGGAATGCATCCTGCAAATTGTGATAAGAAGATGTCACTTGGCACACATGTTCATTGGTACCTATACATTAGAAGTTATTTAAGACCGGAAAGCAATCTGAAATTTTCTGCAGATCGACTCTGTGGCGGCCATTTTCCAAGATGGCATATTTTCATATTTTTGGTGTAATTTTGTTACGCTTGATATGTTTTCGGAATGGAATTAAGGTAGACAATAAGCACAAAGCTTCAAACAAAAATTATTGTAGGAGCAGTACTTAGCTGTAAAAATATAATTTCGGTGAAAATTTTACTTTTTGGAGCAAATTATACAAGTCCAGCTAAGGTTTTTTAGTATTTTAGTATCTGCAACTCGAGCGAGTATCTTTCATTTTGTTCCAATGTCTAAACATTTCCTATTTAGATATCATAAGCATAAGAATATCCCTTGCTTTGATAATGGATGGATGCGAAATATTCGGGCAAACATCACAATCTTAAAGTTACACAATCGAGCTGCTTGTTGAATGAAGAAAGTTGCTATTCATGTATTTCCATCTCGAACAGAAAATCGGGTTTGTTTGACATATTGTTAATCTATGCTCCTTACTCTTGGCCTAGTATCTTTCCTCCGGTAGCGTTTCTCTTTACTGGGCTAGAAGAGTGTCCCGAGGAAGTGGAAATGACAATTCAGACAGAGGATATTTAAATAAAGTGTTATAAAATCATCTGCAACATCCTGAGCATTGACACAACATTTATTCACCTAAATCTACAGCATCTGTTTCTCCTATTGTCCCACTGGTCTACTCCATTTTACTTGAACTTCTTTCAAAGCCGTACTCGAAGGCGATCTCGAAGCAGGCGAACTCGGCACCTGCGTTCGAGAACACAAGTTGGTACAGCCAGGTGCCTTCAGTCAGGTCCTCGGTCGCAATGTACGGGCCCAAGTTGACAGGAGCGTTCACAACGGCGTAATTCCCCTGCAAACAACGCCACACTTGTAGAAGGAAGGCAATCATCAGAGAAGTTGTATTATTATGTACTTATAACCTTTCGTATCACTCAATGTTACAAGTTACTGTTCAAGGAATGCCATTGATTGTTGCCAACTGTTTGAAATTTAGCATGATTAATAAACTGACCCTAATGGCCGGTTCTTCAATGCTCTGTTAAAACCAGTAAGTAGTTAAGTTTAAACAGCCATTCAAGGAATGTTTAATTGGTCGTGTATGTGGACCCGGCTTTAGTGTATATTTTAACATTTCCTTTATAAAACTTCCATGCGCGGTTCTAGGGGTAGCTGGGTGCACCCATAATTTTCTCTTCTTATAAAGAAATGTGGTTAAAAACTACAAATTATATTATGAGATGCAACCAAAGTTGGGTATTTTCCTACCTTAGCTATATATTAGGGGGCTAGATTATTATGCTAGAGTATTAATGTGAAGGTGTCTCTAAATTTAGTTTCAAATGCAAGGGAATGCAGTGATGCAGTGTATCACTGCAGTGTATATTCCAAAAACACTCAAAAACGCTTCTAGATCATCAAATTTTCAAAAAATCCCTGCGCAGCGGTTCCCCCAACCCAAACACCCCGCGAGTCGTGGTTATTCACAAAACTTCGTCTGCCCACCCACATTTTTCGTCCTAAAACCGCGCCCGATAACTTCTCATTACATAAACTTACGCTCGCGATCGGACACGTGGCTGGAAAGTCCACGATGTTACGCGTCACGTCCGACCAGATGTATCCTTCGTCGCCAACATGCTCGCAGAAGTCCAGGAAGTCCGTGGCTTCGCCCAGACCTTCGCACTCGATCACTCCTGGATCCTGGTCGTCCGTCTTACATTTCTCCATTATGCCGGTCACCTGCGTGTTACACAATACAGCTTAGTATTAGGAAACCGCTCTGTGTAACGCGTTGACAGCTGAAGTTGAGCGAGCGACTCCTTTTGACTCTTTTGGCACGGACCTCTGTTTTTTTCTGTTCCTGTGGCTATACAGGTTACAGTTTATTAGGAAACCGCTCTGTTTAACGCGTTGTCAGCTGAAGTTGAGCGAGCGACTCCTTTTGACTCTTTTGGCACGAACCTCTGTTTTTTTCTGTTCCTGAGGCTATACAGGTTACAGTTTTTCTTCAATCGAGATGAAATTTTGCACACATGTACAGACAATCCCCATAAAAAAACACGCCGTGTAAAAATACCAGCCAAGTCTCTTCAACTATAAAAAAATAAAATAAATCTAAAAAGTCAGCACTGAAAAGTAGTGATATAGAAAAATGGGCCAAGTCAAAACTTAATTTTAAAAACCAAAATATACTTGGCGCATCGTGTATATAAAAAGTATATGACAAAAATAAATTGTAGGTACCTTAATATATATAATATACCTATAATGCCCTAAAAAACGATGCGCCAAGTATATTTTGGTTTTTAAAATTAAGTTTTGACTTGCCCCATTTTTTTATATCACTACTTTTCAGTGCTGACTTTTTAGTTTTCTTCTATTTTTTTATAGTTGAAGAGACTTGGCTGGTATTTTTACACGGAGTGTTTTTTATGGGGATATCACTAATTTTTTTAGTTTATTTACACAACTTGTAACACATATCGGAGCAACAATGACTAATTTCTTTAAAAAAATACGCCATTACCGAATTGGTTACTAAGACAAATTGTGTCTAATGCTAAATATAAGCTTAAAGTGATATTCCATGAAGAATTGCGAAAGCATCGTTCCAATCGGTACAGCCGTTTTCGAGATATGGCATCACTTCCGGTTTTCAAAATGGCGGCTGAAAATTCTGCCACCTAGAATGTATTTCGTTAATTGTTATGTATCATTATAAGCCTTCTGAATATGTAGTTATTGTAGTAAGAGGTGATTAAAGTCTGATTCTTAATTTTTATGACGTCATTTCCGGTTCCGGTAATAGTACATTTCTACTTCAAATATTGATATTCCATAAATATGGCCGTCTGAATCATTTGGCGATAGTTTCATTCCGATCGGTCTAGCCGTTTTCAAGATATGACGTCATTTCCGGTTTCAAAATGGCGACTTCCGGTTGGTTTTATAAAAAGGCACCTCAGACGCCAAAAGTGCACATGTGGTAAAAATATCAGATCGATTGGTTAAGCCGTTTCGGCTGTGGCGGTGATAGCGACGTTCCCTGATATCATCAGAATCATCAGAATCAGAAAGTGATGTAATTTCACTGTTTTTACGGCCCTCTAGCTCGCAAATGATATAACCTATTGTTCTCAAATTTGCTATATGTAGCGGGATGGGCCATTGCTCGAAATTAAGATATTTCGCAACAATGTGAGATTTTCCAATTTTGAGATCCAGTAAGCCGAAAATGCCATGTTATTGCTTACAGTAAAAGTGGTTGGTCTGCTCCTCAGTTTATATAGGCATTTACGGTATGTAGAGTGACTGTGAGTGTACGGTACGACTTGGCTGGGTGAAGCGACCGCTCCACTAGATATCTGGGCGTTGCAAACCCTAATTTTTTGAAATCCATTCTTTGGTTAAAAATTAAATAAATATCTCCTGAAAGGTTAAAAAATGAAAATGGTTCCATAAATCTGATCAAGCTCATATTTTGCATGGTCATTAAGACCAGCAATGCCTCTTATTTTACAAATTTGTATCCCAATCCGTTATTAACGTATGCATTTATTAACGTTTTTAATCGCTGTCAGAAATGAAGTAGGTATCGAAATTATGTTATCCACTGCTATAGACCATTTTAAATATTATCTCGGTGGCTCTGCTTTCTAATAAAAATCATATGCAGTATTATTTCCAGACACCTTAGTCCCTGTTTTACCTATTGTTGAAACAGGGACCAAGGTGTCTGGAAATCAAACTGCACATGAAATTTTATTATAAAGCAGAGCCAATGAGATAATATTTAAAATGTCTATTGGATCTGATTTGCTTTAGGTACCAGGTATTTTGATGCTATTTTCAAGTTTAATGTATAGCATATACTTTTTGATTGAGTCGATCGTTTTTCAATTAAATATGAATGTATGATGTTTTCTGTGCGTTTGCGGAATTCCGGTTCGAGAATTTGCACGTACCCGTGCTCGCTCATCTACGCGATACACCGAGCGTTTTCCTTGTGATAACGTAATGCAGGTGAATTGATATCGGTTGCGAGTTTCTGCTCTAGAGACGTTGGAAAGAGCTAGTCAACAAAATGCTTCAGAAGAGTAGTGTAAAAAATCTCATATTTCATTCAAGAATATTGACAAATTTTTCTAAACACGAATAAAAAGTCCGTAAAATGTCAATAACGTTTGTAGACCACAGATTAGGTAGTCTGAAATTTTACAAAAACACCTGAAATGTTGGTCTCGGTGACCACAAAATTTTTAAGTTGATCGGTCAAACAGATCTGGGTTTTAATTAACTAAAAATCTCAGGATCATGCCCAAAATCTTTACACGAGCCGGCTCAGATCAAATCCGTATGTTTGCAAAATTGCTTTATACATCATTTCGGATACCTACGCGTTATTTCGTATGTACACTATTCCAAAGTAAAAACTGTAATGAAACTGAACGGAACTTATGAGCTGCTGGTCAGTTTCCTTGACAATCAGTCCTTGCATATGTCAATGAAATACGTGCTCACCTTCACCTACCAGAGTTTATGACGAATTATCAATGATTTTATCTGATGAAGCCATCAGTCTATCCGCATTCAGCAGATCCATTTCTTTCGAATACCATGTTTTACTTTGGCTAGCCTATACATTGACACTGCTTTGGTGTTCAATATTCTGGAGTACTTACTGTTATGTTTGTCACATCTGCAACGATGTTCAAAGTAGCATTTATCTTGAGATACTCGGAATCCGTTTCGTCTTCAAATTCAAGGTTTCCGAATGCGTTTGGATCTTCCCCTTGACAAGTATACGCGCCAATCACAAACATCTGGAAGAACATAAGTATACATTGTAATACAGTGAACACACATTTTACAAACGGAAGGTAATAAAGTGTCTCATTGTGATAATGTTGCGAGGAAAAACTTATATGTAAGAATATACTAACTAGCATGAGTCTATTTCCTAATCCAGTGGTTCCTTAATGTGCGGGGTTTGTTTGCAGGGATGTTTTCATTAAAATCTTGTATAAAATACCTGGACCCTTATTCTAAAACTAAAAATTTTTCGTATTCGTCCCGAATCGAATTCGTGAGAGACGAATCCGAGATATTGGTATTCTGCAAGACAATATTCAAAATGGCGACCCGGATTCGATTCGTGGCTGACAGGATCAGATTCGTCAGCTGTTTGCTCGCCGGATCGGGATAAAAGTTAGGTTATTTGGGCACTAAACTATACCAATAATTATTAATGTGTGTATATTTACTGTTATTTCTTCAAATAATCGTCCAATCACTGTTTGAAATGTACATAATATTATTACATACTTTCGTAATAATGTCCAGCTTCATTTTGAATGTTATGTGATGTGTCAAACACGGAGAGTTGATAAAGGGTGAGGTTCAAAATAGGAGCTGGTTGGGCGTTGACGTCACCATAGGATTTACGGGTTTAATCAAACTTGCCGCGTCAACAAACGATCTGAAACCGTGCCCATAATGCCCAAGCTCAAGAGGTTAGACGATCTGATCCAACATGGATGCCTGTATTTCCATTCATTCGACTAAATTCGACTCAAGGTCACGCTCAGGTGCTTACGTCACAATGTTAAAAGGATAGGGAAACTGGGCGACCTGATTCAAAAAGGGTATGCACCAAAAATGACAAATGACAATCAAACCAATGTGTGAAGTATGTTCTGTACACCGTGATCAAAATTCTCTATTCTCATTGGTTACCGATACGTCGGTAAAACAAGAGTCTGCTATAAATGCATTATTTCGTGAGAATAGCGCGTCCCGATCCGTGTGCTGTTGTAGAATACGAAATGGAATCATATTCGGTTCAGCCGAATTGGGAACACACGAATCTGATCCGGGACGAATCAGATTCGGCTCGGCCGAATACAAAAGTAAAGTTTTAGAATAAGGGTCCTGGTGGCCCAAAAAACGTCAATAGACGAGACACCGCTGTGATGAAACTGCTGCATAAATTAGGCTGAAATTTTGAAAAATTATGACCAACATACCAAGATCTGACCAAAGTCTCAAAAATTTTACTTTCGTAGGAAAACAATAACATGTGTTCGAATATGGTTGTCGAAAAATCGATTATACAAAGCTCAAATAGCGCGCGTCCAGGAAACCTCGAATGGCCTGAACAAGGTTTTTCAAAACTACTGACGATAGCTAGCTGAAAATTTCAAATTCGATTCAAAATAATATGTGACTATCGATTGTGTTAAAAATGCAATTCTTTTGAGGAGTTAATGGAACAGACGTTATGGTATCTTAAAGTTGAAACAGATTAACCTGGAGATAATTTCACAAGTTTTATTCACATGCTAATTTCAGAAGTGAAATTATCTTCCGGATTTTCTGGTTTTATGCGCAACAAACTTCAAGATACCATCACTTTCGTTCCATTGATTCAAATGTATTGAAATTTTAACACTAGGAAAACGCTCGGTGTAACGCGTTGATGAGCGAGCACCGACACGCACGACATCGCCAATCATAGCACGATCCATTCAATCAAAGATAACTAACTATACATTATTTATTACCAATTTTCCTTAAACTTTTCATAAACACTCTGGATCAATTAAATAACAGATTATTGTACTGATATTTTTCCATCAATCTCTTTGGACAGATATTCAAACACTTAAAACAGCAACAAGTCTGTAAATTCTTAACCGATTGGGCTGGAAATGTGTAAAATATGATGTTATCTAGTCAAAACGTCGTTTTCATAACTGTGAAACACAATCCATATCGTAAAATAAATTATTTTAGATAAGGTATACCTAAACCTATGTATATGAAATACCTACATTACAAATACCTACCTACATTACATTTTGACTACATTATGTATTGCAATATGATCAACTAAGAAAAGAATCTGTCTTACTTGATATTGAGAATAGCCATCTATAAACTTTGCTTTGCTACAAAGAGCAACCCAGAATGCAGTGGAATTTCTGTTTTGAAATGTCATTTCTGACAGTTATTAAAACTGTCAATAAGTGCATCTATGTTCTTGACTGGTAGGGCTGAAAATTTGTAAAATAAGAGACAATGTTGGTCTGAACGACCATGCAAAATATGAGTTTGATTGATCAGATTAATCGAAGACCATTTGATAGGTCAAATCAAATGTTGATTAGTTTTAAGTTGCTAAGTTTTAAGTTGATCGATTAAACCTTTATGATTGAACGGTTCCTTGTTAATTTTCAAAAATCACAGGATCTCGTTCAAAAAATATACCTGGAGGCCAAGTCTTGAAACTTACGCCTTCAGGACGCAAACGCTCTCGGACGTCATAAAGTCCCATTTACTGTAAGAATGATGACCTTGAAATCTACTGTTAACTGTTTATCTTAATTTTGAATAAGGTTTTATGACTAAATAACATCTGTAATAATAATTATAATATTAATAAATTGTTTCCAATAGATTGCTGGATGACATTCAAATAAGTGGCTTGACTTTATGTTTCAATGTCGATCACTCTTACAGTAAATGGGACTTTATGACGTCCTAGAGCGTTTGCGTCCTGAAGGCGTAAGTTTCAAGACTTGGCCTCCTGGGACCACCCATATGATATGATATGTAGTGTGTGTACACAATATCAGATCAATCTGTTGAACGGTCATTATTAGTTTCATATCGTTTAAAACTTTCTGCTCTAACTACCTTGCCTTGAACTGGAGATTCGAAGTCGCCGTGAATTTGACAGCCAACACGCAAAATGTCCCTAAAATGACAAAAACTTTTGAAAATAACGACAGATTAGAGTGAAAATTGGCAAAAATACCTTAAATGTTGGTACCAATGACCATGCGAAGTTTTTAGTTGGTCGGTCAATCGGTTCCAGTTTAAATTTAAAAAAATCACAGGAAAAATGGTTTCAAATTTGAACCAATTGGAGGATTTGGCTGAAATATTTTTTGATTGGGTACAATGTTGGTTGCAATGACTTTTGCTAAATTTCAAATTGATCGAACCAACCAATCGAAAGATAATTTTTATAAAATTTGAACCAATCACAGGATCTCGTTCAGAAAAGATCCCAGGGATCGCATAGATTACGTTAGTATGTGTACAAAATTTCAGATCGATTGGTTGTGCGGTTTGACCTGGGCAGTGCAGGCAAAAAAAACAACAAAAAAACACACAGAGAAAGTGTCATAAGAGTATCGTGGTGACGCTCGCTACGCTCGCTCAACAATCAAAAGTAACAAACTTTGAATAAATTCATACAATATATTCGGCTTCTTTTCGTTAATAGTTATGAAAAAAACGGTGTTCCGACCATTGGAGGTTTTCTGAACGCGGGCTTTTTGAGCGCCGTATAATCGACCCCATAAAAAACACTCCGTGTAAAAATACCAGCCAAGTCTCTTCAACTATAAAAAAATAAAATAAATCTAAAAATTCAGCACTGAAAAGAAGTGATATCAAAAAATGGGCCAAGTCAAAACTTAATTTAAAAAACTAAAATATGCTTTGCGCATCGTGCATATAGATAGTTTAGAAGTATAGGCCAGATGTAAAATATACATAAAATCTACCTACATCTATACATACCTTTAATCCTCTTAAAAACGCTGCGCCAAGTATATTTTAGTTTTTTAAATTAAGTTTTGACTTGGCCCATTTTTTGATATCACTTCTTTTCAGTGCTGAATTTTTAGTTTTCTTCTATTTTTTTATAGTTGAAGAGACTTGGCTGGTATTTTTACACGAAGTGTTTTTTATGGGGATATCACTCATTTTTTTAGTTTATTTACACAACTAGTAACACATATCAGAGCAACAATGACTAATTTATTTTAAAAAAATTTACCATTTCCGAATTGGTTAGTAATAAAAATTGTGTTTGGTTCTAAATATAAGCTGAAAGAGATATTCCATAAGAATTTCGAAAGCATCGGTCAATCGGTCTAGCCGTTTTCGAGATATGGCATCACTTCCGGATTTCAAAATGGCGGCTGAAATAACTGCCACCTAGAAGTTATTCTACAAATGTTATGTATCATTATAAGCCTTCTGAATATGTAGTTATTGTAGTGAAAGGTGATTAAAGTATGATTATTCATATTTATGACGTCATTTCCGGTTTCGATAATAGACCATTTCTACTTCAACTATTGATATTCCATAAAGATGACCGTCTGAATCATTTGGCGCTAGTTTTATTCCGATCGGTCTAGCCGTTTTCGAGATATGACGTCACTTCCGGTTTCAAAATGGCGACTTCCGGTTGGTTTTATAAAAAGGCACCTCAGACGCCTAAAGTGCACATGTGGTAAAAATTTCAGATCGATCGGTTTAGCTAGAGAGTCTAGATGGGAAAGAGAGTGGCCAATGGGGTGATAATGTTTTCAGCCGCGGCGGCCATTAGTTTTCAACAGCTGATCCAGTTATGCATGGCAGGTATAGGGAATTGCTTGTGTTTTCACTGTTCATGTATCATTCTTGTGTCCCTGTGCATTGTTTTCGGTATATTAATGCATGTTTATACTATTAACATCAAATTGTGTATTAATTATATTTTGTTTGGTCTTATTTGGATTTAAAAACAAGAAAAAACTGTGATTACGTCAAACATAACCTTACAGTTTAGACCCAAGTGCATACGATATACGCCAAATATGATTTGTGCATAACTTTGCGAAGGTGATTAGCTAATGATATGATGATTTGGGTGATGCGGTGGTGATTAGCTGATGAATGGATGATTTGGGTGATGCGAGGGTGATTAATTGATGATGTGAGGTGTTTTGCATGATGGTGATATGATTAGGGTGATGCAGGGGTGATTAACTAATGATATTATGATTTGGGTGATACGTAGGTGATTATGATATGATGATTTGGGTGATGCGAGGGTGATTAGCTGATGACATGATGATTTGGGTGATGCGAGGGTGATTAGCTTATGATATGATGATTTGGGTGATGCGAGGGTGATTAGCTGATGAATGATGATTTGGGTGATGCGAGGGTGATTAGCTGATAATATGTTGATTTGGGTGATGCGGGGGTGATTAGCTGATGATATGATGATTTGGGTGATGCGAGGGTGATTAGCTGATGATATGATGATATGGGTGATGTGATGGTGATTAGCTGATGATATGATGATTAGGGTGATGTGATGGTGATTAGCTGATGATATGATGATTAGGGTGATGCGGGGGTGATTAGCTAATGATATGTTGATTTGGGTGATGCGAGGGTGATTAGCTGATAATATGATGATTTGGGTGATGCGGGGGTGATTAGCTAATGATATGTTGATTTGGGTGATGCGAGGGTGATTAGCTGATAATATGTTGATTTGGGTGATGCGGGGGTGATTAGCTGATGGTATGATGATTTTGGTGATGCGGGGGTGATTAGCTGATGATATGATGATTTGGGTGATGCGAGGGTGGTTAGCTTATGATATGATGATTTGGGTGATGCGAGGGTGATTAGCTGATAATATGTTGATTTGGGTGATGCGGGGGTGATTAGC
The DNA here is from genome assembly GCA_934045905.1 of Leuctra nigra. Taxonomy (NCBI): domain Eukaryota; kingdom Metazoa; phylum Arthropoda; class Insecta; order Plecoptera; family Leuctridae; genus Leuctra; species Leuctra nigra. The sequence continues at coordinate 7,549,838 of OW203772.1, read as the reverse complement.
TGATGATATGATGATTTGGGTGATGCGAGGGTGATTAGCTGATGATATGATGATATGGGTGATGTGATGGTGATTAGCTGATGATATGATGATTAGGGTGATGCGAGGGTGATTAGCTGATGATACGATGATTTGGGTGATGCGGGGGTGATTAGCTGTTGATATGATGATTAGGGTGATGCGAGGGTGATAAGCTGATGATATGATGGTTTGGGTGATGCGGGGGTGATTAGCTAATGATATGTTGATTTGGGTGATGCGAGGGTGATTAGCTGATGATATGATGATTTGGGTGATGCGAGGGTGATTAGCTGTTGATTTGATGATTTGGGTGATGCGAGGGTGATTAGCTGTTGATATGTTGATTTGGGTGATGCGAGGGTTATTAGCTGATGATACGATGATTTGGGTGATGCGGGGGTGATTAGCTGTTGATATGTTGATTTGGGTGATGCGAGGGTGATTAGCTGATGATACGATGATTTGGGTGATGCGGGGGTGATTCGCTGATGGTTGAAAATCAATAATAATTTTTTAATTCAATTGTATTTCTATTTAATGTCATAAATGCATTAAATTCCTTTCTTCTTAATACGCATATTAATTAGCTATTTGAGCTAATTAGCAATCATAGACTCAATTAATTATTGTTCTAATGTTGTCAACAACATCACATCAATGTGTACTTTCAATTTGTACAAAATGAACATTATTAATTCACGAATGAATGAGATATTTATGGCAGTAACATACAGGGTTTGCATGCAACCATCACTGTCTTGGAAAAAAAATGGCGGCGAAAATTCCATTGGCCACTCTCTTACCCATCTAGGCTCTCTAGGTTCAGCCATTTAGGCTGTGGCGGTGATTGCGGTGTTTCCTGACCCCCAGAATCATCATCATCAGATAGCTTTTAAAATGGGTGTAATTTCACTGTTTTCACGACCCTCTGGCTCGCAAATGGAATAACATGTTGTTCCCAAATTTGGTATATGTTGTCAGGTATATGTTGTGTGTATGTTGTATAGCTCGAAGTTAAGATATTTCGCAACAATGTGAGATTTCCCAATTTTGAGATCCAGTAGGCCGAAAATGCCATGTTGTTGCTTACAGTAAAAGTGGTTGGTCTGCTCCTCGGTTTATTAGGCATTTACGGTATGTTGAGTGAGTGTGAGTGTACAGTACGACTTGGCTGGGTGGAGCGACCGCTCCACTAGATTTTTCGACAATCAAACTCGATCACCTTTAACTTCTTTCCTACTAAAGTAATGTTTTTGAAACTTTCACACATCAAAACATATTATGTTTGTTATAATATGTGGAATTTTCAGTCCGATCAGTTCAATAGTTGATGACAGCGGTGTCTGGCCCATTGGACGTTTTTTGGGGGCCACCCGGTAATAATAAAATATTCTATTGAATTTTATTCTTTTCTGTTCTATTCACTTTAAATCAAATGTCAAAATTCCGAAATTTTAAGTTAAAAACGAATAGGCCAGAATGAGGCAACATTCTTTTCTTCCCGAATCCCATATTGTTGAGCGAGCGTAGCGAGCGTCACCACGGTAGGTACTCTTATAGCACTTTCTCTGTGTGTTTTTTTTTTTTTGTTTTTGTGTGTGGTCACAGCCTAGGTCAGACCGCTCAAGCAATCGATCTGAAATTTTGCACACATACTAACGTAATCTATGCGGTCCCTGGGATCTTTTTTGAAGGGCTCCCGTGATTGGTTTAAATTTAAAAAAAATTATCTTTCGATTGGTTGCTTCTATCAATTTGAAATTTAGCAAAAACATTGCAACCAACATTGTACCCAATTATAAAAAGTTTCAGCCAAATCCTCCTATTGGTTCAAATTTAAAACCATTTTTCAAGTGATTTTTGACATTTAAACTAGAACAGATTGACCGATCAACTTAAAACTTCGCGTGGTCATTGTTACCAACATTTTAGGTATTTTTGCCAATTTTAAGTCTAATCTGTCTTTATTTTCAAAAGTTTTGTCATTTTAAGGTAATTTATTCCATAATCTTGAAAAATGTATACTAAATTGTCATCCCTGCCTTCTTTAAAGTGGTTCCATCGTTTTGGCATAGGAATGAGAATTTGATGTAATTCACACCAAAGATTAATGAAACCATATTACATACAACTAGCAAAAAATATTTGCCCCTTACGGTATCATATAATTAGATATTCTTGATTGAAGATCATCTTTTCCCCCATAAGATAACACAGGGAGACATGAAATCGTCCTGGAAAATTGGCCTTAAATTGCTCCTAAAACCGCAAGAGGAATGACAAATTATTGAAAATAGTCTCAAATTAAAGATAATAATTTTTAGAATGAGACTGCGTTTTGAAAATATGGGGTCACGGGCCAAATAAGAAAGAAACTGTGTACAATGTGTAAAATTTACCATAAATCTGGCAACATTGCACTACAAATATGAATTATTTTGGGATAGTTTAATTGGAACTTCAATTAAAAACATATAATTGGAGCACACGGTAAGATATAATTGTTTTATGCTGTTGTTTGAGGTGTTATTTCATCAGAGATTTGTATGAATTACGGCGAATTCTAAGCACCTTGGCTGGAGCAGTGGGACCACTTTAAGCTTCTGCTCCAAGGCAAGACCTGTAGAGCAGGTCTATCCACAATGTACAGTAAAATGAAAGCATTTTTGAGCTAGCGCATAAAATTGGATGCAGTACGAAGGCCAAATCCTCTAATGGGCTTCCAAACTCAAAGCAGAATAGAGCGCGTGCGATAATACCTGGTTGCTATGGCAACAGTCAAATGTTTGTTGATAGGTTGCTAATTTTTCTGATTTGAAAACAAAAGAAGTTCTTTAACATAAAGTGATCTTCCAGAATAAAAAGTAAGTAATTGAAACTATTCTTTATTTAATAAG